>CAHIKZ030001094.1:437500-452500 GCA_903632075.3 Acanthosepion pharaonis | reverse complement strand
GCAATAGCTTTAGTTAATTTTTATGGAGCACTATTAATTCTGGACACAATGCTTCTGATAGGTATGTTGGGGTTATGTGTTTTGGATAACTATAGTGACTGTAGGGCGGTAGCCTATTCGTCAATTAGTATTCATTTGCTGTTTACACAATGGCTGACAAATTATAGTGCTCAGAAAAGATAGCGGCAAAAATCTGAGCTGCATTTAGTTTGCTCAGTCATTTTAAATGATCAGACAGAGATCGATAAAACATCGTAAATAATAAATAAATTGAAGATTTATTAGAAACAAAGAAAAGCCTGCTGAATCTCTAATATCAATCCTCTTATATGGCATTGAATGCTGGGCAATCTCGTCATGTCTTCCAAAAGCTAAACAAAGTATTTAGAAACAGGAAGATTTTGTTAGAAACAAAGAAAAGAGTGATTAACTTCTATGGAATATCAATTCTCCGACATGTCAGTGAATGATGAATAATTTCTTCTACAGGGATCTGAGACAACAGAAATCTGATTCTACAGAAGTATGCTGAGAATACCATGGATGTAACATTTAAGCATCATTAAAAAATGGAAACAAAAGTTCACTGATTTTTAAAATCAAAAAGTTACAATTTGTATGTCTATAATATATCATAAGGAGACAAGGCTTGTGAAATTTGGCAGACATAGGATATATCAATAGCAAGATGAAAGGGAAATAGCCAGTCACAGAGTTTGTGTAAATGAGTGTCAGAACAAGGCGGTCGGTGTCGAATCATCCTCATTCGTATCCATTGGTGAAGTGTTAATCTCAAGCAGTTTTATTCACTAATTTTTTTTTTTTAATCGACTCCCAAGAAAATGCTTCCCCGATTACTACAATCTTAGCCTATTCAAGACCAGGGTGAACATGATTGTAAAAAAAAAAAACATACATCTCTGAGAAAAAAAAAAAATTAAAAGTACCTTTAGAAGTCACCCTGTTGAATGTAAATAGATGTAATTGCGTTGATACTTAGAAGTACTTTTCGAGTCCGAAAACTTTAAAAGTTGGGAATACGTTTCGCAATGTGTGGGGTGACGGCGGAGTGATAAGGCAGAGGTCCTGCTTGTATAAACGTGGCGGTGTCAGGCTGTCAGCTCGATACTTGCTTTGCCGTCCGTGGGACATTATATCAGAGACACTCCCAGAGAGGCAAGGGCAAAAAGATCCTCTCCCCACTCTTTACAGAGTCAGAAATATTTTTTTCAAAGTACATACGCACACCAGAGTTCACACACACACACACACACACACACACACACACACACACACACACACACATATATATATATATATATATATATATATATATATATATGGGGGTAGATACACACATAATGAAGTGTGTAGACATAGCTTAGGTTAATGTGATATACATATATATATATATATATATATATATATATATATATATATATATATATAATAATTTTCTAAGCGTAGCTTAGCTGTGGCATAAGTCTGAATGTATAAGGTACCCAGTGAGGTTCGAATTCACTACTCAGTTGTAATTTCTCTAGTGAGAAAAGCTTACTAATCATTAAACCAATCTTACACATGGCACAAGGTCGAAAATATAGAGCACCTAGTGAGAATTGAACTCGCTATTCAGTTATAATTCTTCTAGCGAGATAAACCCTATATACATATATATGTATACAGAAACACAGTTGCATATAGCGAGTATAAGAGCTAAGGTCTCGTAGCTGCATATATCAGTTTATATAATTAATTCAACTCGTAATTAACTTCATTGTATTTGATATTATAGTAATGGTCAAGAGATAGATAGATAGATAGATAGATAGATAGATAGATAGATACTTGAGTGGGTTTGAAAATATGCAAATCGCTATCAACAGAGGATTAGGTCAGTGCATTTCGAAAGTGGTAAGGCTTTTGGCGAGTGTTCACGTTCAATTATGATGTATATCTGTTGGCAATTGTCAGAACACAAAATAAACGTCGACAAGTTATTCATCGATCAAGTCTTTTGTGGGAATTAAATTTTCTTGCCTATAGTTTTAACCAAGGGGAAGGAACAAACGCATTACAATATACATTATATGTATTCTTATTGCGTAAGGAGATCTGTAACTGTCGATCAGTCAATGTAACCATGATGACAAATGTTCTTCCTCGGAAGTATGCTCACTAGACACGTGAAATTTGAAACAGGATGTTATATGAACGGAAGAAATTTGTTTGGTTCCTTGAATCTCTTTATAATTTTGGTTTTAATCATTTTCCCCCAAACAAGTCAATCAAGCCACTAAGTTGCAAGGTGTTACTGAGTATAAAAAATATAAGAAAAAAGAAAAACCTTATTCAGTTATGTGTCATGCGTGATACACGCTTAGGCGATCATGTATTTTTCGATATATGAGCGACAAAGCAGATTTTTTTCCCGCAGTAGGTTGCCATATCTTTCTGCGGTAGACCAGTTGCCATCCAATACTGGGGGGAGAAGAAGAGGATTCATACCTTTCCCAAAGGTATTAGCATGTAAGGGGATGTAATGGAGTCGACTGGAATTCGAACTCGTCTCTCTGATTCCTCAATCCGAGCCGCTATCTATTACTCCAAGGGGCCTTCTATTAGGGAGATAAAACAAAACAAAGGACAGGAATTATGAAGACTGAAGATAAAAATTGGTAGTGGATTTGTATTTTTGAAGATCAAAGTAAACTGGAAAGCAAGAAGCCGGGAGAGAGTTCCACAAGAAAGAAGTGCGGGAGAAGAAACTGTTAGCATAGAACTTACAGATTACATCTTGCAATTTCAACAGTAAGAGGATGAGACCTTGCTGACAATCTAGTACTGCGTTTAAATTCGTGAATTCAAGGTAACAAAAAGGAATGCCCATCAGAACAATAACCATGAAAATATTTATAGAAAATGCAGAGGGATCTTGTTCCTTTTCAATAAAAAAATTAACCTTATGGTAGTGGAACTGAAGCTGAGATGGCAGGTCAAGAACGATATCATCAGATACTTTTATTTTATAAATACTCTCAATACTCTCTGAATACATAGCAGAAGCAGAAGACCAGATGTAACATCAACAGACAATGCAGTAGAACATTACAGGTTCGCTTGTTTTCTTGGCGAATTTTCACTTTCCGAAAACAAGTTGGTGGCGCTAATATGACGAGCAGTGTTTGGCAGAACAGCAAGTCTTACATCCTAAAAATATTTTCTGGTTTAAATAAGGTTGATAAGCCGTAGAAAAAGAATCAATCATTGAAATACTGATTAGATACACCATTATATTGTTTCCATTTATTTACATTGAATATAAAGCTATAGAAACTACCGTGGTCGCAAAGTGAGGGATCGGTTTATATTTTGATTGTAATATAAAATTGATTCTCTATTTGATAAATCGAAAAAAAAAAATTAATCAGCCGGCCTCGAATGTTTAAATTTGATGTGTTGAATGCTTCAATTATAAGAATGGAACTCTAACCCTGACCGGATTAGAACTCTAGAAAATTTCAAATTTTATCCTCAAAAATCTAGTGCCAGGAGGTTAACAGAAAGATTTGTTGGAAGTTTCAGTGTGGAACGAAAGTTTCAATTTCGAACAAATTCCATGATGGAGAATGAGATTTGAAACATCTTCCTACCTCGATTTTCCTGCATGCAAAGTAAAATGGCGCCGAATTTGGTCACGAACGGGCAATGAGGTTGAGGTTGATTTTAAGAAATGATTTCTATTTCACATGCTAGAGAGAACCTATAAATTGGGCGATCACTTTGCTAAATATTTTTAGGTTGTAAGAACTATTAGGAGATGATAAAGATTTACTGATACTAATCGTACTAAATAACCCATAGCTGAGGGATAAGTCGTTAGGCATGAGTGAATATAAAAACTCCGACTAGAATTGGAACTCCAATACCGAGCCATTACAACATCCGCACATCCAAGTTTACAGCAGCTGGCATTCCCAAAACGGTTACCCATCTAGGTATTGAACAGGCTCGAAGTTGCTTAACTTTGGTGTGTTTCAACATCATATGCCCGTAAGTCATACTACCTACACATCCAAGCTTACAGCATCTGTTATTCATAAGCTGGTGCCCATCAATGTACTGACTAGTTTCGACGTTGCTTAACTTTTGTGATCGCACGAGAATCGATGTCTCAAAGTGCTACGGCAGTAGCCAGTACTCTCGGTTTACCTACTGTCATATGGGAAGAAAATGAGTAACTAACGACACCGAGGTTCAAGCGTGACGCTCGGGACTTATGAATATATGTTTTCCGCCGGGTGTATAAATAGCGGTGTCAGGCTACTAACTGGAGTGATTATTAAGTGACTATTGAGTGGAAATATCCAGTCGAATTAGTGTGAACTCTTGTGTGTTGAGGATTTGGGTTTTGATTTACCGAACGTTAATCCGAGCAGCGCTACTAACAAGGTATTCACTGAAAAGTTTAATTATTTTGGTTGACTTTTACTTCTTTCTTCTTGTTAAGTATTAATTTGCAGTTGTAATCAAATACTATTGTATTTTTCATTAAAAACTTGCGTTATACTTACGTGTTAACGGCCAAAATACATCACACAAACTACTTATATTCCCCTGACTCTGACATGCGCTGTTGTTACTAGAATACGTCAGTAGTTGTTATCCTGGATATATGTGATCTCAATCGTGTATGGTTAAAGTCTTATTAACACAAAACTAATTTGAAATGTGTAGATTACATAGGATAGTTCGGTTGACAATTGTTACTAGAAATTGTAGCCCGATTTTATTTTATAAAGTGTTGCAATCATGGTATATCGATTCATTTCGTTGCTTTTTTTTTTCACAATATTGATTTGTCCGCGTACTCGACAACGACTGGAGAGTAGATCGATTGATATATTATAAGCTAAGATAAAAAAAAAGAAAAGAAAATATAAAACGTACCTGGAAGTGAGCTCTGGACAAAATTTGCTAGATTCTGTTTGCCATTGAGCCGATCAAGATTTCATATTAATTAACGAAGAAACCGTAACGATGAATGGCGAACGAAAGAAATGAAGAAAGAAGGTAAGAAAATGGCTGAAAGTGGGAGAGAATGAAAAAGAGAGAAGTTGAAGACGGAAAAGAAAAGAAAGAGGAAAAATTCAAAGAAAAGGAGAGAAAGGCTGAAAGTGGGAGAGAACGATACAGAGAGGTGAAGATAGAAACGAAAAGAAGAAAGATGAAACATCTAAAGAAAAAGAGAAAATGGCTGAAAGTGAGAGAGAAAGAAAAAATGGGAAGAAGAAGACGGAAAAGAAAAGAAGAAAGAGAAAAAATAAAAACGAAAAGAAGAAAGAAAATGGCTGAAAATCGGGGGAGATGGAAAAAGAGAGAAAAGGTGAAGATGGGAACGTAAAGGTAAAAAGATGAAAAATCTAATGAAAAAGAAATAGCGTGAAAGTGCAAGACAATGAAAGAGAGAGAGAAGGTGAAGATGGAAACGAAAAGAAGGGAGACAAAAAAATCTAAAGAGAAGAAAGAGAGGGAAGAAATGACTGAAGTATAATATTTCTTCATAGACAAAAGAGAGTGAAGTCAGAAAGTAAACATTTATCAACTCAACGCCATTCTTTAATCAGCATCACCCCATTCAAGGCAGTAAAGCCACTAAGACGCAAGGGGTTACAGAGTGTGGAAGAATTAGGAACAGAAACATTAACAGTGAGCGGGAAGAAAAAAGAGTAATCAGGAGGACAATAGATAAATTTTTGCAGATTAAATTTGGCTGAAAAGCATGGAGGCGGGAGGGAGTTCCACAAGTAAGGCAGTAAAGCGACTAAGACGCAAGGGTTTACAGAGTGTGGAAGAATTAGGAACAGAAACATTCATAATGAGCGGGAAGTGGAAAGAGTTTATTAGGAGTACAATAAATAAATTTTTGCAGATTAAATTTAGCTGAAAAACATGGAACCAGAAGAGGGTTCCACAAGCGAGAAGTGCGAGAAAAGAAACTGTTCGCAAAGAATTTACGGTTGTCTGATAGATTTTTTTTTCCTATAAATTAAAAAAAAAAAACTCTTTCCTCATTGCTAGTCGTATTCGTAGAAGAACGAGGTAAATCTGACCTTTGACCTGATCCCAGAAAACAAGGGCTCTAGATAGACATCCCCAGACCTGTTTCATGACGGGGTGGTGGGTGGAGGTTCACTGATTATACAGGTCATTTGTGAAGAAAATGTCAGACAAGGTATTGGAGGGTGTAAGTGTCGACGTTTTCGTAGATACAGAGAAAAAAATCATTCCCATTCCGACACCACATACATATAAAAAAAACATGTGTATAAATATGTCTACTGATAAAAATTTCAAACAATAAAATATACACTTAAGCAGATATAATGTCGTTGACAGAAATCTATTAAGGAATAAAAACACACATAATTACTTGAGAATACATAGGTATATATATACGAATAACCTTTATACTAATAAAATCTGTGCATTACTAAATAAAAAATAAACATTACTTCTTTAGAAATTGCTTTGTTTACGTTTGGATACGAAACTCTTGAGAATCTAGGGATTATTTATTTTTTATTCGGTTTTGCTTGATCAACGACACACTCCAAGGTTAAGTCGGCCTAGAGGACATTGCATCTAGCAACTTTTTCTCCTGCGGATGAAGAACGCAAGTCAGAGTCCTGCTGAAGGTCCCATATTTTTCTTGAATAAAATTTCTCGATTATTCTGGCCGGAAGACGAAAATAATATTTAATGCTCTTTAATAAATGAACAAAGCGTCTACATAAATATGAGTATCCACTAAAATAACGTTAAAGTGACAAAATATGGACACATATATGTGTTTATATATATATATAAACATATGTTTATATATATATATATATATAAACACATGTTTATATATATATATATATATATATATATATATATATATATATTGTCATCCATAGACAGGCTGTTTCGCTGTATCACAGCTCATCATTGTCGCTAGACGTTCGGTTGCCTCTAGGCAGGATCGAAACCCGACTGAATTAGCGTCAGTCGGGATTATACGAAGCCGTTGGTGCACGACAGAAATGAAGGTGAATTTAAGCGTATTTATTTTTAGATAAAGACAGTGACTAAGAGAACACTATTCGATTTACCGATACATATGTGCGTGCGCGCTCGCACGCGTGTGTGGGTGTGTGTTTGTTTGTTTGTTTGTGTGTAAACACAACTCTTTCTTTTTTTTTACTTTTTATGTGCTGTGTCCCTTCAGTACGTAGGCGATCATGGCTCTCCACTTCCTCCTATCCCTTGTAGCTCTCAATGGGTTTTGTCCTTTTGCTACTTCCCTCAGGCCCTGTTCTGTCATCCACTTGCTTAAGCCCGCTAGGTATATCATGTCTCGCTTACCCTTGTCTCGCTTTCCTTCTATTTCACCTGTGAGTATCAGATTCTACAAACCCTTTTTTCTCATTACGTGTCCCAGAAATTTCGGCTGCCTCTTCCTGACGTTAAGTATAAGCTTCCTCCTTGTTTGCATTCTCTCCAAAACCTCATCGTTGCTCACACGCTCGGTCCATGATATCCTTAGCATCCTTCTGTAGAACCATACCCTTCGAGTCTCTTCTTCATCTATCCAAACACTTCCCAGATATTTAAATTTCCGCGCCTGCTTGATTTTAGTGTCCTCGACCTGTAAAAGCACGTCTTTTTACTAATAACTATGCATTCTGTTTTGTAGTTTATGCTTAGTCATTCCACGCTCTCCTTCCCTACCTTCTCTAGGTGTTTTTGTAATTTCTTTTCCGTGTCTGCTATCAACACTGTATCATCTGCGTATTTTATGTTGTTAACACTTGAAACCTGGTAGGACTTCTAATTCTCTCGCTGTATAGGTTAAAACACATAAAATAATTATTACAAATAATTCCAGACTCGGAATTAAAATCAATGCTGTCTATGAATTCGCATGTCTTTTAGGAGAATACATCTCCATATCAATGATAAAAAAAATTACATTCTAACATTGGCCATTCGTTTAAGTATCAGGTCATCCCATAAGATCTGTCCGAATTTTGAATAAAGAAAACAAGTGACCAAATGTCACATTTAATTACAAATTCAATCAACAATGTATTTCCCCTCATTATCTATGACTTCCTTCCATCTATTAACAAGCTTACTAATTCCATTTCTGTAAAATTCTTTTGGCTTTGATTCGAAGAACTCACAAATGTCAGTTTTAACCTCTTCCTGTGTTACAAAAGCTGTTTCTTCCAAATGATTCTGTAAGCTACGAAACAAATGGTACTCTGAAGGAGCAAGATCGGGAGAATAAGGTGGTTGAGGAATTTTCTCCCAGCCAATCTTTTGTGACGTGATTCTTGCTGTGTGGGGACGCGCATTGTCCTGATGAAACATCACCTCCTTTTGGATTCACTAGAGCAGGTCTTTTTTCCTCAAAGCTTGGTTCAAATGCTCTAATTGCTGACAGTATATTTGAGCATTAATTATTGCATTAGGTGGTAAGAATTCAAAGTGGATTATTCCTTGGTGGTCCCACCAGATTGAAAGAAGAACATTTTGCCCATGAAGTTCCCTTCTCAACTGTGGCTGGAGTCCTTCCCCTTTACCAAGCCACTGTCTACGATGCTTAATATTTCGATAAAAGATTTTCGTCGCCAGTCACAAGTCTATCCAAAAAAGGTGAAACAAGTTGGCGAGAATGGAGAGAAGAGCAGATGTCAACTTAGGATTTGAGTTTGTTTTCAGACAATTTATGAGGCACCCATTTTCCAAGTTTAGGAACTTTTCCAAGTTGTTGAAGATGACGATGAACAGTTGTATGGTTTGAACTGAGAACCACTGCCAATTCCTCAACTGATAAAACAGGATTTTCTTCAAGGGCTGCTTCAAGAAGCTTTTCATCAAACTCAACTGGACGTCCGGTTCGATTTTCATCTTCAAGGATGAAATCTCCACCTGTAAATTTTGCAAACCATCTTCTGCAAGTTCTTTCATTCACACATTCCTCTTCATAAACTGAGTGAATGTTTCTGGCCGCTTCGGCTGCTGAGTTTCCTTTCTTGAACTCATAAAGCATTATGTGCCTCAAATGATTCTTGGGTACTTCCATGTGAGCAGGGTTTTAATCAAACAAGATTTAATTTTATTGTTCTCTGAAATAAAATTTGATCAGTTTATATGCATCGAAACATAAAAATAATGTTCAGCTCCATTAGACATTATAAAATACTCTTTAAATTTCATTCATTTTAACAAAAAGTTAAAATTCGGACAGAACTTATGGGATGACCTGATATTTGTCTCAACTCTCTTTTGAGGCTAGTTCCCTATGTTTACTTATCTTTTCATTTATTTTTTTGTCCAGATATTTATTACGTGTATTTTAGCTTCAAATATTTGTTATCTGGAATAAAGTTTATTAGATTGGGACTATGTAATTTTATTTCTTTTTAGTGTCATAATATGATTTTAGGTAACACTGGTGGAATTTATTTTCTCGTCCACATTTAGAAATAAGTTCTAGTTTTATTTGATATATAAATTAACCTATAGCTGGAGAAGAATGATTAATGCCTAATCATAATTTGATAAACAAATAAGTAATTTAATTGTGGATATAAAATGGGGGGTCAATTATTTATTAAAATCACTATATAAAATGATCCCTCACTTTATGGCCGTGATAATTTCTATAACTTTATATTCCAGATAATGTAAATAAATCTAAAAACAAACAAAAAAAAATATTGCCGGTGTAGCTAAGCAGTATTTGACTAATACTTTTTTTTAAGGCTTAAACTTTTCCTGGTTATTTACATTCAGAAAATATTTTTAGATTCTAAGAATTTTAAGAATGGTTTAGTGATATAAGTCGTACTAATTGACCCGTAGACTGGGAGAAGAGCCGGATTCATTCCTTTGTAGTGGATGCGCAGTGCTGATGAGTCCCAAATATAGGACCGAACGACCGTCCAGTGCTTTCTGCATTCAGTTGAGGTTTCTTTCAGACTCGATGAATTACTTAATTATAATTATCAAATCCTCTTAATGATTTCTATCATATATATATATATATATATATATATATATATATATATATATCAATTCAGTCGTAGGTCGACTGCAGTCGAAATTATAGAGCCATACTGAAGTCCATGATTTTGAAAATGAACTCAGGCCTACATACAATTTTGAATTCAGAGTTGTCTGTCTCCTAGTCTGCTTTCCGACCACGGTTAGAGTTCCCAGTATTCTCTATTATTTAACCCATAGCTGAGGGCAAAAGAGAGGGATTTACACATTTCCCAAGAGCATTTAACTAAAAATGAATGCAGCCAACACGACTGAATTCGAACTTTGGGTCACTGATTTCACATCCAGACCCTTTAACCTCCCCCCAACACACACACATATATATATATATATATATATATATATATATATATATATATATATATATATATATATATATATATGTTTTCAATATGCAGCTTTGAATATCTACATAAAGAAATCATATTGAAATAAAACATTATATCTCTTTACTATTCTTATCATTTCATTCTTGACGTCAGAAGAAAAACATTAAGTACACTCAACAACAAAAAAATTCAAAATCCTGCCAATAAACTCTTCGTCGATTAAACACAAAAAATCTACTCACAAACTCCAAAAACAGATTTGTTCAGTAAAAAAATATAGAATTAACAATGCATCGGAAGCTTGGGGATATAAGACAGACTGCTTGCAAAAAGCATAAAAAACATATGTAAGTGAGAAATGTAGAAATATAAAACAAGCTTTTGTATATAGATTTATTTTACATATGTGCCATTTTGTACCTATGTGTTTGCCATTACTAAGGCTGCTTCATGTTTCCACCTTCTCAGAATTTGGCATCATTGAGTGTGTAATGAGCTAAGAAGTAAATTTTATAACATTTCTTGAGAATTTCTCATTAAAGAAATTTTGCAGGTATCAAATAAATAATTTCAAGGTACAACGTTAGGTGCGTACGTTGTGTGTAGTGGAAGATTCCAGCTAAGAATGATCATTTTCTTCCAAGTCAACAAAGAGACTTGAAATCACCTGTCGTTCTGATTGAAGAGGACACGTTTTTGGAAAGAGGTCGTAATGCGTAACGACCTTCCAATTTGATACTCAGCATTACGCCCTTCATCGGAACGCTCTCGGTCTTCCAGTTCAAACTGACCTCTTCAAATGTGCTCAACTAATAAAATAATAAGTCTAATAAAAGTCTACAATCTCTGTCTGTCTGTCTTATTGCTTGTAACTGCTTTCATGTCTGTTGAATGCAAAAACGGATGAGCCGCTACCACACAACATTACTATAACACATCGTAGAATCCATGACCAGTCCTAATGCTGCTGTTATTCAAGCGCAAGGAGGAGCGATACATTACACACAAACACACACACACACACACACACACATACGAAAACACACACACACACACACACATATATATATATATATATGATAGAAATTATTAGGAGGATTTGATAATTATAATTAAGTAATTCATTGAGTTTGAAAGAAACCTCAACAGAATGCACTGGGCCTCGGTGACGAAGAGATTGCAAATCAGACTCAACATGGCGCCGCTCGCTCACATATTCCGTGGTGGAACTCAACTGAGATTCTCTCTAACCATAGGACTGTGCCCCCAGGAGCCACGATTACTATCACCAAGCCGCTCATTCTAGAGCATTAGAAGCCGGTTCAAGCAATGATATACAAATGAAAGAAACTATTAGGAGGATTTGATAATTATAATTAAGTAACTCATTGTCTGAAAGAAACCTCAACAGAATGCAGAAAGCACTGGACCACTGTTTCGTCCTATATTTGGGACTCATCAGCAGTGCAAGGCCCGGTGGAACAGTTGGTATGATGTTTGCTAGACAACTTAACTGTCAGGGTTTCAATTCTCGGTAGTGGATGCGCACTGCTGATGAGTCCCAAATATAGGAAAAAACGGCCGTCCAGTGCTTTCTGCATTCTGTTGAGATTTCTATCAGACTCAATGAATTACTTAATTATATATATATATATATATAATATCAAATCTCCTTGAGAAGACACCAGAAATGTTGAAACAAAATGGGTATTTTGTAGTGATTATAAATGATTATATTTGCTCTACTCTATATTGAGCACCCTTTTAAGAATAGCATTTTTTGGTTATTGGAATTTATTCCTTATGCACCAATCCTATACTATATATATATATATATATATATATATATGTGTGTGTGTGTCAGGTGGCCTGACGATTGCATCTAGCATAAAACAGACTGTCGCCTCTAAGTGTTGACTTCAGTGTTCACTTTTATATTTTCACACGCTCTATCTCTGATATTGAGCACTGTATCCCATAAATATAGCACACGTTATATATATATATATATATATATATATATATATATATATATATCAGAAATATAGTCTTAAGGTTACAATAATCACTGAAAAGTACATGGAATGAAATTGGAAAGACTTTCAGTTTCTGGTGTGAATTTTCTTTTCTTTTAGAAATGACTTATAATGTCTCATTTCGTAATAAGCATGCAAGACGAAAGCTTATATATAAAAACTGCTACAAATTTATTCGTACTGACTGGATTGATTTGGGATTTGCCGATAAACGTTTATTGTAAAAACGTAAGTCTACAAGCGACCAATTTAAAAAGTCAGAGCGACAATCTTAAAGAATAATAATAAAAAAAAACTAGCTTGATGTTCAAATTAGAACAAGTTAATGAAGAGTTAGACAGATTCGAAAGAATTACTGTAATAGAAAAAATAACCATTCAAACTGAGCTGCACCAGCGGTGTATGTAAAGAAAAAAATATAATAAAATAGTTGTTTGCGCGGATTTTTCGACGGGATGAAACAGTTGTTTAGAAACACATAACAAGTCTAAGTATCATAGCGAAGACCTCATCCAAAAATTGCCACGGAAATATTTATAGAAAAGACTCAGGGAGGCAACCTTACGACGGTGGGAGAATAGAGAACTGGTGCGCAAAGTTGTTCTGGTTTTGAATTTAGAGTTTTCCTTCTTGACATAACAACCAAGGCTATAAGACCCAGTCTGCCCTACTAATTACTGATAAATGGGAAGGAGAAGAGACAATGTCATACCTTTCCCAAGGGTATTTGTATGCAATACAATCGTAAAGAATTTATCTAAGCTCAACATGAGGTTTGTCACAGCTATATCTGAAGCAATAAAAGACATCTTTCAGGACGTAAGCGCTCATAGCTCTCCACGTCACCCTATCCCTTGTAGCTCTCAATGTTTCGTCCCTCTGTCACGTCACCCAGACCACGTTCTGTCATCTACTTGCTTAAACCCGTCAGGTATATCAAGCGTTGTTTTTCCCTTGTCTCTCTTTCCCTCAATTCGACTTGTGAGTATCAGATTCTCCAGGCTCTCCTTTCACGTGTCCCAGAAACTTCAACTACCTCTTCCTGATGTTAAGTATAAGCCTCGTCCTTGTTTGCATCACCTTCAAGACCTCATCGTTGCTCACACGCTTGGTCCATGATATCCTCAGCATCCTTCTGTAGAACCAAATCTCCATAGCTTCGAGTCTCTTCTTCATCTTTTTGAATTTTAGCGCAGTGTTAGATTGGCGTCAGGATATCATCACTTTACAAATGTAGCCGTAAATTCTATGCTAACAGGTACTTTTAACCTTTTTACTTCTCGCTTGAGGAACTCCCTTAGGGTTCCATCCTTTCCAGCCAATTTTAATCTGCGAAAATTTAAATGCAATGTCGCTCGCTACCTACCTTCTCCTGATTATTCTTTTCTCTTTTCTCGCTCATTATTAATGTTTCTATTCCTAATTCTTCCACACCCACATTGCACGGAGTGTCTTAAGAGCTTTATTGCATTGCATGGGGGTGATACCGACTAATATATATATATATATATATATATATATATATATATATATATTATTATTATTTATTTAAAATATGATTCCTCCGCTACATAAGTGTTCTCATGTTTCAAAAACAAGAGCTGGAAACTTCAATATAATTATTAGAATTAAAACTTCAATATAATTATTAGAATTAAATAGAATTAAAAAAAAAACAAGCTCCGTTTCATTTTCAAGCGAAATTACAAAAATTTCGCTTCAATATGGAACAGAGCTTGGAACTTTAATTCTATTTAATTCTAATAATTATATTGAAGTTTTTAGCCTTTTTTTGAAACATGAGAACTCTTATGTAGCGAAGGAATCATATTTTTAAATAAATAATTATAATTTAGGCGCTACTTTTGTATCGAGCACTGTTTTTTAGAAATAAAAACAGAAATACTAAAGAACTTCGGATACCGAACGTGTCCTTTCCTATTTTCTATATCTTTTCACACACACACACACACACACACACACACACACACACACACACACACACACACACACATATATATATATATATATATATATATATATAATCAAGAAGAAAACCGCAAAGATTCATTTCGCTTATAATTTATTTCGTTAATATTATAATTATTCCTTTTTTAAAAATATGATTCCATCGTAATACAGAAAATTTTCATATTTCAAAGCTGAAACTAAATTTATAAATTTAATTATAAAAATTAAACTTGAAATCTACAGTCCCGTTCATTTGCCAAGCGATGTTAGGAATAACTTTCTAAGAAAGTTACTTAAGTGGTAAGCGCAGACAATATTATTATAATGAGTTAAGGTTAAGGAAAATTAAATCTGTTTTGATTAAGGGTGGTAAAGTTTTAATTTCCCTAGATAGCTTATGTATCCAATATATGTTACTTACAAAGTCAGGTTAAGTTTGGGTGGGGTGGGTGTGCCTCCTCACAAACATAGACATCTGTTATTCAGCGTGTCGTCTGGGTTTTCAATGATAAAAAAATTGCATTTTTATTCATCCGCTTAATTCA
>CAHIKZ030001094.1:392500-432500 GCA_903632075.3 Acanthosepion pharaonis | reverse complement strand
GTCGGCCATTTTATTTCCTTTCAATTTACTTTCTTCCATTACGACAAATTTTTGCCTCAAATCTTTAATTGTTAGAATTGCTCTCATTTTTATAGACGCCATCTTATGAATTTGTCCATTTTAAACCTCTCACCCCATCTCGTCATGTGTTTGCTCATTCACTCTCACAAGGCAGTTAATTATCTGGAAAGACTATTGTATAATCGTATTTAATCGCTTGTTAAATAATTAAAGCACATAAATGTGCCTGTTATTTTCTAGTTCTCCTAAGAACACGAGGAGCGAGAGGAAGCGATTCACTGCGAATATTACTACACCAGAGAACCCACGGTAATGCGCACCAAATTCACTTACTAGTGGCCTTCCCTTGCAATCAATATTACTGAGTACATCGAAAATTGTTTGGGTCCTTATTTAATCCGGCTGAATTCTATCCCCTCTCATAAGATCCAGGAGAGTCTTCTAGTAATCTTTCATGATGATGATGCTTCCTTTTTTTCTGTTTGAACATGTTGGATAGGTGCTAAGTAATATGTTAATTCTTATCCATATTTTATTTGTTGTGTATTACCTACAACATTCTATATATACCTAATTTGGGCACCTCAAGGTGGTGTAATGGTTAGTAAGCTTGTCTCGCTAAAACAATTACAAATGAATAGTGAGTTCGATTCTCACTGGGTGTCCCTTACTTTCGGCTTTGTGCCACATCCAAGGTACGCTTAGGAAATCGCTATATACCTAATTTTTAAATTTTATTACCATTGTTCACCCAACAGAAAACCGTATTCCTACTCGAGGTAGAGGTTTATTACATTAGGTTTTTGTAAGAGCCTACAAAGAAGTAATGAGACATTTATAATACCAGGCTATGCAGAATAGCCTAGACTTAATCGTTTGTAGTGATCAAAAAAGCATTCTTTGAGGAGCGTGTTCCACGAAGCAAACGTTCTGAGGAAGAAGCTGTATGTGTGAATCTTCCTTCTAACCAATGCAATATGAAAGGAAGGAATTGATTAAAGGCACGTGTCATAGTGTGGCCTAGTTGTAAACGTATGGACTGCTGGAACTAAGGAATGTATTCGACCAAATATCTTCCATAAAAATACCGATAGGTTAGTGGGATGCTTGCAAAGTTTTGTCTATGGGAAAGGTGCTGCGTTGTAGAAAATATTTCATCATGCAATTCATACAATATAATATATTTTTAATAAAACTCACTCTTTATCCACTTCTTCATGATGTGGCCGTAAGCCATATTTAGTATGAGAAAGTAACTTTTCACTGTTTCGTCAGTTGTTAGGCGTTTGCTTATTTGATTTTTTAAGCATTTCAACCAAGCATGGCGGTAGTGCCACTAGTATACAGAGAGTGAATGTGTATAGAGGGGATTGAGGAAAGAATAAAAGAAGAACGGGATCAAAGCAATAGAAGATGGCGATTGACGTTGTATCTACATTTTTGGTGATTGTAGTTATCAGAGAAGCAAGTAATAGGAAGGGAGTTCCACTGTCAGGAAGCGCAAGAAGAGAATCCGCTGGAGTAGAAGTGGCAGTTACATTTAGCTGTTTCAACAGTAAAAGGGTGGGAACTACATGCCAATCTAGTAGCACGCTTAAATTCATGTAGTCGAGGCATCAGGCTAGACATCTTGTCAGAACAAGTGCCATGGGAATACTTATAGAAAATACAGCGAGAAGCCACGTCACATCGGTGAGATAGTGACTGAAGTCGAGATGGCATGTCAGGACCGATTACACCTCAGATCCTTCTTTGTATTTTGTCGAGAACTTCGAAATGAACAGCTGGGACTCCAGAACAGATATGGCAACAATATTCAATGCATGGACAGATGGTCGTTTTGTAGATGTGTAAGATGGACTCTGACGAGAAAAATCTTCTGGCACGGCATAGTGAACCGACTTTCCTTGTAGTAGATGCAGCTATTGATTCAATGTAGTTCTTCCACCTCAAGTTATTGGAAAACGTGAGGCCAAGAAAGGGCAGTGAGACACTCTCACAGAGCCAAACATCAAGTATACTGATGGTGGACAGGGAAATTTATCTGCGGCGGTTAAATGAGAGCAGTTTAGTTTTGAAGGCATTAAAATTTACAAGACATTTACTGCCGAAGTTAACTACTGATTGGAGGTACTTTTCGAGAGAAGCGACCATGTTACCTTTGTAAACGCAACCGGATTTACTTTTGAGAAAGGAGTAAATGGTAGTGTCGTCTGCATAAATGCCTACTTGAGAACTGATGACATCAAGAAGACCAGAAACGATGTAGGACCCAGGAAAGAGTCTTGGAGAACTCCCGCCTTCGTATGTAAGGAATTATAGAAAGGGAAGATATTTTTTAAATCAGGGAGCAGTCAATCTTTCTCAATTATATCTTACGTTTCAACGTTAGCATGAGTGAAGCCCGAAGAAAGGAACTCTCACCGAAACATTCTGTGAAAAGTGTCGAATTGATTGATAGTATGAATAAAAAAAGCCATCAACCGAAATGAAGTCATATGACAGAAAACACAAAATAATATATCAAGAATAAATAAAATCTACGTCGTATGTAATAAATCGGACACTTTATAACATATGATAAAATTAAATCAATATATTGATTAATATTAAATTAATTAAGGAAATTCGTAATTGATATTATGATTAAGTATTGTTGCCTTCATTTGGATAATAAAATATCTATATTTATATATTTGCTGAAAGGATAAAGCTGTCAGCACGTTAGCATCATTATACCTGTCGTGACATTTCCCATTGCGTAATTTAAAAAAAGAAAGAAAAAAGTGAAAAAAAAAAAAAAAAAAAAAAACATACGCACATCTTTTACACTGATAAGGCCTTTCGTAAGGTGTGGGCTGTACTTGTCAGAACAATTTTTTTGTATTTCTTTGAGGCATGTACTTCCAGGAATCCCTTCAATCAATCTACTGGAATATTTTCCAACCAATCCTAGGGCTCCAACTACAACGAGGATAGTTGATGTTTTCATGTGCCACATTTTTGAGATTTCGATTTCAAGTTCCTTGTATTTTGATAGCGTTTTGAAGATCTTTAAAAATACATTACAGCTTGCAGGGACTGCCATATCAATAAGAAGGCTATTTTTTGTTTGCGGTCTCTAATAATTTTTACAATATATTATTATTATCATTATTATTATTATTAGTAGTAGTATTAGTAGTAGTAGTAGTTTTAATCCTGAAAAATTTCTCGGATTTTCTATTTTAATACTGTGATGAATCTTAAATCTGAATTCTTCTGTTAATGTTTGAATAAGCTCATGGCGAATTCTACGACAATAAAATATCTGTAGAAATTCCCACTTTAATAAAATATTGCAATAATAAACATAGGCATGAATGCTGGTTGTTGTTTTAAGAAGTAAGGTGGTACAAATGAAAAGATTTGAAATTGACATTTTCATTCATTGAAAGAATCGTTAAACACTTATTTTTTATTTTATTTTCTTTCTGTCTTTCTTTCTTTCTTTCTTTCTTTCTATCTTTCTTTCCTTCTTTTTTTTTTCTTTCTTAGTTTATTTCTCTCATTAATTTTCTTACTGAAACTTGGCAGTGTCTTTTCCCATTTCCCAAACGATCAAAACGGAATAGTCCATTATTTATTAGGGATTGGCAAGAGACGTTAAACACATCTTTCTTTCTTTCTTTCTTTCTTTCTTTCTTTATTTATTTATTTATTTATTTATTTATTTCACTAAAATCAAATAGTATCTTTTCCCCTCTTCCCATGCGATCGAATCGGAATAGACCATGATTTATGAGGTATTGGCAGGACGTAAAGATCGTGCGAACTAACGAAGGGTGAGACAAGCCCTATTATATTAGAGGATAGTTCCCACTTTGTTATTGTTCTTATTCAATTCTAAATCGCTGTCTGCGTTTTTGGAATGTGTGAATTAACAACATTAAAAGCTGATACTTATCGATTTGTATAGACATTCCAACTGCTTTCTTCTTCTTCTTCTTCTTCTTATTATTATTATTATTATTATTATTATTATTATAGGCTTTCGGCCATATCACTTTGAGACACCATTTCTCGCCTGGTGCGTGACCCTCGATGACCGCTTGGGAATACCAGGTGCTACAAGCTTGGATGTGCGGGTGGTGTAAAGGATAATGGCTCGGAATTGGAAATGAGAGAGTCGAGTTCCAATACCGGTTCCAGTTAGGTTCGTTATATTCACTTACGCGGAAATAGCCTTGGAAAATATATGAATTCACTTCTTCGCCCCCCACGCTTTGGGTTAATTAGCACGAATTCTGTCCAAATAAATCTTACAATCTAAAAATTTTTCCTGGCTTTAATTATCCTGCAAATGGTTCAACTATAAAAACAAACCAATGTAATTATTATTATTATTATTATTATTAAAAACTTGTTTTTTCACTAAAATCATTAATACTTGATTAATATTAACGATAATAACATGAACAAACTGTATACTTACTAATTTAATACTTATTAGATCAATACATTTATATTAGTATAATTGTAATTACGACACATATTATCGATTCCATTGATTATCAGATCAATAATTACCATTTCAATTTCATTATTAACTCGTTTATTAAATTATTTTAATTCTATTAACAACAGTAGTAGTATGCTAATAATATAGATCCAACGCATTCTTCTTCTTCTTCTTCTTCTTCTTATTATTATTATTATTATTATTATTATTATTGTAAAAATTCTTTTTGACCTGCATTTGTTTAATGATCCCATGCCTGGTCATGACCTATGACCTAGAGCAATCGAAGAGTGTAATATTTGGGTGTTTCCACTTAATTAAATAAAAGACAGATAATAACAACAACAACAAAAACAAATGGACAAAGTTCTTCGCTGGATATGGACTGTGCTTGTCAGAACTAATTTTGAAGATTTTCCAAAGATATGGTGCACCAAGGATTTTGTTGATTTTATTTTTGAGTTCCTTTCTTTATCAGACCCAAAGCTCCAGTCACAACAGGAATCATTTTAGTTTTTAAGTGCCGCTTTCTTTTATTTCCAATGAAAAACATTCCCTAGAAATCAGCTCTCCATATCGTTAAAAATGCCATCTCTTGATGTCCGGAGACAAGACTAAATAATAATAATAATAATAATAATAATAATAATAATAATAATAATATTATTATTATTATTATTATTGTTATTATTATTATTATTATTATTATTATTATAAAACTTCTTTTTACTTACATGTGTTTTATAGTCACACGCCAATGATCTAGGGCAAAAGTGAAGGGTGTGATTTTTTTGTTTCCGCTTAAACAAAAGACAGCTATTAACAAAATAAATAAATGGGTAGACATCTTCATAGGGTATGAGTTGTTTTAAATATTGCTAACTTGTTTTGGTCTAAATATTTTTCTCCTCTTCTTATTTTTTTCATGTTATATTTATTAGGTAATCAACGGTATGGTTTTGCTCAGATCAATTTTGTATAAAGTGGACAAAATACTTCATTTTTTTTTAAATTCTTCTCTTGCCCATTTACTCTTTACATTTGATTTGACCGCTGGCGTTAGTCGACGTGGAGGGCCAAGATTGACCTCTCGCTTGTGACCTAGCAGACTTTTGTTTGGGGAAAAACTGGATCCAGTTGCTATTTTTTGTCTTCAGTCCGACCCTACCATCCACACACACACTCCCTATTGAAGCATGTAATAAGCTATATTGATTTTTGTTTCAAGTTTTTATTTATTTATTTATTTATGAGCCCTCATTGTGGTCTAACGATATAAGAATGTCCATCCATCATTTCCATAAAAATGGGTATGGTTTTTACTAAGATGTTGGTGGTACCACCTCCAGCCAAGTATAGTCCATGACTTGTTAACGTTGAGGACATTCACTCATCAGCACAAATAACATCTTCATTTGCGGCTTTTTATTCATATTTTCCCTTCTCCATTATTATTATTATTATTTCTTTTTATTATTATTATTATTTCTTTTTATTATTATTATTATTTCTTTTTATTTCTGTAGTATACACATTTCTTTCCGGATCCCACCAAGAGACCTGAGGTCAGAAATGGCTTCATGACATTTTCCACTAATCATCTTTGTAAAAAGAAAACCCCAAAAATATAAGATCACACACATTTTTCATAGATAAAGCTCTTCGTAATATGTGAGCTGTACTTGTGTGTACAATTTCCTTGTATTTCTGTAAGGCATGGACAACTAGGAATCCCTTCAATGAGTTTATCGGAATCTTTTTTCCCAAAAAACCGAGGTTTCTAACTACAAGTGGAATTACTGATTTGCTCCTGTGACACATTTTTTAGATTTCCACTTCAAGATCCTTGTATTTTGATAGTTTTTTTAAAAGATCTTTAAAGATACATTATAGTGTACAGGAACTGCCATATCATTAAGAAAGCATATTCTGTTTTTTGGTCATTGTCCATTATGTTTGGGTGTTTGGCTTTGATTTTTCTGTCTGTGTGTATTGTAAAGTCCCATATAGAATATTTTCCTGTGCAGATATTGGTTCTGTCTATCATGCCGAGTTTTACATTCTGTGGGTGCTAAGACCCTGCAGCCTGATACAAGATTGTTTCAGATACACGTGTTTATGTATATTAATAACTGTTGTGGTGTATTCTCGCCTAAAAATTGTTGGACTCTTCCGCCTACTATAACATTAGTAGGAGAGAAGGCCTTGAAACAGTCGCATAGATTGTTCAACTGTCAACCTCTCTGCCTCGGCAGAGAGGAACTCGGACGAGGCATTGTCGCAGGGCAAAGTTTCGTCCGGGGAGGTAGACAGTCCCTGAACCCGTTTAAGAAGGTTCGAAGAAAATATTTTTGACCGAACCTACGGATTCGGTGTACCCACAATAAACCGGCCTTGTGCCACATACATCCCTCGTGGGTGGGAGGCTGTTAAATATTAACCGTCGAATAGATTGTTCATTACTGTCGAAATCTCTACCTTGAGACGAGCCTTTGCCGAAGAGCAAAGATTCGTCCGGGGAGGTAGACAGACCTTGAACCCGTTTATGCGGGTTCGAAGGGAATATTTTTGGCTTAGCCTACGGGCTCGGAGAACCCATGGTAAACTAGTCCTTGTGCCACATACATTCCTCGTGGGAGGTGTTAAATATAATAGTCGAATAGATTGAACTCTGGGTCAACCGACACATACTCACTAGTCGTCTAATACTCTTCTGTTGTACTTACTGCTATATATATGATATATCTTTACTACCTTTGGATCAAAAAAGGGTTTGCCAGAACCTCCTGCTAATAGACTGCAAAGATCGGGAACCATTCTTCTCAATTATAACTACAAAATTCTTCCTTTAATCATTTACTTGTTCACAACAAAAACAGAATCTGGATTTCGTATTAACACATTTTATCTG
Organism: Acanthosepion pharaonis; assembly: GCA_903632075.3. Lineage (NCBI taxonomy): Eukaryota > Metazoa > Mollusca > Cephalopoda > Sepiida > Sepiidae > Acanthosepion > Acanthosepion pharaonis. The sequence continues at coordinate 425,067 of CAHIKZ030001094.1, read as the reverse complement.
TATATGTGCTTGGTATTCTAGTTAGCAAGCCTTGATCCTGTGCAGTAAGAATATATACTTCAATTCTAGATTTTTACCCTGCACTACGTATCTACTGATGGGTAGATGACTTGTCTACATCAGCTTCTTTGCTACGGGGAGGGTATTCATAATGAAGTGATTGTTGATGTTTTCATGTGTCATGTTTTTTTGAGATTTCTTCTTCTTCTTCTTCTTCTTCTTCTTCTTCTTCTTCTTCTTCTTATTATTATTATTATTATTATTATTATTATTTTCTTTGATTTCTGGCGTTTACACATTTCTTTCCGGGTCCCGCCTAGGGACCTAAGGTTAGAAATGGCGTCATGACACTTTCCACTGACAAAGAAAAAAAATTTTATAGATAAAGCCCTTCGTAAAGTGTGGGCTGTACTTGTCAGAACAATTTTTTGTATCTCCTCGAGGCATGGACTTCCAGGAATCCCTTCAATTAGTCTAATGCAATCTTTTCCAACCAGTCCTAGGGCTCCAACTACAACAGGGATTGTTGATGTTCCCATATGCCACATTTTTGAGATTTCTATTTCAAGGTCCTTGTATTTTGACAACTTTTTGAGTATCTTCAAAGATACATTGCAGTCAGCAGAGACTGGCATGTCAATAAGGAGTCAGCGTTTTTGTTTGTGGTCTTTAATAACAATATATGGGCGATTGGCCTTGATTGTTCTGTCAGTGTGTATTGTGTAGTCTCATAGAATTGTAACAGGTTCTATCTCCGTAACGGGGTCTGGATGGTGTTCATACCAGTTTCTTTCAGTTTCCTTCCCGTAGAAGTTGCAGATTTTCCAGTGCAGATATTGGCCCACTCTGTCATGTCGGGTTTTATATTCAGTGGGTGCCAACACCGTGCAACCTGATACAAGATGATCAATCGTTTCTGGATACTTATCACAGAATCTGCATTTTGGGATGACACAATATTTTATTATATATGCTTGATAATTCCTAGTTAGCAAGCATTGGTCCTGTGCAGCAAGGATAAAACCTTCAGTTTCAACTTTCAACCCTGCACTACGTAGCCACTGATGGGTACAGGTTTTCTCTACGTCAGCTTGTTTGGTACGGGCAGAGTATTGGCCATGAAGCAGTTTATCTTGCCATCGCTTCTGTATCTGGTTGGTTGCATTCGTCGTTGCTGTCTTTTTTAAGTATTTTGCAGTTTCAGCCGGTGTATTGTGCTGTAGTTGCATCTCCACGCCTATTTGAAACTCCATTTTGAATTTTGTTGGCTTCTTGTATTACGGAGTAAAGACGCTTACTACTTTCATGTTCTTTGACGCATACCATCATCCAGTCTTCTGTATTTTCGAAGTATCTTTGGAGGCCAATTGTTGTAGTTTTGTAGGACAGTTCTAGTTGAACTAATCCTCTGACTCCTTCGGATCTGGGCACATACAGACGATCAACATCATCTTTGGGATGATGCATACGATAGCAAGTGAGAAGCTTTCTCGTTTTGGCGTCCATTCGCTTAATTTCAGCTATGGTCCAGTTAAGGACATTAAAGCTGTATTGTATCACAGGGACAGCCAATGTGTTTATGGCTGATATTCTGTTTTTTGAGTTCAGCTCAGTATTTAGTACCAGACGTACACGCCTGTAATACTCCTTTCTTATTTTTTTCCTTCATTTGGGGGTGTTGTATGCCATCTCCTTCGCTAATTCCTAGGTACTTATAAGCTTCACCATGCTCCAGTTCCCTAATCTTTTTGACAAAATCTAAATCTATTAAGGGTGTTTCTGTAATTTTACCTTTCTGGAATTATTATTATTATTATTATTATTATTATTATTATTATTTTCTTTGATTTCTGGTGTGCACACATTTCTTTCCTGTCCCGCCCAGAGACCTAAGGCCAGAAATGGCATCATGACATTTTGTACTGACCAATTAAAACACACGCACACGCGCACACGCATACGCAAGCACACACAGACATATATATATATATATATATATATATATATATATATATATATATATATATATAAAGCCCTTCGTAAGGTGTGGGCTGTACTCGTGTCATCAATTTTTTGCATTTCTATAACGCATGGGCCACCAGGAACCCCTTCATTGAGTCTATTGCAATCTTTTCGAATCGATCCTTGGGCTCCAGCCTCAAAAGAAATTGTTGATGTTCCCATGTACCACATTTTTGAGATTTCGATTTCAATATCCTTCTATTTTGAGAGCTTTTTGAAGATCTCCAAAGATAAACTCCAGTCTGCAGGGACTGCCATATCAATAACAAGGCATATTTTTGTTGGGGGGTGCGGTCTTTAATAACCCTGACTAGGCCATTAACTTTGATGTTCTTTAATTATTATTATTATTATTATTATTTCTTCTGATTTCTGTTGTATACACATTTCCTTCCAGGTTCCAACCAGAGACCTAAGGTTAGTAATGACATGATATTTCCCAGTACGTATTAGTGTAAAATAATACTAAAGATAAAATTACCTAAGATCTAAAACATTTTACACTGATAAAGTCCTTCATAAGATTTCAGCTGTATTTGTGAGGATATTTTTTAATTTCCTCATGGCATAGTCTTCCAGGGTCTCTTCAATTATTCTAGCAGAACCTTTAACAATCAAAACCAAGGAATTTAACCAAAACTCATGCGCCGAATGACATATTCGAAATGTTGATGTTCCACATTACTCTCAAGAAAAAACATTTGATAAATTGCAACCGAGATTAGCATTGGTTGCTCGGGTAAAGAATGCTAAATGTTTCCTTATAAGGCGACCTCAACAGTATCATTACCATTTCTCGTCTTCGGTTCCGTATTTTAGTGGGTGGGACCAAATCGATTTCAAGCGTTGAAGATTTAAAACCATTTTACCAGAGCTTATGAGAAACTGTAAAATGAAAGGTGCGTTTACCTGTCACTGTTTTCATAGAATTCACGCGAAACTATAATCAGAGAAAAATACAAAGCTAGTTTTATATCAATTTTACGTTTAAGCATAAACAGAACACCTGTAAAATCGGGCAATTACAATTTTTACAACAACAAAATAAGTAAAAACCATAATATATATATATATATATATATATATATATATATATATATATATATATATATGCACACACGCACGCATACACTCACACACACACACACACACACATATATATATATATTTGTATATTTAGGCAGCAATCCTTCCTTTATGCATGTTTCATTAAAAACGACAGACAAGGTACTACGGTTAAGCTTTTTTTTTAATTTTTCTTGTGTTCGAACAAGAGCTTTCTTTTCTGGACAAAGGGTGTGTAAGAACTGCCCAAATGTTTTATATTTCCGAGCGCTTTCGGCTATACCTTTAGCCATTATCAAGGATGATTCGATTTTTCAGTTTGATTTGAGTGTGTGTTCTTAGTGTGTGGTAGGCATGTTTTTAATTTCCGAATACGGTTAGCACATTGTGGCTTGGTTCGTAGTTAATATGGTTAAGAGTTGGCTTTTTCTTTTTTATTATTAAAGCTTCCATTATTTTTAGTCTTTTTTTGCAGGTGGATGCATTTAATATACTTGTGTTTTCTACTAGTATGTTCCTAATGGAGGCGGGTAAATTTGGGTGTGTGTTTAAATGGGTTCTAATGGAGCTGTGATCAGATAGGTGTTGACTTCTATGTTCACTTTTATATTTACACACGATCTATCTCTGATATTGAGCACTTTATCCTATAAATATAGCACATTTTAAGACTATAATTCTTCACACACACACACACACACACACACACACACACACACACACACATATATATATATATATATATATATATATATATATATATATATATATACACACTAGAGTCTAATAACGTGAAGCCCAAGGAGACAGTATTTTTGCTTGCAAAGAGACGGCTCCCTGGACCGAATATACAGAGACACAAGTGCAATATATATATATATATATATATATATATATATATATATATATATATATATATATAAAGTGGACTCTAATATCAACATACTAGAAGTGAAAATCTGTTTCATGCTAAACGCAATCATCAGGCCATGATTTACGTATGCTCTCTCTCTATATATATAATATATTCCGTTAATTAGTGGGGAGAAGTTATTGCGAATGATAAAGTTAGTGGTATTGAATTTAGTAAAGTATATAATTTTATTTTTTACTGAGATCTATGAGGGATATATTAGTATTTATGAGTTGCAGTAATTGTCAAGTAATAAAGAAAACACTTTATATTATATATATATACATATGCACATCACTAAATCTGTAGCGTTCTACTACAGATTTATTCACCCACATTCGTATTCTTCTTCTTATTTTTTATATCAGTCTTCATTCTGGACATGGGAAATTATGGCTCTCCACAACTTCCCGTTCCTTGTAGTTCTTAGTATAGTTTGTCTTTTGCTATCTTTCCTTATGCCTTTTCGGCTAGACATTTACACAAGTTCATTGGCTATGTTGTTAGCTGCTTTTCACTGTCTTTCTTGCCTTCAACATATCTTGTGAGTGTTAAATTTTCCAAACCTGTTTTCCTCATTATGTATCCTAGAAATTTCAATTGTCTCTTTCTGGTGCTATGTATAAGTTTCTTTTTTGTTTTTATTTTCCCTAAAACTGCAGCGTTGCTCACGCGTTCAAGTTATTGTTTTCTCAACATCCTTCTGTAGAACGGTATATCTGTGATATCTGTAGAACGGTATATCTGTGACGAGATTGTCTAACATTCTGTCATACCTGAACGTACCTATTCTATTATTAATAGACTCTCCTACACATAATAAGTAGTAGTAGTAGTAGCGGTCGCCAGTTGGGCTCAGTGGTGTTGAGCGAGTCAGTCGATGTCGGACATTGAAGTATCAACCATCACAACTAGATTGCTGCGTCATTAACTCTTATTTCAAGTTCCTAACGTTTTGTACGGCGGACCTAATTTAGGACGACTTAGTGAAATACAAGCCTCCACCATGAAAACTACTCTACAACACATTCACTGCCAGAGAGGAGTACCGATATTACATAACAGTTCAGTGCTCTGTTTCTAATGAAATTTTCTTGTTTCTTAATATTTTGCCTAACTTTTGGAAGGCATTTTTCGTTAACTCAATACGCATTTGAATTTCAGGGTCGCATATTCTCCCCTCTGTTAAAACAATTTCTAGATATTTAAAATTTTACATTTTGGCTTGGTATCTCCTATTTGTAATTTGTATGTTGATCTGTTTGTTCTTGCTAACAACCATATATATATATATATATATATATATATATATATATATATATATATATATATATATATATATACTGTCTTTTTACAATTGATCTTGTGTCCTTTCTTCTCGTTTTCCTGCAGGTTTTCTTGGCTGAATAACATCAAAAACAATAAAAGCAAATAGATTGACTTTTTTTCATTTGCTATTGAAATATGAATCGCTTCCAAATATGACTTTAGGAATAAAAATTATTTTTCTTTGCGATTGTATTGCTTTCTATTTCGTAATATTCCCGATGAATTCCTTTTAAAACCCAATACCATTTAAACGACTGAAATAAAAAGTTTTTTTTTTCTCATTCCTAGATTTATATCAAACTTACGAAGCCTCAGCTTCTAAAGAATTAAAAGGACACAACAAAACCAAAATGAACACGTTATTCTCTGTTTTCTCTGGAGACTTCATTCTATTTTCTACAATATGTGGCTTTTTATTTTTATGCAGACATTTCAAAAATAAGCAGGGAGAGTTTTTTATCACGATGTTCCGGGATTTTCCAGAAAAGAACACACGAAATCAAGCCCTTTCGCTTGATAATTAAATGTCTATTAACTCAAAAGAAATTTGTCTAGATATTGAAGAAGAATGCTTAATAGCAATTATTGTTTAAACAATTCTTTTCCTTCTTCTCTTTTTTTATTTTTTGTCCTTAAAGAAAGAATTCTTTTCTTTTTTATTTTTCATTGAATATACTTAACGAAGTCTTAACACTGAATCAAACGAAATGATAAGTTAGCCAGTGTAACGTTTTCGAAGATGGAAGCAACTAACCATTTATTGGTTAAACCTTCCTTGTGTGTATTTTTCCTTTCAAAATATTCATTTAATAGAAGTCTCAAGAGTCACTCAAAAGGAAATTACTGAGTGAGCGCTTTGTATGGACTAACAGGAAGAACTAAGTTTCAGATTATGAAGATATGTAAGATAGATAACAGTTGAGCCATGCCTTGGAGCAGTTAAGATTGTAGTAATCGAGTAAGTATTCTCTTTGGAGTTTGTTTCCCAATGAGGCTGATTCGACGATGTGTACGTGGCACGATGTGTCTAAGCTCACCAGGTATACACTAGTGTGATCTGATTTAGAAAATTTTAGGGATTCCTATACAAAGGCACAGCAAATAAATACGCATTGGCGATTATTGGCTGAAAGTCAAGTGGAGCAAACAAAATTAATTATTAAAACTCTAAGTAAAACAAATTTCTCGATTTGTTATCGAGGCATTTATTTTTGTATGAAAAACGGAATACAATGAATTAGTATTCATGAATACAGTCAAATCCTTCTGCATTGCCTCAAAAACAAACGAACATATTTGAGATCAGATGAAAGAAGTGTCTCTAAAAAAAAATAAATAAATAAAATTAAAAAAGCTTTATAGAATTATAAACTCATCTTTCTTTTCTGTCTTTTCTTAACGATATTTATAAGAATTCTAAATTAACCTTAGACTAAATTAACGTCAACCGTGACAGACGGCATGGAACCTATTTCTTACATTTTTTTTTTCTTCGTTTTTCTTCTTTCATCGGAAAAGTAACGAATAATACAAAATTAAAATATTTTCACACAATGTTTCATTTCCAGTTGAGAAATTTCATTTTCTGTTGTAAAAATAAAACCTGATAACTATTTGCTTTTAATCTCTTTTTGTGATATCTTCTGTTGCTACCTTTGCAAACAAAACAATCTTCTTGCCTCTCTTCACACCTTAGGCATCGAATATTTTACATAAACCGGATTCTTTGAATAATGCTTATATATGCAGATATAATAAGCGTTAAACATTTTAAAATTATTTTCTATTAGATATTTTGAAAATAATTATACTTATTTAGTTCAATCAAAATACATTTAATTCTAGATGAACTTCATATGTGAATTCCTTTTTTTGTTCGTGGTTACTACCAGTTTTATGAATAGTTTATTGCAATTTAAAATTAGTTTATTTAATTAGAATTTTAATTATAACCTGTGTGATTTCACAAATTTAATTTAGCTAGTAACTCAACTAAAGTCATCCGTTTATTTTCCACTGAAATGCTTGTTTGATTTTTATTATAAGCTTTGCTTGTCATTATTTTTCAATTGCTAATTTTTAATAACAGAATTATTTAATATTTTATCTCGTTTTCTTCATTGCATATTTACACTCTATGTCTTTCTTCTTTATGTCATATTTTGTCTTTCGCTTTTTCTCTCTCTCTCTCTCTTTATTGCATATTTTATCTCTCTCATTCTTTCTCCTTATTTCATATTTACACTCTCTCTCTTTCTCTTTCTTGATTTCGTATTTTTTCTCTCACTTTTCTCTCTTTATTTTGTATTCTTTCTCTCTTTTTCTCTCTGTCTTTCTTTCTCTCTGTTTATTTCATATTTTCTCTCTCTTTTTCTCTCTTCATTTCATATTTCCTCTCTCAATCTTTTTCTCTCTTCATTTCATATTTTATCTGTATCTTTTTCTCTCTCTTTTCCTCTCTGTTTATTTCATATTTTCTCTCTCTTTCTCTCTCTCTGGATTTTGTATTTTGACTCTCTTTCTGTTTCTCTCTCTTCATTTCATGCTTACTCTCTCTCTGTAGCTCATATTTTTCTCTTTTTCTCTTTCTATCTCTTTATTTCATATTTTCTTTCTCTCTTTTCTCTCTTTATTGTATATTTTCCATCCCTCTTTCTCTCTCTTCATTTCATATTTTCTCTTTCTTTTTTCTCTCTCGTTATTTCATATCTTCACTCTCGCTTTCTCTCTCTTTATTTCATATATTCTCTCTCACTTTTTCACTCTCCCTTTTTCTCACTTTATTTCATATTTTCTCTCTCTTTCTCGCTCTCTCTTTCTCTCTCTTTATTTCATATTTTCTCTCTCACTTTTTCACTCTCTCTTTTTCTCACTTTATTTCATATTTTCTCTCTCTTTCTCGCTCTCTCTTTCTCTCTCTTTATTTCATATTTTCTCTCTCACTTTTTCACTCTCTCTTTTTCTCACTTTATTTCATATTTTCACTCTTTCTCTCGATTTGTTTCACATTCTCTCTCTTTCTCTCTCTCTCGTTCTCTCTCTCTCGTTCTCTCTCTTAATTTTATATTTTATCTCTCTTTCTTTTTCTTGATTTAATATTTTGACTCTCTTTCTCTTTCTCTCTCTTCATTTCAGGCTTACTCTCTCTGTAACTCATATTTTTCTCTTTCTCTTTTTCTGTCTCTTTATTTCATATTTTCTTTTCTTTCTTTTCTCTCTTTATTGTATATTTTCCATCCCTCTTTCTCTCTCTTCATTTCATATTTTCTATTTCTTTTTCTCTCTCTTTATTCCAAATTTTCCTTCTCTCTCTCTCTCTCTCTCTCTCTCGTTATTTCATATCTTCACTCTCACTTTCTCTCTCTTTATTTCATATTTTCTTTCTCTCTCTTTCTCTCTCTCTCTCTCTCGTTACTTCATATCTTCACTCTCGCTTTCTCTCGCTTTATTTCATATTTTCCTTCTCTCTCTTTCTCTCTCTCTCTCTCTCTCGTTATTTCATATCTTCACTCTCACTTTCTCTCTCTTTATTTCATATTTTCTCTCTCTCTTTCTCTCTCTCTCTCGTTATTTCATATCTTCACTCTCACTTTCTCTCTTTTCTTTCATATTTTCATTCTCTTTTTTCTCTCTCTCTCGTTATTTCATATCTTCACTCTCGCTTTCTCTCTCTTTATTTCATATTTTCTTTCTCTCTCTTTCTCTCTCTCTCTCTCGTTATTTCATATCTTCACTCTCACTTTCTCTCTCTTTATTTCATATTTTCATTCTCTCTTTTTCTCTCTCTCTCGTTATTTCATATCTTCACTCTCGATTTCTCTAGCTTTATTTCATATTTTCACTCTCTCTTTTTCTCTCTTTATTTCATATTTTCTCTCTTTCTCTCGCTTTGTTTCATATTCTCTCTCTTTTTCTCTCTCTCGTTCTCTCTCTTAATTTTATATTTTATCTCTCTCTCTTTTTCTCTCTCTCTATATGCCATGTCACTTTATAAAATGGTCGTCTCTCAGAAGGTATTACTCATTCACTTTGTTTTCGTAATAGGTTCTTCATCAATTTTCTTATCAAGTAGGTTATTCATTGTATCCCGACATGCTTATCTTACCTTTTATGTCGTCCTGTGAGTGTTAAATTCTCCAAGACTTCTTTCCCCGTTATATATTCAGAATATGGTGGGAAAGATAACGGTTAATTCTAGACTTGAACAAGTTAAGATTGTAGCGATTGGGAAAATATCCTCTTGGGAGTCTGTTCCACAGAGAAGGAAAAACCTGCTTGAGTAGAACTTACTTCTCACCAATGGAAGACGTGGGTGGAGGGAATGGAGGGGTGGTTTTTACATTTATAATTGAGGCAAATCTATTTTAATGACATAAATTCTCAATTGGTGTATATATCTAAATAAGGATTAATCAATCAATGTTGTATAAAGACTTGCAAATCAAATGCAGGACATTAAATATTGTGGCTCTGTATTCACAACACTAATTTAACCATCTCCCAGCGTTGAATTAACACGTTTGAATATTGTCTATAGAATCGCCCACAAGTAACTTCGAATATTTCTGTTAATGATACCTTGGAAGAAATTATGTGAAGACAATATTGGAATATTGTTAGAGTCAATTGCGAGAAAGATGAATTGGTGTTTAATATTCATTTTACCTGTTAATAACTAGCAAATGATTTTTTGTATTTAAAGAATTTAATAGCAATTGTTGATTAATTAAAATCAACAATTGCTATTAAATTCTTTTTAGAGAAGAAGAAAAGGAATCAATGAGCAATGTGGGTTGCTCTCCTCAATCTCTTTTGACCTTTTTCTTTATTTGTGGAGTTATTTCCTATTTTTTCCTTTCAACTGAAAAAAAAGGTAATTATTTTAATTTATATATCTGTTTTAGTCGCGTTTATTGTAATAGTTATCTCTGATGAAAATTGAATTAGGGAGCCAAGTTTCTTTTCCGGCCTACTCCTCTGTGTCAATTTTGTATCAATGCCCGTCAGAAAGGCATGCATTCATTGCTTCCCAACCAGATTTCGAGTTATGCAGCCGGATAGAATGAGCTCTGTAGCCTTGGTTGGCAGTCAGTCTAAGGGAATGACGACTCTGAATTCAAAAACAATAGAGAAGGCAAGGAAGAATTACTCCCACTAAATTACTCAATAACTCATAGGAATTCACAATTTTTTAAGCATTTCACCTCAAGCAAGGCAGGAGCGCCACTATCAGGCAGGGGTTTACAGAAGGTGAAAATGAGAGAAAAGAGTGCCTGTAGGGGGTTTAAGAAAAGAAACTGTTGTGTCGGAAACCTACCACCCCTCTTGAAGATGAACTTGTCTGCGTCTGTGAACAAAGACTTTAAATAGTGGCATGTCAGTTGACATGGGGGAGACAGATAGACAGAGAGGGTAAGACCTCCGAGTCTATCTGAGTCGTGATACAGTCTTTGACTGTAAGCGACGTCTGTCGAACTCTCTGCGTTAGCAGAGAGGAACCCGAACGAAGCTTTGCCGAAGGGCAAGTTCTCGTCCGGGGAGGTAGACAGGGCCTGAACCCGTCTAGGCGGGTTCAAAGGCTATATTTTTGGCCGAGCCTACGGGCTCGGGAATACCCACATTAAAACCAGCCTTGTGCCATATTCGGTTCTCGTGGGTGGATCGATAAATACCAAGACAGATAGACCGAGAAGTTCTTAGCTGAGCTAGTTATTGACTACACAAGCGATTTCTGTACCTCTTTACCAACCTATTAAAACCCTTTTTATTGTTACGTGTTATTTGGCGTTTGTCTCTACTAACCCCAAATCAACATCATAACAGAAACAAAGGCCAGGGATCAAAGCAACAGAAGATAGAGATTCATGTTGTATTTAAATGTTTGAAAATTGTAGTTATCATGGAAGCAAGTGAGAGAATGTGAGTTTCGATGTCGGGGAGTGCGAGGAAAGAAAGTGTTGGGTTAGAAGTGGCGGTTACATTTAACTGTTTCAACAGCAAATAGGCGGGAGCTTGATGCCAATGTAGTAACACGCTTAAATTCATGTAGTCGGGACACTCGGGGAAAAAGAAGCTGATCAGAGCAGTAGCCATGAAAATATTAATAGAAAAGACAGAGGGAAGCCACGTCGCAGCTGTGAGAAAAGGTGTCTGAAGTAGAGATGTCAAGTCAAGACCGATCAGATTGCAGGTTCTTCTTTGGATTTTGTCGAGAAGTCCCAGATGAAGAAAAGTAATGAGTCAAGATTGCATACGTCTTGGAGAGGATATGGAATTTAAAAAAAGTTTAAATTTTTTTTTTAAGTTTGTCAATTATGTTTCACACACACACACACACACACACACACACACACACACACACACACATATGAATTATTCAATAACAGGTACCGAAGTAGGCTGCAGTAGCCCCCCACCCCGAAAAACTAATTCACAATACTTTTACTGTGATCCAACGGCGACTAAAAAACATCACATATATATATATATATATATATATTTTTAAGACATTTTTGTTATGTTTATACGTTCTTTTTATAGATGCAAAAATTTAATATTTAAATAAATATTTAATACGGTTTATTATAAACAGAGCTTTTACTTAAATATTTGTATCTATAAAAAGAATGTATAAACATAAAAAATGTCTTAAAAATTAATTGTGGGACTTTGTCCATTTCATAATGTGTGACGTCATTTGTTTACATTTGGATACGCATTGAGCAGATACGAATGTATGAGAAAAAAATCATGGAGAAATGTCTTTAAAAGCAGTAAAATCGACCTTAGTAACCGAACGCTCCTCTGTGGCCCAATCTGTTAAAGGCACACCAGACTATATGACGGTTCCGTATAGGATACAGGTTCGATTCCTGTCGGAGGATGCATATTTTCTATGACAATTTCTCGGACATTCAGGCCGGTAAATACTGTTTATAATAAACAGAGCATTTACTTAAATATTTGTATCTATAAAAAGAATGTATAAACATAAAAAAATGTCTTAAAAAATAATTATCGGACTTTGTCCATTTCATTATATTGCTAATTGATTCACTGTATAATTATCTCTTTATAATATAAAATATATATTGCGTAACATAATGCGTTTATGAAAACAATTGATCCGCAGTACGAAATTCCGGAGAACAAAAAAAACTCCTAAGACATATCACTCTATTAATTAAACTATGTACTTAGTTCATGTCACGTTAACTGGAAAACACTTACAACAAAAGAATTCGTGGATTTACCAAATTCCAAAATTCATATAAAAAAATTCCCACTTGAAATATTTGAACTTTAGCGTTGCGACTTGCATGTTCCAATATTATATAACCGTTAGTAAATAAGACATTCTTAAAAAAAACATCTTACGGTCTACAACACATTTATTTCGTCTTCGAGTTTTGATTTTAAAGGAAAAAAATTACAGCCTGGTGATGAGGACATGAAGTCCTTGAAAGTACTTGCATCTATAAAAAATACACCAACTCCATCTGACAATAATTTTATCCATAAGAATCGCATCATTCAGTGAATAGTTTGTTATTTAATGCTCATATTAAGTCTGTTACAGTAGAAATTTCGCCATTAATTGAATTAATATTGCTAACTGATTCAATGTATGACATCTTGAAAGTATCTCTATACCGCTACTCATCATTAACACCCTACACTCGCCTACCCATTTTAGACAATTCGCCCTAGCTGTTACCACGGTGATTTTGATTTCAATTTTTAAAACAAGTAAATTTCAGATATACGTTATTCCAACAAAAATTTCGCTTGAAGATGGAACGGAGCCCTTTTTAATTTCAACTCAATTTAATTTAAAGGATTATATTGAAGTTTTCGGCTCTTGTTTTGAAACATGAGACCTCTTATGTAGCGATTTGGAATCATATTTTTAAATAAATAATTATATTTATGCTCTACTTTTGTAATCGATATAAAATATAAAGGAATATATAAACAGAGCCAATATGATAAATATTGAATTATCTTGCCTTCTCAACCGCCTATGAAACCGCCATGTTAAAAAACGGAGCGTCGATATTAAAATTTATGCCGCAGGAATGCAACATCCTCTGACAGAATGCATAACTGACCTATATATATATATATATATATATATATATATATATATGTGTGTGTGTGTGTGTGTGTGTGAAAATATATAGAAAATAGGAAGGAACTGGTTAGGTGAATAGTCCAAAGTTCCTTAGTATTTTTGTTATTATTTTTAAAAAATAGTGCTCGATACAAAAGTAGAGCATAAATATAATTATTTATTTAAAAATATGATTCCAATACGCTACATAAAAGTTGTCATGTTTCAAAACAAGAGCCGAAAACTTCAATATAATTATTTGAATTAAATTGAATTAAAGTACTAAACTCTGTTCCATCTTCAAGTGAAATTTTTTTTGGGAATAACTTATTTCATTATTGAAATCAAAATTTCTATGGTAGCGGCTAGAGCAATTGTTTAAAGCAAAGGGGCGTAAGGTGTTAATAATTTGTATCCTTGTTTTGAAACATGAGAACTCTTATGTAGCGTGTTGGAATCATATTTTAAAATAAATAATTATATTTATGCTCTACTTTTGTATCGAGCATTATTTTTTAAAAATAATAACAAAAATACTAAAGAACTTTGGATTATTTACCTAACGAGTTCTTTCATATTTTTCTATATATTTTCACACACACACACACACACACACACACACACACACACACACACATATATATATATATATATATATATATATATATATATATATATATATATATATATATATACAGTCCATATATATCAGCAAAAACTTTAAGTAATTGAATGAGAAAATGAAAAACGCAACTCCTAAGTTAACGCGTTTCGTCCCTAGCAAAGACTTCGTCATATTAATAAGTCGAATTTTTGTAGGGGCGGGAGGTGTCAACACAACAAGCGGTTACCATTCTACATCAATAAACGCTGAAGATGCAGGGCAGTTAGTGTTAAATTAAAAATGTCCCGGTGGTGTATTGTTTTTATCCCAAGTGCCATGCCTTTGGATATCTCACCATGGAATTAGCACAGTCTATCACCGTGCACTAAATAAATAGTCCGGTTCCAAATTCCACCTGCTGAAGGATTGGTTGTTCAAGAGTCGAAACGTCATGAATATCACAATAAACTATCCGAACAATGTAAATAATCTAAATAGTTACAATATCTCATCTCAGATATATAAACAGATGATGTTGAAAATGACCAAAATTTTAGAAAAAACAAAGTTTATTGCCAAAATCTTCGTGTTATTAAAGGGGAAGACCAAAGTGTTTTTGTTTTTTCTATGTAAAAAAAAAAATAAAATTCTTTTAATTCATTTTGGAATTTCGGTTAAATATTTTGATTTTCAGCAGTCAAAAGGTATCCATAAAAAAGTATGAGAAATTTGAGCGTCTTTTTGCATTGATTTGAAAATTCTTGCAAAAATAAGTTGTCAGTTGTAAAACTTTCAAGACTTATTTACAAATGAATGGAATAATTTCTGAAATGTTTCCTTTTTAGAAAATTTTGATAAAAATATTCTTTTAAAAATATTTTTTTTTAATTTGTTACCCAAAATTTATGTAATTTTTATGAAATTTCAAGATATTCTTTTTTATAGCGCTTAAAGCTTATATTAGTTATAAGAACAAGTCCTAGGAGAAATTTGTGGTCGTACAAGACCCCCATTTATAGACAATCTGCTCCCAATCGTAAAATAAAAAAAATGGAATAAAATTTAAGATACTATTTAACGATTGACTTAAGAAAAACATTTTTCGAGGAACAAAGAAGTTTTTAAATAAGTGTTTTCATTTTTCTAATTTTCATTTTTAATGATTCATAAGCTTTACAAATTCTGTATTAATTTGTACCAGTCAAGTGATAGTGTTATTAAATAAAATCTCTATTTACTAATCACAAATGGAACAACTTACTATATTTCAGTGACACCAGAATCTTAAAAGGAATTTTAAATTCTTTTGTGTGTTTAAACGTTCCATTATTGTAAATATGGAAGTTCAAACACAACATTATCATACAATAAGAGTGGGCAACGATAGTCAAATTATATTTTATTCCGTATACACCAATCATATACTTGGGTATATATATATATATATATATATATATATATATATATATATATAAAGAAAGAACAGTGAGATATATAATCAGGTGTTCTTATAGATATTTTTAATTTCATTTTTACAAAATAGTGCTCAATGTAAATTTACAGAGCATTAATATTATAAATTAATTGATTTAAAATATGTTTTTTTTTTCGCTACAGTTCTAACCATGTTTCAAAAATGTAAGCTAATAGTTTCGAATTTAATTTTGTAATTAAATTAAAGATATTAGTTCCATTTCATCCTCAAGCGAATTTTGGTGTAACTTATTTTTAAATTTACTGGGTTTATATATATATATATATATATATATATATATATATATATATATATATATATATATATATATATATATTTTTGACGGATCTATAAGGTGTATATATGTGAGGGTATATATGAGTGGATCTATAAGGTGTATATATGTGAGGGTATATATGAGTGGATCTATGTGTATATATGTGAGGATATATATGAGTGGATCTATAAGGTGCATATATGTGAGGGGATATATGAGTGGATCTATAAGGTGTATATATGTGAGGGGATATATGAGTGGATCTATAAGGTGTATATATGTACCGGGTGTATCCGCAAAATTGTCTAAACCATATAACAGAATGGTATAATTGGCCATCTCAGAAATGTGTAATATCTAAAAACCGACTAAACTAAGCCAAGTGAGTGTCTTTTTTCAAGGTTTTCAGATAAGACGTTTAGACATCTTGATACCATTTAACGTAAAAATCACTGCTAAACCCTTTGAGTTATTCAGCTAGGAATTGAAGAGTTTAAAATCGTTTTGTGTCAGTCCCACTGTCTTCCCAAATGTGCAATGGCGAGTGAAAAAAGATCCTTTAGGCCTTCAATAATAATGCCGACATTCATACACTGGATTCCATCTTCAAAGTCCTTTCAAGAACCATCAAGGGAACGGTGAATAAATTTTAAAAAGATGGAACAGTAGAGAGCAAAACTGGATCAGGAGGTCACAGCAGAAAGAGAGATCATCATTTCAATTTAGAGCTAAAGAGAACAATTAGAAAAGATCCAACTCCATACATCAGACGTTTGGCGGGTGAGAGAGAAGTTTCAGATATGACAGTCCAAAGAGCAGTGTAAAAGGACTTGTAAATGAAATCGTACATAGAACCTGTGAGACACTATATTACTCCAGAACAGAACGTTAGAAGATTAGAGGGAAGACTATCTTGAATAAGAGTGGAAATGGTCATGAAATTTTATATATATATATATATATATATATATATATATATATATATATATATATATATATATATATATATATATATATATTGAAACATAATTCCAATCCTTCATTAGATTACGATCATTAGCTATATTTAATTAATGAGGAACATGTCATTTTCGTTTATAAACGAATTCATCATCATTCTTCTGTTAAGCTTGGAAAGTAATTATACATTCTTGTTGCTCAAAGTAGAGGGCAATAGTGTTGCAAAAACCTTGGAGAATTCCAGTAAGATATCTTTAATCATTTCTAAGATACAACGAATGAAAGCTTAATCGTACAATTGGATAATAGGACGCAAGGGGTTACAGAAAATATAGAACGAGATCAGATAGGAGTGATAGAAGAGGGTATCAGGAGAAGGGTAGTGGATAGATCAAGGCAACTGGAGATGTCGATTGACATTACATTTAAATAGTTGGAGATTATAGCTCTCAGGGAAACTGGAATAGGGAAGGAATTTCCACAGGCGACAGGTGTGAGACATGAAGCTATTTGAGTAGAAGAGACTGCTACATTTATGAGTTTCGACAGTGAAGGGGTGAGAGCGGGATGCGAGCCTCGTAGGGCGCTTGAACTCATGAAGTCTGAGAACCAGCGAATGCAGCTCCTTGGAACAATTACCATGAAAGTATTTGTAGAACAGACAGAGAGAGGTGACGGCGCGTCTGTGAGAAAGTGACTGTAGACGAGATGCCAGAGGAGGGCCAATTATATTGCATATCCACCTCTGGAGCCTATCAAGAACCCCGAGACAAACAGAATAATAGAAATCTTATAAGTAGAAGAAACCGTCCCTGACGATCCGCTTAGTAGGTACCTTTGTCTGGCTCTCTATGCTTAACTATATATATATATATATATATATATATATATATATATATATATATATATATATATATATATATATAGTTGTGATGCATTTCATCCGATTGGGTTTGTTGACGTTGTTGTTGTCTACACATACTTTTTTTTTTTTATCAATCTAACCAAATTCATCTATATCCTTTTCTTTTTCTTTTCCTTACCATTATCTTTGTGAATAAGTATCCCACATTGTGATTACAGAAAATCTCCCAAGAATGGTGAAACGTTTTAAGAACCTCGACGTAAATTTACGATTAAAGCACAGTCTTGGCATTTTTGTCTTAGTGAATTATTTTCTAGTTTAATTTGAGTAGCATTTTTTATGTCAAAGTTGTGTTCGGTTTTCGTTAAGGTGAACAATCAATGCGTTTTTTGTATTGTCTTTTAAATATCGCATTTGTGTTCATATAATCTTTTATTTAAACTTTTTAACGTTTTTCCAATATATTCTTTCTGGCAATTCTCGCATTTAATAGTGTAAATTCACCCTTCAAGCATTACATTTTTAGAGCAATATATTATTATTATTGTTATTATTAATATTATTATTATTATTATAAGACATTATAAGAAAAACATGTTGAAATCGCTACGGAAAAGCTTTCATGTTTCAATGCTATTATTGTACTTCTTCAGGCTATGGTAAGTAACTTAAGAAATAATTTCAAAATGTCGACACGAAAGTATATGTCTATATTTCTGAGATGAGATTGTCACCATATTTATCACAACGAAACGTTGTGATAAATATGGCGACAAAGATGAGGACAATAGTCCGAATAATGTAAATAATGTACGAAAGTATATATTTTATATCACAGCTGCTACCAAACGGATAATACCTACAACAAATCTGATAGCAACCAGGATAATAATAAAAAAAAAAACAAAAAAACACCACTATATCAATTAACACAGGTCGATAGAGTTACTAGCACTGTACCCTACACTGCCATCACCCCTACGGACGCAAGGGGATAAACCACTAACACTTCAATATCATTTTATAACGACTACCACTACTGCAGTTACTAATATTGTCGTTACCATCTTATGTACCTACCGAAAAATAACTACTAGTATTATTATCACTTCATTATCATCCCCCGACTTCATTAGTACTGCTTTTTACCATTGTCTTCGTTTTTATTATTGCCAATATTTATTTATTACTCCTATTATTACCATTAATTATTCATTCATTACCACTTCCATTATTATTATTATTATTTTTATTTTCTTTGATTTCTGGCGTTTACACATTTCTTTCCGGGTCCCGCCCAGGGACCTAAGGTTAGAAATGGCGTCATGACACTTTCCACTGACAAAAAAAAAAAAAAAAAAAATTAAATTACATAGATAAAGCCCTTCGTAAAGTGTGGTCTGTACTTGTCAGAACAATTTTTTGTATCTCCTTGAGGCATGGACTTCCAGGAATCCCTTCAATTAGTCTACTGCAATCTTTTCCAACCAGTCCTAGGGCTCCAACTACAACAGGGATTGTTGATGTTCCCATATGCCACATTTTCGAGATTTCTATTTCAAGGTCCTTGTATTTTGACAGCTTTTTGAATATCTTCAAAGATACATTGCAGTCAGCAGGGACTACCATATCAATAAGGAGGCATCGTTTTTGTTTGTGGTCTTTAATAACAATATCTGGGCGGTTGGCCTTGATTGCTCTGTCAGTTTGTATTGTGTAGTCCCAGAGAATTGTAACAGGTCCTATCTCCGTAACCGGGTGGTGTTCATACCAGTTATGATTATTATTATTATTATTATTATTATTATATTTCTTTTGATTTCTGGTGTGTACATATTTCTTTCCGGGTCCCGACTAGAGACCTATTCCATTAATAAAGAAGAATTTCCACTTAGAGAGCGTCTTCCTTAAAACTGTAACTTTGTGGAATAGACTCCCGAGGTCCTTGTATTTAGACTTCCATTTTTATTATTATGATGATGATTATTATTATTATTATTATTATTATTTATTACCACTTCCATCATTATTATTATTTATTATTATGTATTACTATTATTATTATTACTATTATTATTTATTACTACTGCAATTATTACCGCTTCATATCCTCCCCAACACCATTAGTACTGCTTTTTACCATTGCCATTGGTCTCGTTATTGTAATTATTATTTTATTTTTACTATTTTCACCATTATTTTTATTATTACTACATCTATTAGCATAATTATCATTGTCATTATTGCCACATTTTTTACCATTATACTTTCCTTCCGCATCAACATTAGAGCTAAATTTTCCTTTAACACACCAATAACTATTATTATTAATTATAATATCAATTATTAACACTATCAATATAATTGCAATCCTCTACAAGACACAAGCAATCAGCGTTAAAAAGAAAACCATCATCACTGCCATATTTACATACAGAACCCACTTAAGCAATGTGACGATGTAAGGCACAGACAAATGGAAATGTATGTGCACCTATACGTGTGTATGTGTGTGTGTAGAAGTGTTATTTCGTTTGACGATGCGGACATACTATCTGAAAAGACCAAGAACTCTCTCGCCCACCTCTTGTTGAAAGAACTTCGCTACATACAGTCTCCACACCTAAATAGGATTACAATTGTAATCATATATGTGTATATATATATCATATGTATGTATGCTCGAACATATGGATATATATCTGCGCCTAATTTCCCATTGTTTAAATGTGTGTGTTTGTGCGAACTACAATACGTACACCCGTATGTATGTATGTATGTATGTATGTATGTATGTATGTATGTATGTATGTATGTATGCATGCGTATGGGTACCATCCCCAAAACGGACACAGAGGAGAACCCCCCCCAAGAAAAAATAAATACGTTTGTCTGACGATTGCAAAAGCTTGAAACCCAAGGTTACAAACTCATATCCATATAACTGAATATATATATATATATATATATATATATATATATATATATATATGAGATGAGGATATTATATACACTATTTACATTATTCGGACTATTGCAATATTTATTACAACGTTTCAGCCGTTGTACGCTCCGGCCTGCTTCAGGTGGTTGGAATGTCGAATTGAACCCTTTATTTTGCTCACTGGGGTAGACTGTTCTAGTTCTCCGTGCCATGTTTAATGGATGTCAATTGTTAGGATGTCTAACTAACGTCTTTATTCACTGTGCCATGTCCTGAAGGACACATGGCATAGTGGATAAAGGCGTTAGTGAGATCCAGTGACAGGACTCAAAGAGTGTGAGTTCAATACTCGGTTAAGGCAGTGGGAGAACTTGGAGAGGGAGATAACTGAAAACTGCCATGGCACGTAGAACTAGAACAGTCTACGCCAGTGAGCGAAATAAAGGTTTCAGTTCGACATGCCAGCCACCTGAAGAAGGGGGGAGCGTACAACGGCCGAAACGTTGTAATAAATAATATGGCGACAAAGATGAGGACAATGCCCTGATAATGTAAATAGTATATATATATATATATATATATATATATATATATATATGTCTGAGTGTGTCTGTGAGCGTGTTGTTTACTTATCATTTAGTCCGAAATAGCTCCAAGGTAAATAATAAACAAGGCTGAAAATTTTCTAAATCTGCAAATACTTATCGGCATAGAAGCTGGATAATGATCTCCTGATGTTTTCTACATTTTGTTTGAACCTCCAGAGTAAACTTTAAGGCAATTAACAACATAAGAGATAAAACATAACGCTTTCATATTACAAGTTTATCATATTTTGTTTCAGATTTTACAAGTAGTTTTACAAGTAGATTATTCTAAAGAGGATAACATGAAGAATATGATATTCCAAATAATTAAATTTAATAAATTAAATCGTGGTTGTTATCCATAAGGTATATTGCTACCCATATATTTAAATCGTGGTTGTTATCCGTAACGTATATTGCTACCCATATATTTCCACAGGAGTCATGGTTTATCCCTTATTTCCTGTTTAAGATTATGTTCCTTCTCTCTTTCACTCCCAGTAGCTCTTTGCGTCTTAGTGGCATTATCTCCTTGATTGGATTGAATTGATGAAAAATATATCAAATAGTGTTACACATATATAAATAAAGTAGCCAGATTCTGGTTCTTTTTTTAACCCACCTGATCAAAAATAAAATCCGTTAAGTGAGAAAAAGAGAGAAATGAAGACAAAAAGCGAGAATGACATTAGACTATAAAACGAATCATATTTGAAGATAGAGACGGTAAGACAGAAGTTGAGTAAAGAGAGAGAAAAAAATGAGTGTATCAGAGAATGAAGAACAAAGCGAGCCAATGGGAATCTAATATAAAAGTGAGAGGAGTAACGACCAAAAAATTCTTCAGTCGAAGACACTGTTAGAACAAAAAAAATCTCCCTTGTATGATAAAACAAAACGAATGAAACATTGTTCGGAGGCGTGCTTATTTAAAAGGAACAAATAATTGTTTCAAACACACGAACGCAGTCAAATAGCAAAAATGACAAGAAACGAGAAAAAACAAAAAAAGAAACAAATAGACACAAGGGAGAAAGAAAAATTATAATTAAAAAGAAAAAGAAAGACGGCAGCCAAGAATAAGAGAAACTAAATAAAACTTGAAGAGTCAAAACGATTCGGGTAAAAATATATTCTTTCATGAGGCGAAAACAAAGAACCGAAAAAGGATGTCGGATAACAAAACGCAGGCAAAAGTAGTAAGAGAAACTAAAAAAAAATGGAATTTGCGAAGCAACAAAGATTTACAATACTAAGAAAAACAAAATGGTGGAAACAGACAAGAACGATGTGCCAGTTTTTCCGTCAAACTCCGTTATCATAACATCAATGTTATATTAAAAAAAAATGAAAGGCGATGTGGTTATACTCAGGCTATTAATGATATCAATAAGAGTATTAACACAATATATAGCCTTATTATAATATTTAATCTTATAATCGAGTTTTTATGTAATTATTTTAGAATTATTACTTCATATACTTTTCGCGAATATCGTATAATCAAGCATTTCTCATTGCTACCCAGACCGCATGAAATTAAGCGTAATACTCGATTGGCAATTAGGTTTCACTTTTTTATTGTTGAAACTAGCAGGATAACCCGTCTTCGACCGGTTGAATCATTACTGGGAATTTTTGCCGTTCAATTGGAGCAGTTTAAGTTTAAAGTCAGCCCACCCGAAAATTAATATTAGTAACAACATTTGGGTGCAACTGAGACACACCCCCAAATGAGAGGATAGAAATTTGAATGGGTGTGGGTGGCCCTGAAAAAGACCACTTTGCGTTTTCAATCTTGCAAGGAACCTCTTCCTTGGACCGTCATAGTAATTGTATACGATAATTTTTATTTAGGATATATATTTTTATAATTCTAATATTCTTTTGCGTTAGATTTCAAATCTATGAATTTTTTTTTTACAGATATTAAATTTTGCCTTTGATTTTTGTGAAAAGTGTAAAAAATAAATTTTTTTTTTTAATTCTCACCTTGGAAGGTTGTAATTTTTCCAGCCAATTTGGGCTAAAAACCGGCACTGAATAATTATGTATCAAACAAAAAAACAAAAAAATTGGATGAAAACTCTGGAGACGCATAAACAACATCCGATCACAAACACACACACACACACACACACACACACACACACACACACACACACACACACACACAGATTTTGAGAATTATAGGTATAGATATCTAGAAGTCACCGTAAGTTCTATTCTAACCGTTCCTTCCTCGCACTTCTTGCCTGATGAATTCTCCTGATATATTGTTTTCCTGTAACCTATAATCTTCAAAAATGTAAATACCTCATCAATGGCCATCTTCTTTTTTCTTGATACCTGTTCTTTCATTGATACCGGCTCTTGGCACCTGTTCCTTGTACATGTTCTTTTTGATCTCCTCACTAAAATCTTTTCATTCTCTTTCATTCCCAGTAATCCCCTTGCATCTTAGTGGCATTATCGCCTTTCTTGGGTTGAAATAATTTTTTAAAAAATCCTCATAATAATGCCTTGCGAATGACATAATGAAGATAATAGCGATGAGATAATTTCGATTTATTTACACAAATCTGCGATAGATCATTTTAGGGCGTTAGAAATCATGGCTCCCCACAAGTTCCTTTCGTTTGTAGCTCTTAGCAAATTTTATCTTTTTGCTCTCTGACTTAAACTCTGTTCTGTCATCCATTTTCACAAGCTCGTTAGGCAGGCGCTACATTTCTCTGAGCCTCTTGCCAAATTGTGAGCGTCATATTTTCCCAACCGACTTCTCTCATTATGTGACATAGAAATTTAAAGTGTCTCTTTCATATGTTAAATATAAGTAACCTTTTTTTATTACATTTTATCTAGACTTCGTTGTTAAATCAAATGTTCAGTCCATGGCATTCTCAGCCTCCTTCTGTAAAACTGCATGAGGAGAATTTTACAATAATAATAATAATAATAATATCGGTTTGAATTCCAGAGACTAGAAACATTATTTACATTCGGACTACCGTCCTCATCTTTGTTTTTTTTTTATCTCAGCGCTTGGGCCATTGTAGGTTCCAGCATTGTTAAGGTATCTGTAATCCGGGTAAACCTCATGGAATTTTATACTGTGGTTGTCGAAAAAAAAGGGGCTTGCAAGCCATGGTCAGTGATAGAACGTCTGTGGTATGTTTAGACGACCACACTCTACACACTTTCCTTCCAAGCCCTGCTATAAACAACTGACGCGAATGAGAATTTTACATACGAGACAGAGATCAAATGTCAATCTGCGCCAAGTGGCTTCACTCTGGGTACTTTAGCTCTGTTAAATAGCAACAGTTTAAGACTGTAGTCACTTAGGAAGCATTCTCTCGGGAGTCTATTCCACAAAGTTACAGTTTTAAGGAAGACGCTCTCTAAGTGGAAATTCTTCTTTATTAATGGAATAGGTCTCTAGTCGGGACCCGGAAAGAAATATGTACACACCAGAAATCAAAAGAAATATAATAATAATAATAATAATAATAATAATAATAATAATAATAATAATATGAACACCACCCGGTTACGGAGATAGGACCTGTTACAATTCTCTGGGACTACACAATACAAACTGACAGAGCAATCAAGGCCAACCGCCCAGATATTGTTATTAAAGACCACAAACAAAAACGATGCCTCCTTATTGATATGGCAGTCCCTGCTGACTGCAATGTATCTTTGAAGATATTCAAAAGCTGTCAAAATACAAGGACCTTAAAATAGAAATCTCGAAAATGTGGCATATGGGAACATCAACAATCCCTGTTGTAGTTGGAGCCCTAGGACTGGTTGGAAAAGATTGCAGTAGACTAATTGAAGGGATTCCTGGAAGTCCATGCCTCAAGGTGATACAAAAAAATTGTTCTGACAAGTACAGCCCACACTTTACGAAGGGCTTTATCTATGTAATTTTAAAAAAATTTTTTTTTTGTCAGTGGAAAGTGTCATGACGCCATTTCTAACCTTAGGTCCTTGGGCGGGACCCGGAAAGAAATGTGTAAACGCCAGAAATCAAAGAAAATAATAATAATAATAATGATAACAACAACAACAAACTTAAAGTCGACAAGAACTACAACGACAATAATCATAAGTAGTAGTAGTAGTAATAGATATTGTTGTTGTTCATATATAATTATTTTTCTTTGTTTCGCTTATAAAACTTGATTTATGAACACATTATGACCAGAAATATCAACGTATTTTATCAAATATATTAGGTGCACATAAACAGCAATGATGATGATAATGTAATTATTAAAAGCGAAGTCGACTAAACAACAACAACAATACTACTACTACTACTACTAATAATAATAATAATGTGTGTTTTTCCGTTTTTTTGGGGTTCGCCTCTAATCAACGGGGGATGTTGAGAAAGAAACATGGCGAATGTTTTCTACTTATTTCCTGTTCCGTGACACTGGCACAATGACTTGTGATTCTTGTGTCTAAAACAAACAACGAAACAAGAATAGAAACAATGACGCAGGAAGGGGGGAAATATGCAAATGAGGCTTCCATATGTGTTTCATTTGCAAGTAACTTTTATTAGAAGTTAAAAAATATCAGAAAATGATTTAACGTGAAACTGAGAAAAATATCTTGATAGAAAGCAAAAAAAAAAAAAAAAAATTCAAAACGAATGCCGGCATGATTGAAAAGGCGGGAAAGGGAAAGACAAAAGAAAACAGTGAGATAAAATAATTTGGAGGAAAGAGAAAGAAAGAAACATCATTTAGAAAATAACATGGAAATGATTAACAAAAGAAAAAGTTGGAAGGTCGAAAATAAGTTGGAAAATATGGAAAAGAAAGCATCAAAGAGAAAGAAAATAAACCTAAATATAAAGGGAAGGGAGGAATAGATAGATAGATAGATAGATAGATAGATAGATAGATAGAGAGAGAGAGAGAGAGAGAGAGAGAGAGAGAGAGAAGAAAATATGTTAAAGAAAGAACAAATGAGAGAATTGAGAGAAAAAGATAAATAAATCAAAAGGAAAAAGAATAATTGAACCAATAAAAGACGTGTAACGAAAAGCGGGAAATATGAAAGAAAAAGAAAGCAACAATCTAGAAAAGCGCGGGAAAACCAGAAACATGAAGAAGGCTGTGTTGGAAATGAATGTGAAACAAAAACGATGTTAACGAGCAATTAACAAGAAACAAACAAAGAAAAATAGGAAAAAATATGCCAGGACGGAAACAAGACTTTAAGAAAGGAAACGATGAGAAAGAAAAAGCCAGTAACATTTTAGAAAGAGAAACAGCCGACTGAGAAAACGAAAGTAAATAAAGAAGACAGCAAAGAAGTCAAAGGAAGAAATCTTGCGAAAATAAAATATTCAAATAAACATAAGGTTTAGAGAACTTTCATGAAAGCAAAGGAAAAAGAATGACAATGAATAAAATAAAGACGGAAGGTAACACGAACCAAAAAAAAAAAAAATGTAAGAGACAGAAAGTAAAGACTAAAGGAGAGAAAGAAATTTCAAACAAACGCAGAATTAGAAAAAAGCAAAAGCTGTATTGGACAATGGAACAGAAGGAGGTACAAAATGACAGAATGAAATAAAAAGGACAAAATATATAAAAAGAAGGAAAATATGAAAAAATAAAAAAGAAGGAAGGTTATTCAGAAATACCTTTATCGAAATAATAAGTCACCTTTTTAGCGTCTACGCTGACTTTTCATTATTCCAATCAATCGAAAACAAAGTAATGTGTTCTTTTAGCGCCTTCAGACATTCTAAACGTTTTCTTTCCAACTTATTTTTGCTACCCATTGTTATTCTGCAAATCTGGGTGGAGAGAGTTTGGCAACTTATCTGATTTTTCCTCCTTTTCCAAAATCTGTTTTTCTTTAGACATTCACTTCCAAAATCGGTCACCGTAGTTTTTAGTGGGGAGATTTTTACAGCTGAACATTTTTGACAAAGAAACTCGGATGACAATTTAGAAGCAACCTTTTGTTTTAATCTGTGGCATAATTTTTCCACGAAAGTTTTCATTGGGTTTTGATATTTTAACAAAGAATTAGTTTGTCGTTCAAACTGAAACAATAGAAATCGTTTTTCGGTCGCGACATTGTTTGATTATCGGCTGATAAATAGAAAGGGAAGAGGTAATCTTTGTAGAAAATTAAGAGAAATTAGGAAAAGCTACTAAGAAAATTATTTTAAAGGAGAAAAAGAAGAAAAATTTTGATATTTGCTTTGAAAAAGATAGAAAAATGATCTTTAGTGTTAGCGAATCAAGACAGTTTATGTAAAAACGTGAAGATTTATTGAAAAAGTTTAAAGATAAAAGAATGTTTTAATTTATTATCTGTCCAAAGTGTTGAAATCTAATCTTTTGTAAAAGGAAAATTCTCGGAAAAGCTCAAAAGAAAAAAATGGAAATCAAGGAAAAATTGAAAAGATGTAACTTTTAAGTCAAATCTTTTTCGAAATGACTTTCATATTAGAAATCGTTTTTGGAGCGCTCTCATAATTGAAAGAACAAAGTTCTCCATCTAAAGCTCTAATTATTCTTGCTTCTTGATCGCTAATTTTTATTATGTGTCTATTTATAACGAAGAATTAATGAAAGCACTGAAGAGGAATTTAGATTTTTTCGATCAATTTCTTGGTGAAATTTTATTTGCAGCAACTTATTTGTTGAGATGAGCCAACGCTGGCACAAGGCAAAATTGTTGGAGCAACTTATGGAAACAGACTGTATGTTCTGTTGGTCAAAATTCGCACAACAGAAGAGCATTTTGCGTTTGATTCTAGGAAAACGTTCGATAGAATCATTATTAAAATATTTCTCTTTGATTTCACCATGGAGCCAACATTTATCACTGAAGGTTTATCTTTGCATTGGTGTTGAAATGCTGGAAATGGTCACTAATTATAGAGAAATGTTCTTATTCAATAGCCACGTTTAATAGACAAAGTAAATCTTTGAAGACATTGATCCTTTAGTCAATGTTTAACAGTAGAATGCAAACTATGCTTAATCCCTGCTCTCTTCTAAGACGCATGGGCGCTACTGGCAATATAAAAGTTAACTAAGGCGTACAAAGACAAAAGGGTTCACCTGATCTTATTTCATTAGTGGGTATTCAAATCTTTATATTTCATAGGACCAATCGTTGAATTAATGTTCGAATTTTATTTTGATATCAACACAGAATTTTAGATCTCCTTACCATTTCAGAGGAAACGTTATGATCTGCAGTAGTAAGATTGCTGCTAATCCCCAGCAGAGTGACTCATTGCGTCTTCAGTATAGCTGATGCTAATCGCCAGCAGAATATCTCATTGCATCTTCAATATAACATGCTAATCCACAGCAGAATAACACATTACATCTTCTGTATGACTGATGCTAATCCCCACCAGAATAACTCATTGCGTCTTCAGTATGGCTGATGCTAATCCCCAGCAGAGTAACTCATTGCGTCTTCAGTATGACTGATGCTAATCTTCAGCAGAAAAACACATTGCATCTTCTGCTTGACTGATGCTAATCTCCAGGAGAATAACTCATTGCGTCTTCAGTACGACTGATGCTAATCCCCACCAGAATAACTCATTGCGTCTTCAGTATGGCTGACGTTAATCTCCAGCAGAGTAACTCATTGCGTCTTCAGTATGACTGACGCTAATCTCCAGGAGAATAACTCATTGCGTCTTCAGTTTGACTGATGCTAATCTCCAGCAGAATAACTTATTGCGTCTTTAGTATGAGTGATGCTAATCTCCTGGAGAATAACTTATTGAATCTTCAGTATGGCTGATGCTAATCCCCAGCAGAATAACGCATTGCATCTTCTGCTTGATGATGCTAATTTCCAGGAGAATAACTCATTTCGTCTTCAGTATGACTGATGCTAATCCCCAGCAGAATAACTAATTGGGTTTTTTCGATCTCACATTTTACACTGACATATAAAAAACAAACCTATCGAAGTAATTGCTCTGTCTTTTGACAGGAAAATCTTTCACTGTGTTGTACTAGCATCTTTATATGTCGGCTATTTTTTCCGTGCATTTTATATTGCTGCCTCATCAGGTTTGGTGATTCTTTTATATATCGATACATTTTTGAAAACATGAAAAGATGAATTTGTGATGTTATTGGTCCTGGTATCCTTTCTTTAATCACTTTCTCATCGTAACGTAGCTTCTCTGTGAGTTTTCTATTCATAACTCAATGGAATTTTTTCTGATAAGCATTCCTTCTTGATACATCGAATTCACCAATTTTAGTGCAGTACTAGATTCGATGTGCATTGTGGTGTAATGGATATCGACAAGGAATAAAAAAAATGTTGAGCCGACTTCGAATTTCAATCGGATTAGTTACATTCATTTACGCTCAAATAGCCTTGGGAAAGGTAAGAATACATCTTTTCTCCTCCCAGCTATCATACTACCGCAGAAAGAAATGGCAACCTACTGCAGGAAAATCTTCTGCCTGGTCAGTTATGAATCGAAAGAAACATGATCGTGCATCATGTATGGCACTTAACTGACTATATTGGCAGGTACGTCTCATAATTTCGATGTTTAATTGGCTACATGTAACCGTAGGTTATACGCTAATATTTTCTCACTTTCTTTCCCACTCAGTAACCCTTTGCGTCTTAGTGACTTTATCGCCCTGATTAGAGTGAAATGATTATAAAAGGGATGAATAAACTGAGAGTACTGTTTTACGAAATAGTTTGATACGTTATGATACAGGGAAAAGCGTTTACCCAACGTTCTTTGGACACTGGTCATTTGGAAACAACTTAATTAAGTTTTGTACGATGTTAGATCTAATACAATTATATTGTAAACAATAGTCAGAAAAAACTGTTTATGCAATTAAAGGTATTTAGAAAAGAGATGGCAATGGCTTAAAGTTTAATTGTTGGGAGAATAAAATCTGAAACAACTTATGCGCTAAAAAAGGCTTGAATCCACTACTCCCTGATCTTTTACTTAAATCGCAGGGAAGCTAAACTTTAAACTAAAACAACTCAAAATTCAAAGTTGTGACAAATGCATCGAGAGAAAAAAAATCTCTCCCGAGAATATTAATTCAGACGTTGGAAATCAAGGCTCTCCACGACTTCCGGTTTCTTTATTATATGTGACTTGCTAGGGCTTCTTAGAAAATACATTCGAGTCGCTTACCATTGCCTTATTCACAATTCTGAATTGAAAGTTGTCCTTCTGACTGTCACTGAAGGCGAGCGGACCTGTTTATATTGCTATTTAACCCATAGATAGGGGGATATGACATGGATTGATGCCTTTGAAAGCAACAGGGTAGTCCGAAAATTGAACTCAGTTCACGGATTCTATTCTTCGCACTGATAACAGTTGCGCTACCCACACATCTATGTGCCATGTCCCTTTAGGACGTTGGCGATTCATGGGTCTGGAAAATTTCCTGTCATATGTAACTCTTAATAAATTTTATCTTTTTACTATTTCTCCTAAACTCTGTTCTGTCATTCGTCTACACAAGATTATGTGCTGTTTTCCTCTGTCCCTCTTGTTTTCAATATGTCCTGTGAGAGTCAGATTTTCCAAGCCTTCTTTTCTCATTATGTGTCCTAGAACTTTCAGTACAGTAATCTTAAAATACGTTTAATTCGTTCCAAGACTGAGCTCATAACTCAAAACACTAGTATTGTTTTTTTAGAGGGCGTATATCTCCGTTCCAACTTCCTTATGTTGACGAAGGGGTCAGATACAGGCCATACTATTGGAAGTCGATTTTGATTGGCTGAGCTAGCATGGGAAAGGATATGGGACAAAGCTTTCAGAGAGTTTGTTCTTACATGTCGAGCAATGTAGACGTGCTCTCTTTCGTGCCTGAAACGGCTCCCCAGTGAGAGAGAACGACTCCCACTGGATAGTTAGTACATGTCGTTGTTAATAAACTAGTTAACATTATCCGTGTTTGACATCCTTTCATTGCTGCGTGAAAACTTTAAGCGACCTCCGACCGGAAGAAGACGAGAGAGAAAGAATGTAATATTATCTCAAATCAATTCAACTCATTAAAATTAATGGGAATATTTCCGATTCGTTCCAGACCTCTAAAATCACACTTATTTTCTTAAAACTAACCTTTATTTTGAAACGTGTGAATAAACAAGAAATATAGTTTACAAACAATAACATAAAAAAGCAAATTGAAAAGAAATAAACTGTACTTAACCATGAGTCGTATGACAAATGACGAAGGGGAGAGATAGAGCGTTGGGGGGGGGGCAACATTAACTCGGCTAGCAACAGCTAAACCCGCCTAGCAACGGCTAGCGTACTCTGCGATACCGAAGATTCAATTTATGACTTAGTTTAATTTTTTTTTTAAATATTTACATTTTATCCATGATTGTAATTTTTTTTAATCTTTATAATTTTTTTTATTTATCGTCGATGTATAATTTATCGTGAAAACTCATACTTTTCGGCTTTCCACCACTGCTTTTTGTTTCTACTATCTTCGGATCCGTGGTAACACTAAAGGAATTTTGCAAAATAACGACAAAAAAAGACATAGCACAACAGAGAATCCTTCCACAGACAGGTGAACACGTTTACTGATAATGGAAATCCTTTCGAAGCTTGGCTCTAACTGAAACTCGCTCGTTTCTCAAAATTCAGCTCGTATAGCAAGGCAAAAAATTGGCCATACTCCGGTTCGTATCTCAAAAAAAAAACTCTTATATTTCAAAGCGTTAATGTATCTCTTTCTGATGTTACGTATAGGTGATGTTACGTATAAAACTTCGTCGTTGCTCGCATGTTCGATACGTGGTATTCTCAGTATGCTTCTGTAGTACCTAATTTCTGTTGCCTCAAATCTTTTCTGAATCTGTGAGGAAATTATTCATCCTTAACTGTAGGATACGAGGACTGACATTGCATAATAGTGTTATACCTGACGTACCTATTCTATTATTAATAGACTCTCCCACACATAATAATAAGTAGTAGTAGTAGTAGCGGTCGCCAGTTGGGCTCAGTGGTGTTGAGCGAGTCAGTCGATATCGGACATTGAAGTATCAACCATCACAACTAGATTGCTACGTCATTAACTCTTATTTCAAGTTCCTAACGTTTTGTACGTCGAACCTAATTTAGGACGACTTATTGAAATACAAGCCTCCACTGTGAAAACTACTCTACAACAAATAGTTAAGTGTGCTGTTCTTTGATATTATATCTTGATAGATTATCGTTTTACGGATAGCGGATTAAAAGTCCTACAACTGATATTAGATCACCAATGACCAGGAGGACACCATCTTGGCATAACAGATTATAACCCAATGACAGTCATTGTTTACGTGTCGTTTTTTTTTCCCTTGTCTTTTGTTATTATCAC
>CAHIKZ030001094.1:355000-390000 GCA_903632075.3 Acanthosepion pharaonis | reverse complement strand
ACGGGGATAAATACCAGTCCTGGAAATACGGAGAGAAATACTAGTACTCCAAATACGGTATTATTATATTAGTTCTGGAAATACGGAGAGTATTATTAGTTCTCCAAATACGGTGATAATACAAGTTCTGGGAAAACGAAGAAAAATACTAGTTCTGGAAATACGAAAAGAAATACTAGTTCTAGAAATACAGTGATAAATACTAGTTTTGGAAATACGGGGAGTGATACTGGTTTTGGAAATATGATGAGAAAGGTGCAAGCGAAATAATTTAAATAATGAAGTAAATTATTGAATGATTAAAAAAATTGATTCGTTTTATTTGAAATGCTGTTGGGAAATGCATGAATCCACCCCTTCTCCCCCAGCTATGGGCTAATTAATAAGACTTGCGTCACTAAATCATTATTGCCGCCCCAAACAAAAATTCTTGCACTTTAGCAGTTTTTACAATTTGAATTTCAAACAATTCTTACAATCTAAAAATACTTTCTGGCTTTAAATAACCTGTAAACGGTTGACAGCAAATAAATGAATCAATCAACCATGCTGGGAACAAATTATGGTTGCCAAAGAAATCGGCGTTATACTGATAGAAAATTTGAAGCCTTTTAAATCATTCCAGTTCTTTTCGTGAATTTCTGCCTTAATCAGGAACAATACTTGTTCGAGTCCATCGTTTGGTTTTGCGGGGGAAGAAAAATCTCTTGTAATTCCTCTATATGCAGCTCATCTTCATTAGATGACGGCCAATTTTTACCATTTTTAATAATGGCTCATTTCTCTTGGCGTTCCCCGTTTTTATAAAGCCATCCATTTTCTTAGATTGACACTATTTGATTCAAATGGGAACATTCTTCTTAATTCTAAGCTATAAATTGCACACGGAAATACGTTATCCATTCATCTTTGGTCGAAACTTGGACGTTTATTGGGACTAAAGTTCACCTCTGACCTTAAATGGGACTTGTATAAACGATCCATCGATAAAGATGCTGGAAAAAAGTGACCAGTCTATTCCTATCATATCGAGGCTGGAGCTGAAAAATCCTGAAGAGATAGCTATTTCCATGGCAAATGTTCAGAGGAGCTACAATCTTTAGTTCTACCAAGTCAGGCCTTCATATCTAAGATCAACTATGCCACGTCTACAGGGTCGAATCATCATCATTCTTTTCGTATTTCACTGTGAAAAAGCAAGTTCCATTTGGACAGCATCTTTAGGATACAAACTCCCAAGATGATATTTCATTAAAACTGTAACCTCTTCAAATCAAGATTCAACCGTTATCCAACCGAATATATCTTCAGAATATGATCTTATTTCTTCCACTTACGTCCATGCAACAAATTCAGTTAGTAACTCTTTTATTGGCTAAACATTTAGTAAAAAAGCTACACATCAAAGTGACTAACATAACAAAGCTGATTCAGCGCCGGATTGTTTCAGTGTATTGACTACATTCTGCATTGTATAAAATACCAGTCCTGGAAATACGGAGAGAAATATTAGTCCTTCAAATACGGTATTATTACTAGTTAATGAGAAATGATAAGTACAACATAAAAATGGTAAATGCAACAGCAGTCCATTGACAACAAACAGCAACCTTCAGTAAAATTCAAAGGGATTTGCCTTCCTAGCAAGGACTTCGAAGGCTAAATAGCTGAGAGAGGGGGTAGTGTGGTAGATTCATTGAAAATTGACTCCACGGTTGGACGTTGATTATAAAATTCAGATCTCTTTACGTATGATCATTTTTCAACTGATTTATATGCTCTTCCCGACCGTGGAGCTTTATTTTGTAAGAAATTTCAACTTCCAAGACGTTGGAACATTCACAGTACCTTGCCTATAAACTACACAGATTTCTCTTTCCTTTGAATCGTTTTTTATTTTTATTTTTTTTGCTTTCTTAAAATAAGAATAGTGCGACCCTACGTTGTTTTGCAAAGATCTCGATGCGACCCATTTTCCAAAATCGGGCCAAAGATTTTTTTTTTAAATCATATTTGTCGGATAGAGAAATTATCAACACTCAACTCCTAATATGTTATTTCCATCCTAAAAAGTGTTATCTTACGTTAAAATCTCTAAACAAAAAGATAATTTAAACTAATTTGAACATATTTTATATAAATTCACTTGAATATAAGTTGTTACAATAGAATCAAAAATCGATCTTTTTAAAATTAAACTAGATTCTTAAAACGCCTTTTGACGACGAAAACTGAATAAAATTTCAACCAATTCAATATTTTATTTTTAAACAGTTCTATTGGCAATAAAAAATCAAGTGGGTTATCTATTTGCTTTTGTTTTTAATTTCTCTTTATCTTCTGTGAACCGTAAAACTAGAAAAGTTACGGCACTCCATTGACAACAAACAGCAAGGAGAGAGAGGAGGTAGTGTGGTAGATTCATTGAAAATTGACTCCAGGGTGGGCGTTTTCCCACTACCAAGTTCTGGGTAACTTTATCAATTGCATTTTTGTACCGCAACAAGTGGGTAGTCATCGAAGGTTGATAGTATTATAAGTGAAAATCTGTATTTCTATGTACAAGCGAACCAGGTACTGACTGAATTATAAATTCAGATGTCTTTACATAATTCCGATTGGTACTTACTTGCCTAAGGCCCTAGCAATAGAATTATTAAACCAAGTAACTCAAAAAATTCTCTAAAAAGTGTATACTTGATTATAAAATGCACAAAACAAGAAAAAAAGTTATATCATCAAAATCTTAGTGTTATAATTAAAAGGAAATATCACAGGATTATTTTATATAAAAATTATATTTTTTAATCCTTTTTTTGGTTAAAATTCTTGTTTATCTTGCATCAACGGGAGACCACAAATTACTACAAGAAATATGAGTTTCTTTTTGCGGTGAAAAGCACATTGATTTCTAAATTCTTTTAAAAGTCAAGAGTCAGATTTCAATCAAACTTTCAGGATTTATCTACAAATGAATAAAATTATTTGTGAAATGTTACTTTTATAAAAAAAATCTGGAAAATAATTTTTACTTTTGTTACACCACATCTCGTTATAGAAACAAAGAAAAGAGCACTGCAGAGTTATGCAATCAGTCCTCCTATATTACAGCGAATACACAGATGAAGTGACATGAAGCAAGAGAAACAAAGAAAAGTGTACTGAACTCTTATGTAATATCAGTCCTCCTTTATGACAGCGAATGCTGGACAATCTCTTCACAGATGAAGTGACTTGAAACAACAGAAATTTAATTCTACAGAAGGATGCTGAAAATACCATAGATCGAACTTAATGAGGAAAGATGACTTGGAAAATTTGATACTCTCAGGGCAGATTGAAAACAAGATGAACAACGCTTAGAGAAAAGATGAACAACTCATAGCCTACCTGGAGAACTTGAGAATAGATGGCGGTATTTAATTTAAAAAAAATACTTGCTTTTATGAATAAAATATTTTATGAACTGTATTAACTTAAAAAATACTGTTTTCGATGAATAATGAATTTTGCAAGAAATGTTTTTATTCTTTATGCATTTTAATTAAAATAATTTATAAATTTATTCTTTTAAAATTATGTATTAAATTGTACAGGTCAAGTGATATTGTTATTAAATTAAATATGTATTTACTCATCAAAAATAGGAAAGTTCAATACAATTTAACCAATTTTCCCGGTATTTTAAAGATAATTTTTATTCATTTTGTATGCACATAAACATGTCGATTTTTGTAAATACGGACGTTGATACTTAAAAAAAAAAGTGGAAACTACAGTAAATTTAGTATTATTGGTATTTTTTTAATATTCCTGTGATTTTAGACTATAAAACTAAGATACCTAAAATTGAAGAAAATATTAGAATGTTTAAACTATTCAACATTTTAAAGATTGTGGGATAGTTTCAACAAATAGATAAAAAGGCGTTCACGTTGTATTCGTCAAAACTAGTTATTTTCCCCCAACTTACAAAATTTTCTCAAACATCAGGCTGTCAATACAACATTCAATATGTCATAAAAAAACCTGCCACCGAGTCAAAATGCTTTTTCTTTTCGATATTTTAACCTATGTATGTAAAATTTGTTTCTGTTAACTTTAATTAAATTTTACTCAGTTAACCTTCCTCAAATGAATTTTCAGAAAAGCATATTTTATTTTTTAAAGATTTTTTTTTTAATAAAGAGAATTATGTTGTTCTGGCAAATTTATTCATATGGACGACTTTATAGATTTTGCTGATAGTCAGAAAAAATAATTCTAATCAATTTGAATTCGGTTTGAAATACAGAAAATTACTTTGCTTACTGGTTAGATTAAATTTAAATTTTAGCTTGGAATTAAAACCAAAAAACTTTAAGAAATATTTTTAATTTCTAAATGTATTTTAAACTTTATGTATCACATTTTTGGCTGGGTGGGTACCTATATTAAACTCTGTACCAACGAAGGACTCCAGGATACAGTTGCCAAAAATGCAGGCTATTAATAGATTCTGACGAAATTAGTAAGGATCCCATACAGCTGGGTATTTCATTGTCGCAATTAGAGTTACTAATACAGAATATTTTAATTCGATAGTTCCAAGGGAGAAAAAAATGTTGTTTTGCTTTTCCAATTTTGAAATAAATTGAAATGTTCCCGGATTGAAGTGAAAAAGTTATTTTGGGATGTATCTGTAGACTATAGTGTAGACAATATCGGTTAATTAAATCTCATCTCAATCAAAGGGAGAATTTTTAATTTGACGTCGTAATTAGAATTGGAACCCTTTCGCACCACATTTAGAAAAAAAAGAAAAGTTACGAAGATAATGAGAAGTTTTGCCATCTTCAGACCACAAATGGGTCGGTGCTCCTTGTCCCCAAATGAAAACGAGGCTACTCCTTCAGCGTTTTCCCACCTCTGCACTCACCATCCAACCATCCACATGGTACGCCCCCCACCAACTAATTAGTTTTTGATTTCCAAGCGGGATTGAAAAGTCTAATTTGGAAAAGCCATATGCAAATGAGTTTTCACATTGACGGAAGTGGACGGAAACAATTTCATTTAATTCTTAAGAAGTGATTTTTTGTAGTTCCTCCTCCTCCTCCCTGCTTTCCTCGATAAATGGGATATCTTTTTTTTTTATAAGAAAATGATGCCTTCTATAAAGCATCGAGAAGAAAATAAGCATCGAACAATTTTCCATTTTACGAAGCATTAATTTCAGAGACGACTAAAGCCAAATATACAGAACGCATATCATGTGACCAATATCGATTCGTAATCATATGACTCTTATCTATCATAAATAGAAATCTTCAATTAGAATTGTATGTAGATTGATGGAGCATCTCAGTCTTCTGATATCTATCTATCTATCTATCTATCTATCTATCTATCTCTATCCATCTATCTCAGTCTGTTCATATCTATCTATCTATCCATCTATCCATCTATCCATCTATCTATCTATCTCTATCTCTGTCTATTCATATCCATCCATCCATCTATCTATCTATCCATCTCAGTCCATTCATCATCCATCCATCCATCTATCCATCCCATCTATCTATCTCAGTCTATTCATATCTATCTATCTATCCATCCATCCATCTATCTCTATTCACATCCATCTATCTATCTATCTATCTCAGTCTATTCACATATCTATCCATCTATCTATCTATCTATCTATCTATCTATCTATCTCAGTCTGTTCACATCCATCCATCCATCTATCTATCTATCCATCCATCCATCCATCCATCCATCCATCCATCTCCATCCATATCTCCATCTATCCATTCCATCCATCCATCCATCCCTGTCTGTTCATCCATCTATCTATCCCCAGTTTGAATCCATCCATCTGTCCCATCCATCCATCCATCCATCCATCCATCCATTCCCAGTCCGTCCACA
Source organism: Acanthosepion pharaonis (assembly GCA_903632075.3). NCBI lineage: Eukaryota > Metazoa > Mollusca > Cephalopoda > Sepiida > Sepiidae > Acanthosepion > Acanthosepion pharaonis. The sequence continues at coordinate 384,087 of CAHIKZ030001094.1, read as the reverse complement.
TCATCCATCCAATCCATCCATCCATTCTGTCTATCCACATCCATCCATCCATCCATCCATCCCAGTCTCATATCCATCCATCATTCTATCCATGGTATCTATCCAATCTATCCCAATCTGTTGCATCTATCTATCTATCAATCTATAATCTATCTATCCATTCTAATCATCTATCTATCTTTTGGTCTATTCATATCATTTCTATCTATCTATCCCAGTCTGTTCATATCTATTCATCTATCTATCTATCTATCTATCTATCGCTATCTCAGTCTGTTCATATTTTCTATCTATCTATCTATCTATCTATCTATCTATCTCAGTCTGCATATCTATCTATCTATCTATCTATCTATCTATCTATCTATCTATCTATCTTTCTCCGTCTGTTCATATCTATCTATCGTTTGAATATCGCTGTCCCAGAGAATCGAATTTGTTTCAGGCTCAAAGAGATTCTGCTCTGTTCATATACCTCATTCTATATGGTAAAAATGCAATAACTTGCAGAATTCTCAAACTATAATATATGCTTCTAATCATATATTTTGGGGTTTGAAAATCCTGGTTGGCTAATTAATTTTGAAACGCACAGACTACACATTTTGTCTTATGCACACAAACATGCAGACAGTTATTGAGATGTCGTCGAAATGTATATAATATACATACATACCATGGCTTTCTGTTGTAACATTCTAATATATATATATATATATATATATATATATATATATATGTTTATTTCAAAACAATGCATCGTTTTGAAACCGGGATTTAAACGAAACCGAATTTTATTGGTCTCGGAAATTAAAATATTACCATGGCTTTCTGAAGTCTCCGATTTGTTAATTAATTTGCTTGCTTTTTATTACATTGAGCTCTCGGGATTTATATAATTATATATTATTTATTTTCATATATATATATATATATATATATATATATATATATATATGGAAGTAAGGTTTGTTTATGTATCCCACATATGAGATGCGATACATATCACGCCATCGCCATACATCTTTTCATCTCAATTTAACTGTGAAACCGGCAAATTTACTGTAAATACACAGTTGTACAGTTGCATTTTCAAGTTTTTTTTAATAAATATATATATATATATATATATATATATATATATATATATATATATATATATATATATATTTGTGTATTTAAGCAGCAATCCTTCTTTCATACACATTTCATTGAAAACGACAGACTTCCTTTTATTTAGTTTTTTATACAATTTCTCATGCGATCTAATTTTTTTTTCCTTTTCGGATGATAAATTATATAAAAACTGTCCGAATGTTCTTTTAATCCGAGCGCTTTCGGCTATACATTTAGCCATTTTCATGGATTATGTTTTAACTGTTAAAATAAAAATAATTTTTTGTATGTATGTTTTATAAATGTTTACATTTTTTTTTCAAAAACACGGTCAAGATATTATGGCCATGTTCAAAATATTATTAAGTGTTGGTTTGTTTTGTTTTTTTATTAATAAGGCTTCCATTATTTTTTTTTTTTTTTTTTTATATTAGTGTTGTCGACAAGTATCTTCCAAATAGTGGCCGGTAGGTCTCCATGAATATTTAAATGAGATCTAATTGAGCTATTGTCAGAAATGTGTAGAGTTAGTCTGCATGTCAAGCATGTTGTAGTGTGGCCTATATAATTATTTACGAATTTTCATTGATAAAGAATACAGTTTCTTAATGAGCATTTAAATTCGTAAATTATCTTTGCTCTACTTAATTTTGTTCTAGGAGGTGAATTATTATTTTTAACTATAAGGTTAGAGGTTTTAATTATTTTATAAAAAATAATTAATCTAATTTTTTTGCTATTGTTAACTGGTGTTATGCATTTTTTTCTAATGTTCTTAATTCTGCATAAATCCTGTTTATATATATATATATATATATATATATATATATATATATATATATATATATGTGTGTGTGTGTGTGTGTGTGTGTGTGTGTGTGTGTGTGTGTGTTGTTGGGGGTGTAGAGAAAAAGAAAGACAGTAACATGCTAAAATCTTCGGTCTCTAAACGCTTGTAAAGTTCTGCTAAATAACAGTTTATAATTTGATGACCCGCATCGTGTTTTCTACAAATGAAACACTGAACCATTTCGATTCATGCGTAATCATCATCATACTTATTATAAAACCCAGGTTGTGTGTGTGTGTGTGTGTCTGTACGTTTATATATTGGATCGGATTTCCTACATTTTTCAACCGATTTCAACAAAACTTCACAGGACTACGTAAAATTACCTTGCGGTGGTTTTGACAGCGCCAAAAATTGGAAAAAACACAATTGTTTTTGCACGAAATCAATTTGAAAACACGATTAAGGGGCATCGCAAAATTGAAAGGGTGACAACTCATATCGAGTTCTACTTATTATAAAACCCAGGTTGTGTGTGTGTGTGTGTGTGTGTGTGTGTGTGTGTGTGTGTGTGTTCGCTTATATATGGGATCGGATTTCCTACATTTTTCAACCGATTTCAACAAAACTTCACTTTTTGGGGGGTAGGTAGTGTTTCTTATTGTCTTGCACACTTTTTTCTTTATTTTTACATTCAGAATGCTTTAAAAATTCCATTTACAAGACAATTGTTTATAATAAAATTCTATTCAATCGGTAGACTCATAACGATTCAAAACAAGGTTTTTGTTTGAGTTTGGGTTTGACCAATTCATAAAAAAAAAAAAAAACAACTAATTAAGACATGCGTGTCCGTCAACCCTAAACAATAATCTTTGTCAATTTTATTTTTCAGTCTTTATGATGGTCGATACTTGATCTATCTCTTACTGTTACATCCCCGGGCAACGCCGGGCTCTACTGCTAGTATTTTATAAGCAGCCAATTAATAAAAAATTTAAACATTTTACAATAGATTGAAAAATGTTGAATGACAGAACAAAAATAAATGAAAAAGTAAAATAAATAAAAATAAAGTATAAAACAAAAAAAAAAACTAAAAGATTTGATAGAAACACTTTAGCAAAGAGAAAAATCACGAAAAATAGAAAAAATAACTCAATGAAAATGTTAAACTATTTACATTTTTGCACTATTGTCCTCATCTTTGTCGTTATACTTATTACAGCGTTTCGTTATACGTTATGGCCTTCAGGTGGTTGGAATGTCGAACTGAACCTTTTATTCCGCTAACTGGGGTAGACAAGCTGTGTCTAATGGTTGTTACCAGTTATCTTCTGTTAATTCACTGCCTTAACTGGGTATTGAACTCACACTCTTTGGATCATGTCACTTGACCTAACTACCGCCTTTATCCACTGTGCCATGTGTCCTTGAGGACATCTGTGTTTGAATTTCTGTGTATTATAAAACTAATGTCTTTAGCATCATTTTTTACCAGTGCTCATATTGCAATTTTTGCTGTTATTATTGCATGTTTTTACCAGAGCTCATATTGCAATTTTTGTTGTTATTATCGATTATGTTAAAATAAATTAAAAATTCAAAAGCGAAAATAATCTTCATTAAGAAATAAATACAATTCTTTCTTTCTCAAAAAACTGTTGATCGATTAAAATTCAAGCAAAAAACTTAAGAGGAGAATTAAGAGAAATAATTTCGGTCAGTCTTGACCCAAACCTAATAAAGCAAATTGTACAAAAACGATTTAAAAAAAAAAAATTGTTAGTCCAAAATATTACGAATGGATGCGGAGGTTTGCATTTCATTTCCGATTGATTTGGAAGAAATTTTCTCTTTGCTATAATATCGTTAATTGTCTTTTAATTAAGTGACTGCGTGGGTTGATGGACTATTTTTTTTATTGATTCTTTTTTTAAAAAATTAAATTAGTGAAGAACAAATGATCTGATGCACACGAGAAGATTTAAACACACTGGAAACATTTATTTCTATTCCCAACTTTAGTCAAAATCTAACGGAAAAATGATTATTTCAAATTCCTGCTGCACCTCGATGTTTGAATATCACCAAATACGTTATCCGTTTAAAAGCAATGAGGACGTTCTATATGAGATATTGTTGGGCACCTCGGGGTGGTGTAATGGTTGGCAAGCTTGTCTCGCTGGAACAAGTACGACTGAGTAGTGAGTTCGATCCTCACTGGGTGCCCTATACTTCCGGCCTTGTGCCACATCTGAGCTACGCTTGGAAAATCACTATATGAGATATGGTCACTTCCTGTGATTTAATGTCACTGGGAGCGATGTCATCGGGATTTGTAAACTGCTGATAGTGTCAACCTTGGCGGCAAAGTCGAAAACGAGGACCCAGTCTAATCGTGGCCAACTCCAAAGACCCCAACGGAGAAACAAACAGATGATGGTTGTAACAGATCTGAACCAATCTTAAAACAGTTGATGAAGAGGGCTACGCATGAAGGACATGCTACAGCAGGCGCCTCTCGAAATTATAACGGCAGTCGTTTGCAGTTTCATAACTGGATTCTACACAACTCATTTCATTTATGCCGCAGATGAAGATCACGAAACCAATTGTGTGGTTCACTTCCTAGCAAGCTAAGGACCGCCTTAAACATATTTACGCCATCGGCATATCTTTCTACTCTGATTTTCTTTCAGTCTAACCAACTGTTGCAAAATAAAATGGAATGAATGACGAGAATAGGTACTGGTGAAATTGGAATATTTCTAGAACTGAATGTTGGCGGTGAACTAAGTAAACAAAGCCATCATCATAAAGGAAGCGATCAGCAAAGAATAAATTCAGTTATTAGATACGAGATAAAGACGATGATGATAGATCTCCAGTATTCAGGAGATCCCTAATTTGAAAATCATGAAATTTTAAACTGATGAAGATAAATAGCTTGACACAAAACGTTGCCTGAATTTGGAAATTGAATGATATTTTGAAGACGAATAAAATATGTCATTACCCTGTTCATAATGGATAGATACATGTAGATAAAATACAATCAACTAAACATTAAGGACATTTCGCAATATGGTATTAGTAAATCACTGGCGTAAACAAAACAAAGTTGAGAGGGCGAGAATATGTCAGAAAGGCGTCTGCTCTCTGCCTGGCACGAATGTAGACTTTGTTTGCAGAGGGTCAAGGTGTCTAGACCCACCTTGCCGCCGAAATGTTTATGCAACAAAAACGTGGAATATCAGGGAATAACTTGTTTTACACGAGGACAGAGTTTTCGGTTCATTTTCAAATGACCAAGTAATGTTTATATAGCTACTTACATATGCATGTAAGTCGACATATGGGTGGCTATACTTCTATATGGGCAGGAATTGATTATGCATTCAAAAATAAAAAAAAATAGAACGCATTGTCATTGAACCCTTTTAAAACGATGAACCACTGTCTGCAGTTTTGAAATGTTGTATGAGAAAGGACAGTAGTGGGAGGGGACTTCATTTTGTTGCAAATAAATCATCATTTTTGTTTTCTGAACTCATAAAATTCTTCAATCATGTTGACTGGTTTCATAACATTGTCAAAGATATTTACGTGATAAGGTGGAATAAAAATATCTATCTATCTATCTATCTATCTATCTATCTATCTCTAACAGTCTGATCATTATCTATCTATCTATCTATCTATCTATCTATCTATCTATCTATCTATCTATAACAGTCTGTTCATTAACGATCTATAACAGTCCGTTCGTTATCTATCTATCTATCTATCTATCTATCTATCTATATATATATATATATATATATATATATATATATATGTATCTATCTAATACTGTCTGATCATTATCTATCTATCTATATATCTATCTGTCTGTCTATCTATAACAGTTTGTTAATTAAGGATTTATAATAATCTGTTCATTAGCGATCTATAACAGTCTATATGTTATCTATCTATCTATTTATCTATATATATATATATATATCCAACAGCCTGATCCTTACCCCTCTCTCTCTCTCTCCATCTATCTATTTATGTATCTATATATCACTGTCGTATCATTATCTGTCTGTCTATAACAGTCTGTTTCTTATCGATCTATCTATCTATCATAGTCTTTTCATTATCGATTTCAGTCTGATCATTATCGATAATTAAAATAATTTATAAAATGGCGTAGGTCTCTTTAGGGACGACGGTCTCACAATCCTAAGACACTGTGACAAATAGAAAATGGACAAAACGAGAAAAAAAAATGAAAAAAAAAACTTTCAAATATATGGGATTCGACATCGACATAAAAACAAACCTTAACGAAGAAGATTTCTGAAATGTCACAATCAGACTAAGAAAAGTTCCATATCAATCATATAGATAACCGAATGGCAAACCAACTTATAGAAACAGATGTTCCAACCGCACGTCATCAACAATCCTGTAGATTCCACAATCAATTAAGCACAAATTATCTGACATTCCTTCCAGTGAAACACAAATCAACGAAGCCAAGAAAGATTATGAAACAGCCCTCAAAAGATAGTGGATTTTCGATGACATTCGCATACATATCACAGAGCAAAAAATGCCAACAGGAAAAGAAACCTCATATGCTTCATCTCACCGTAAAACAAAAACGTTAATACAAGAATAGGAAAATATTCATTAAACTCATACACAATAACTCCCCACCCATCATGCACTCTCGAAAAGATATTAAACAAAACACACTAAAACTCAGCTACAGTTGCACCTCGAAAATGTCAAAAATAATTAAAAAAAAATAAAGCACAATAGCAAAACAAGAAACAAACCACTCGTATAAATCAATGACACTTGTAACTGCAGAGTAAAGAACGAATGTTCCTTAAACGGCAATTGATGCAGAACAATGTAATATACTAATACACTGTAAAATCAGAAGAGAACGAAGAAAAATATACATAGGAGTAACAGAAGAAGCTTGAAAACAAAGAAACTACGGACAAAAAACATTTTTTTATAAACGATAAATACGCGAACACTAAATATTTCTAAAAATATATGGGAAATTAAAAACAAAAACCAAACAAAGCAAAATTAGCATCAGAAATAAGGAAAAGAGCATCAGCCTACCACAAATAATCCCAAACTGTAAATTCTGTCGAGAGGAGAAAATAACTGTAATTACCTTACCAAGTCAACACAAGTTACTAAATAATTAATTGGAGTTCAAAATGCAGACTCGAAAAAAAATTTTACAACTTTACTTAAAAATCGCAAACTAAAATTGAAAGCAAAAATAAATAAATAAAATATAAAAAAAAATAACTATAAAAAATGAATAATTAAAATAAAATAAAGCAAATCAATAAATAAGTAAACAAATAATAAATCAATTAAGAAGCGATGAATAATAACCATCGACAATAAATAAATTAGTCAATAATAAATAATGAGTAAAAAACTTAAACAAACAAGCGTATAAAAGAACCACAAAACTGCATTCGAATCCACATTTATTACTTCAGAGCGACCCCTAGAAAAAATTGAAAATTGAAACATCACCGTTACTACCCAATAAAATAACCGTTGGAATAATACAAGACCTACCCATAATGCATCATTAACCAGCATCTGGATAAATAGTAGAAGCAAAAACAACGCACACGGTCTGAAGATTGCCCTAATGCATGAAACAGACTTTTTCTGCTGGATATTTTCTTCGATGTGCACTATATATATATATATATATATATATATATATATAAAGTGAACATAGAAGTCAACACTTAGAGCGACAGTCTGTTTTGATGCTATACGCAATTGTCAGGCCACGATTGCATATAGCATGAAACAGACTGTCGCCTCTAAGTGTTGACTTCTATGTTCATTTTATATTTACACACGCTCTATCTCTGAAATATTGAGCACTTTATCCCATAAATATAGCACACCATAAGACTATATTTCTTCATATATATATATATATATATATATATATATATATATATATATATTTGATGAGATGTTGACTTCAATGACCCCTTTATATATATATTTGGTGGGAGGGGCGAACACAAAAACTGCTCATTATATATATATATATATATATATATATATATATATATATATATATATTTTATATATATATATATATATATATATATATATATATATATATATATATACAAAAAGGTCTCTAATGTTGATTGTTGAAGATAGTCGATTAGTTCCGTTAGACCGATTGGTGCTAAAGGTCCTGCTACCAAAAACTATCATTGAGGCTTACAAATATAAAATATGCTAAATATATACAACTACTGAGTTAGTGGGTTCTGAATTGTAAAATACTACTGAATTCTTCCTTCAAAATGACTTCAACAGATTAAAATATAATTGACGGAATGCGCAATAATATTACTATAACTGAGCAGTACTAACAATAAGAACTAGACGATATACTGAGTCATGGGCAGTAAGAACGAAAACACACACACACATACACACACGCACGCACACACACGTATATATATATATATATATATATATATATATATATATATATCGTTAAATATGACGGACAAGGAAATATTTATTTATTTTTTTATTTATTTTTCGCAGCGTTTTTAAATTCTCCGTTTTGATTTGAGTGAGTGAATCCAAAAATATCCATATCGTCGATTGCCCCAAGCGCTTTAGCCATTTTCAAGGTGGTTGTTTTTGGTGGTGTTGGTTTACTTTCATGTTTTGACTGTGTGAGATGTATTATTCATGAATTAGAGTAGCGTGGATAATTCTGAGCCATCATGTGTTGGGCATGGCTCGAATTCAAGTGGGCGGCACTCTATTTTTTAAAAAAAAAAACCTCTCAGAACTCTATTACCATTGTTATGCAGGGTAAAGTTGATGGTGAGGGAGATTTGTTTGATGTACAAGGCCTCTTTTATAACGACGTGTTTTCGTACATTTAATTTACAAGTGGATCTAGTGTTATCAAATATCTTTCTTAAGGGCTCTTGCAGATTATTGGCTGATAAATGTTTTTATAGAACTTTGCTCTGGTAAGTGACATGTGAGGTGTCTACTCAAGGAGGTGGTTGTACGTCCGATATAGGTAATAGATTTATGAGAAGACACAGTTTTGTAATGGGTAGTGAAATTGAAACACTATTGGTCATCGCTAGTTTAGATTAAATGATTTTATTTTGATTATTAAATACAAGGTTTGCAGTTTTCCATATTGTGCAATATATTTTACACGTTTTGCGGTTATTACAGCAGAAATATTGTGTTTAATTAACTTTTGGTAAAGCGAATTTGTCCTGCTTATCATTATTGTGCATCTCGTTACTAAAAAATATGTTGTGTGGCACCATTTACCGAGGCAGAAAAAGAAAAGAAAGAAAAGAAAAAAAAAAGAGGCGAGACCCAAAGCGTGGATGATAAGCAGAACACCACGGCTAAGAGACAATGGGTAAAGGATATTTTGATAAGTAACAAATGGCGAAAGAGTGTCATTACAATGACAGGGAAATTCTGAGTGGATAAAGGAATCGGGTGTGTTTTGGCAACGGCTGTGTTATCTGGGATACGTAAACAAACTGCTGGCCGATTGGCCAAAGAAAAATCCAAATGAAAATGTTATTTCGATACACGATGTGTCCACTGACCGATTTCTTTCGACGGGACATCTTTAGCCTGCGATAATAAAATTATGTTATCAGAAATGTGTACCGAAAGGAAATGAATGGGAATTTAGAAATGTTCTTGTCGGGGCGATGTTTGGTCATGCTAAAAAGACCACCCATTCTGATAATTAGCGATAAGTACTGACGAAGTCCAGGTGTAGAACAAGAGTTATGACCACCGTCGTAGTATTGTCCTGTTTGCGGCTAGAGAAAATGATAACTGCGATTAAGAGGAAGAAAAGGAAAAGAAAAGATTATTTTTTTTTTAGTTAAGCAAGATATTTTTTTTTCTGAAACAAAGCCGCGGATTCGTCCACGCCCGACTAAGACATCATTGGTCGAGTGGTGATCACGTGACGCACGAAGGAAGCTGTCGCCGCCCATCCAGAGGATAGGTATGAGAAGCTGCTACGAAGAAGTGGGGAGGGCAGCTCACGCCCCTCTGAAGTCTGGTGAGAGGGTGGGAGTAAGAAAAGCTCCCAAAATGGAAAAAAGTGGAAATTCCTAACCAGAGAGGTGGATATGTAATTAGAATTAGCGAGGAACCCCCGACGCCGACAAACCCACCCCGGTTTTGGTCGGCGTCCATATAAGCGAAGCCACAGCGAGGAGAAATCAGTTGAGTTCGAGAATAGTTGCAGTTGTTCGAGTTGAGTTCCAGTTCGGTTCGAGAGGCTTCCGCCTCGCAGATAGCTGACTTGAAAGATTCACGCACATTCCGGACTCCTCTTCAATCCAATTTTTCGACTTTCGTCCGAAGACACACCGAAAAAACAATTTCTTAAAGAGCAAACAACTTGAAGCGTTAAAACCCGTCTAACGGAAAACAACGTGTCACAATCCATAGAACGGGTCGGGAGATAGACGCGGTCCTATGTATCGAACAACTAGACATAAAGTTTGTTATCTTTTTCTTTGATATCTTGAACTTTTGAGTTTTCATTTTATTTTATTTTATGCATATTTGTGTGGTGTCAACTCCGTTGAACCCAATTTGCATTACGGCCGCAACTACTGATTGATCTCGTCTGCCTAAGATCAATTCACAACGTGGGTAGGCGGACTGGAGATCAATGCAGTTACCTTGGTAACTAGGCGTTGGAAGCGAGTTGGGAACGACGAGGCTGATATCAAATCTAACCAGATTCCCACCCGAATCACCAAAAGGTTAGAACGTCACATTTGGGTGTCGCGACCGATACCAAGCCAGTTGGTCGTCACAGGACGAGACAACACGACTGACGCGACAGGCGGACGTCACGTTTGGAGCGACGACACCCGAACGGAGTAGCGAGGAGCGAACAGCTGGCGCCGCGGCGAGGACGTCACAGTTGGTGCCGTGGTAGACCAGGATAGGACGTCACATTTGGCGCTGCGACCAGGGGACGACGTCACATGTTGAGTCTTTGTCGTCTTCTTATTTCATGTCCTTTATATTTATCGAAAGATGTTTGAAGAAAATGTTTCTGATAAAATAAACTTCAATATATATATATATATATATATATATATATATATATAGAGAGAGAGAGAGAGAGAGAGAGAGAGAGAGAGAGATTCAACATCATCACTTGATAAGACACCGGAGGTGTTGATACAAAATGGCTATTTTTCTAGTGATCTTATAACATATTTAAGTTATAATTTTTAAATGAATAATTATATATATATATATATATATATATATATGTAACTATACTCGTCTCAAAAAACCTCTAGGGAGAAAAAAAAGTTTTAAAAAAAGAAAGAGCTAGACACATGAAGGTCTGTCGAAAAAATCGCACAGAAACAGGTTTGAAGCCCAAAGAAGAAAAAAAACCGACACGAGCAAACAACTAACTAAAAAGAGCTCAATACAACCGTAGAGCCGACCTAGATAAACCTAGTGAACCAGACAGACCTACCCAGGTTTCCCTAAGCGGATCGTCAGGGAAACCTGGCTCATACTATATATATATATATATATATATATATATATATATATATATATATATTATTATTTTATAGATAACTCGACTCGTTTCTAAAAACCCTCGAATTTTTGATTTGCTAATAATCAAATCAATCTCGAGGGAAAAAAAAGGTTTTAAAAAAAGAAAGAGCTACAAACATGAACTTCTGCCGACAAAAAAATTGGCACAGAATCAGGTTTGAAGCCCAAAGAAAAAACCCCGATACAAGTAAACAACTAACTAACAAAAGAGCTCAATACAACCTTAAGAGCCTTACTTTCCCTGACGACCCATTTAGGTGAAACCTAGGTAGGTTTGTCTGGCTCACTATGTGTATCTATCTATCTATCTATCTATCTATCTATCTATCTATACATTTCGCGGAAATAAGTTTTGGGGTAAACATTGTGCAATGCACGATTATATTACAGAAAAAATTTCTTTTTCGTCGTATTTCTTCATTGAAAATTTCGAAACAAATTGAATGAATGTATTTTATTTTTCATTTTCTTCTTCTAATTACTATTTCACAGCTACTGTACATGGCCGATCTCGGCAAAAAGAAACGTTGAGATGTCTGAATAAAGACTACAAAGATATTTCAAAATGAAATTTTCTTCATCTGTCTTCACATTTTTCATTCTTTATCCTTTGTTTTAAAATTTAAACGACACTGTTTGTTGCGTTATCTGTACTTGTCAATTTAAGATCCCTTGATCAACTCAAATTTACCAGTATTAAGAAATTTTCTTACTAACATTATAAACACTTAGGATTAAAGTTTCATCGTCTATCGACTAGGTTGCCAGGATTTTTAATATGTAAAGGATTCATTGATTCAAGAAGAAGCGTTAAAATTGATGGAGATAATTATGACAACGGCATGAAAACACCTATATACCAACGAACCTGACAAAAATGCTTACATTGAAAAACAAAATTCTGGTACAACTCAAAATGAACCAATAGGAAATAGACCCTATTTCCAGCACAATTATAGAAACATATTGAAACACGTCCAAACTATATCTTCTACCCAATTGCAGACAATATTCCAAACAAACAAAAAAAGATTCCACAATGCAACACACACAGTTTAAATCAAATTGTCTATTGGTTAGAAATCAATATCGTAATGTGAAATATTTGACAAATCAGAGAAAAATAAAAGACTATTTTTCTCGTGCCTACTCTCGGGAAAAATTCTTATAAAAAACCACAAATATTCAGAGAACAGAGATGCGACTGAAGCACGTACCGAAAGAAACATGCATAAGCGACTTCAAATGAATAGGCCAAAACAACAGCTTGGACGGTCAGTGAATCTTTGCTAACGATTATGTGCCGGCGAGTCTTCATTAACGATGAAAGTCTTTTATCATCAACATTTTTTTTCTGTGGACAAAGTATTTAAAAGTCTCTACTAAACTCTAACTTTTATAAATCAACTACCCAAAGAATTTAACTCAACTAAAAACTATTTTCATTATTTTTTATGATTGTAAATACAAATAATTTATTTAATAACCATAAGCATGTTTTCTTTATTTTTATTTTAATATTGTTTGGAATTCGGACATTTGAAACTCCATTTCAGCTTGTTGGCTTCCTTTATTACTGAATATAGTCAATTACTATGTTCTTTGACGCAGATCATTATGCAGTTTTCTGTAGTTTCCGGGTATCTTTAAATGCCGAGTGTTCTAGTTTTGTAAGACAGTTTTAGTTGAACTAATCCTCTCCCTCCTTCGGATCTGGGCACATAGAGACGATCATGCATGTCGGTGGCAATTGAGACGGTTTCTCGTTTTGGTGCTCATTCAGTTAATATCAGCTCTGGTCCAGTTAAGGATGTTGAAACTCTATTGCACCACAGGGACAGCCAAAGTGTTTATGGCTGATATTCTGTTTTTGTTTTTTTTTTAATTCAGCTCAGTATTTAGTAGCAAACGCCTGTAGTACATCGTTCTTACATTATTATTATTATTATTATTATTCCAGTAAACATTATATTTAGTCTGCAAAGGTGTCTGAGAAATACACTCCTTTTGTTTTTAAACAGCGAAATTATTGTCTACCTGCCTACAGTGTGAATGTCTTCACAAAGAAAATGCGAATCCTGACTGGAATATGTTTATTTTTTTAATCATTTTACTCCAAGCAATGTGATAATGCCAGAAACCGCAAGAGAGTTCCGGAAGTGAAAAAAAGAAATTAATAAACGATCGGAAGTGACTTTTATTCTTGGCCTTTTCTACCTCAAAAATAAAACATATCATATCACACACACACACACACACACACACACACACACACACACACATATATATATATATATATATATATATATATATATATATATATATATATATATATGCTACAGATCAAATGTTTGAGGGAACCTCTGGTAATTATTTTAAATTGGCCCTAGAATTGTTGTTTTATGAATAGTGAAAAAAGAAAGTGGTATTTCATAAGTAGAATTTTTAAATAGATTTTTTTTTTAAATAGAATCGTTTAAAACCATGTTCCTTACCTGTCGAGAAGCGTTCGCATTGAAACAAAAATGCATACTTGTCGTGAGTACTTGTTTGTCCGTATGTAACGCCTTTATAATAAAGAACGATTTCTCCACTGCTGATATTGAGCACCCTTTTAAATTAATGCTATGAACCTTTGAATCAATACTCTTTTCGTTCCATTACATTTTGTGTGTATGTATGTGGGTGGGGGGAGAGAAAGAGATAAGAAAGAGAGGGAAGAATTAGAAGAAGAAGAAGAAGGAATTCTCCCTGATATTCTGATTTCTTATTTTACCCTACGTCGGCGATCACCCCATGGTATAAACCTTTTATATTCAATTCACTTTGATGATCTTACGATTGACTGTACATGGGGTTTTACCCTTTCACCCAATTTACACCCTGAATCAGTCAGTTTCTCTGATACCCCTTTGTGTAATGTTGTCCGGGTGGTTATTGAAAATAATAACTAGAACGGCAACTTCAAAGTAGAAGGGTTTATTTAAACAAGAACAATACAAGTTGATATTTACATGTTCGTCTGAAGCTGAAATGCAACCCCCTAAAACCAACACCATACATGCTCATATTACTAGTGGAACAGTCCATTTAATAGAAGTGTATCAGTTCTTTGTATTTTGAGTGTTATCAGTTCGTTCCTTACAACACACCCCAATACACAGTATTCAGTTAATGATTTTTTGGTCGCCATCTTCGTTTCATGTTTGTCTTATTCGTATTTTCATTCATTCTTATTTCCTTCTCTTTTTGATTTATTCCACTTTTCTTCCAATCTTTCTCTCTCAATCTTCGTTATCTGTTTTTCTTGATTTCTCTAAGTTTCTTTCTATCTTTCCTTCTTTCTTTCTTTCTTTCTTTCTTTCTTTCTTTCTTTATCCTAACGATTTTCCTCCATTATCTTCCTTATTTTTTTTCTTTTTCCTTCTTTCTTTCGTTCCGTCCTTTCCTCCTTCCTTCGTGCCTTCGTTCTTTCTTTTCGTTCTCTTTTTCTTCTAACACTTTTCCACCATTATCCTCTTTAATTTTCTTTCTTTATTCTTCCTTCCTTCCGTTCTTTATTTCTTTCTTTCTTTCTCCTAAAGCTTTTCCTCCATTATCCTCCTTACGTTCTTTCGTTCTTTCTTTCTTTTCTTTTCTTTCTTTCTTTCTTTCTTTCTTTCTTTCTCCTAAAGCTTTTCCTCCATTATCCTCCTTACATTCTTTCTTTCTTTCTTTCCTTCTTTCCTTTTTCTTTCTTTCTTTCTTTCTTTCTTTCTTTCTTTCTTTCTTTCTTTCTTTCTTTCTTTCTCCTAAAGCTTTTCCTCCATTATCCTCCTTACGTTCTTTCTTTCTTTCTTTTCTTTTCTTTCTTTCTTTCTTTCTTTCTTTTCTTTCTTTCTTTCTTTCTTTCTTTCTTTCTTTCTTTCTTTCTTTCTTTCTTCTAAAGCTTTTCCTCCATTATCCTCCTTAACTGTCTTTCTTTTTTCTTCCTGCCTTCTTTCCGTCGATCCTTTCTCTCTTCCTTCCTAACTTCCTTCTTCCTTCCTGCTTTTTGCCTTCCATCCGTTTTCTTTCTTAATATTTTCTTTCTTTTTTTCATCTAACACTTTTCCTTCATTATCCGACTTAAATTTCTTTCATTTCTTTCTTTTTCTTTTGTGTGTGTATGTGTGTGTGTGTGTGTGTGTGTGTTTATTTGTTTCTTTTCTTCTTCCTTTCTCCTAACGCTTTTCTTCCATTATCGTACTTTATTTTCTTTTTTTTTCCTTCATTCCATACTTCTTCCATTCTTTCCTTCTTTCGTTCCTTCCTTATTTCTGTCCCTCCTTCCTTCATTCATTCCTTTCTTCTTTCCGTTTTTTCTTCTAACGCTTTTCCTCCATTATCCTCCTTAAATTTCTTTCTTTCTTTCTTTCTTTCTTTCTTTCTTTCTTTCTTTCTTTCTTTCTTTCTACCCTTTTTTCTTCCCCTTTAGTTTTTGCTTCTAACATTTTCGTGTTCCAAGGAAGGCGACTGAAATTTACTTCCCACGAATTCGCCGACAGACCAGTCATGTACTATATTGCCGCCCACTAATATTTAAAGGATGCACCTTTCTTCCGCTATTGCCTCAAATATTTCAGCTTTTGTCATGATAATAGTAGCTACCTTAATGTCGGGTCTGAAACCAAATGACACGCCTTACAGGATGTGGTTAATCTATGCAGAAACTCAGGGAACTCAGGATTGGATATAGAAATATTTTGAAGATCAAAATTTCTTTGCCCTTAAAAAATATGATTTTATTTTCATTCTGAATCAAAAATTCATGATATCGCAATTCTCGCTCAAATGATCTCAAATTTTAACAAAATGTGTAAATAACTAAGTTGACTGAAGAATTTATCTAAATGCGAATCTACCCTGAAAATGTATCCGGCGTGTCAGTAATAAAGTCAATCTGCTGTTGAAATGGCCACAAGGTTCACATGTTTGTTTTTTGTTTTGTTTTGTTTTTTTCTATGGGGTCATATGAAAGGACAGATCTATAGCTCCTCTACCTACAAGCCTAGATCAACTTAAGCAGAGGCGTTGGAGAATGTTACGCAAGACATGCTACAGCGTGTTCGGCAGGAGCTTGACTAACGAATTTTCTACAAGTGGTGCACATGTGAAGCTTTACGAAATCGTTTATAAAATCTACATCCCTTTGAATATCTCGTTCGAATTTCGATATATAAATCTTTTATTGTTCAAGATGAAGCCTATTTAATCTTGTTTGCCTGAAAGATGCAGTTACTTTCACATTTCAAATAATGTCAGTTTATGGGTGGGCGACAGTGTGTACATACATTGCGATGTCGACACACTCACACATACACGCATATGCACGCACATATATGTAGATATTTACTTGACCCCCCCCCACCGAGTCAGGATGTGACACAAGGTCAGTTTTTAACGTGGGGGACCCGAATGTTTCCATTCGGGCCGCTGGTCCAAACCTGGTCTTAGCTGGTCATAGCTTGTCCAAGCTGGTCAGAGCTGGTCTAAGCTAGTCATAGCAGTGATACTTACCAGCCCAAGGACGAGCTCTGTGCCAGGTAAGTATACATATATGTATGCAGCATCTTTCAAAAATACACATATACTACACTGATAATAGGTAATACGATATCATATTAATGCAGGTAGTCCTCGTTTGTCATACGACAAATTGAAAGGTGGGTATTCACAGGCCGAAAATGTAATATATTTCTTGAGATCTGTATCTGTCTATATTTCTGAGATCAGGTATTATGTATACTATTTACTTAATTCGGAGTATTGTGTTCACTTTTGTTGCCATATTTATCACAACATTTCGGCCGTTGTACGCTGCGGCCTTCTTCAGGTGTTTGGAAGGTTGCACATATGTTAGGCCACAAAAATCTCCTGAGCTGACCAAGCATTGAAATGAATACAATATTGGAAGCAGTAATAAAGAGCGCCAGGAACATGCGATAATAACAACAAAAATTGCAATATTCGCTCTGGTAAAATAATGCAATGATAACAGCAAAAATTGCAATATGAGCACTGGTAAAAAATTATTGCTGAATACATTATGTTTATAAGTACCAGAAAAGGAAATTAAGGGGAATTAACAAGAGATAACTGATAACTGGCATGGCACGTGGAACTAGAACAGTTTACCCCGGCGAGTGAAATAAAGGGTTCAGTTCGACATTCAACCAGCTGAATAAGGCCGGAGCGTACAACGGCCGAAACGTTGTGATAAATATGGCAACAAAGATGAGGACAATAGTCCGAATGATGTAGATAGTGTCCTGGAGATCTAGTTAGCGTCCAGCTCCACTGCTTCTGACTGGAGATGAAGCACGTGATTTTTTTTCCAAATATAGGGCTTTGTAAAGATATTATAACTAGGACATCATGACAATTTAGTCTACTTAGAATTTATGCTTAAATAATACGCGCACCACGTGTGACACAACATAGTTAGTCCAGCTCCTGCCAAACACGCTGTAGCATATCTTGCGCAACATTCTCCATCGCCTCTGCTTGAAGAATTAATATCTACCTTATCTTTTGTAGAGTATTCGATATACGCTGATTTCGTGAACAGTATATTAAATTTAGAGAATTGCTTATTTCTATGTAGACTTATATTAGAATCACGTATATAATATGATTCCAAACCATGTGATTTTTTTTACTAATATTCGCCCTATACAAGGAACAAGAGCTTAAAGAATTACGAAAGGCGGTTTTTATGACTTAAGGACTTGTAATGAATGAGAAAGCATTCTGTTGTGATTTTGTCCCACAAAGTTAAAGTTCTCAGGAAGAATTTATCCGAGTGGAACTTGCTTCTTATGAAAGGAATACGAAAGGAATTAATGTGGTCCACCTCAAAGTAAGTGACGGATCTTGGAGAAAAATGTTATCGTTTGGGTAACAAGTCTGATCATTTTCTATGGATTTAGCGGTAGAATGGCGAGCGTTTTGTCTGTGAGAAAGTGGTTTTAGTACGGAAAAAAAAAATCATCACCCACAAAGCTGCATAGGCGTTTTTGGACTCTATCAAAACTGGAAAGCGAAGACTGTGCAGGTCCAACCCAGATACGTCGCTTTAATCTGTCCCTTACAGAGGAAGAGCAAAGTAGAAATAGTCAGGTTCTTCCTGGATCGAAACAAGGAACCGGCCATTTTTCCAGCATCTTTAGCGATGAATAATATGTATAAAATTCAAGAAGCCTTCAAGGCAGAGGGTATCCATAAGAGAACACCCGTTCATTCCAATCGACAAAAATACTGGGGCTCCTTGGTGATAAAGTAAAGTTAAAATTTGTTTTTTGATGTGTTGACTGTGACCAAACAGTTTGTCACCTACACCTCATTAAGTTGTTAATGATAGGTCAGAGGCAAGCTCAATGCCTGCCCATCTAAATTATATAAAAAGAATTATGTAGTCCATATCATATTTATGATAATGTTTTGGGATGGATTCAAAATGCGTGGACATGTGAATAAACAAAGGAATGATTAGATCCAAGCTTTTCACAAAGATCAACATTAAGTTTTCTTTAAGAACTTCAGCGATAACATTTTATTCGCTCTTCTTTATAGACCAAAAATAAAAGAATGGCGATTCCCTAGAGAGACTAGAAAGGAGGCTTTTGTGCTGTGCGCGGAGTACAAAATGAAAACAAGTAGCGGTTTTCAAGAAGGGAACGTTATGCTATTAACGTCTTTTGAACGCGTTCAGGAATACTTGGCGCGAGTGAAACATTCAAGGAATAAAAAATATGTTCTGGGTCGTTAGTCTTTTATAAAATTCGTTGCAACAGGAGAATTTTTTTCATCTTTTTGCTTTTTTCTTTCTGAAAACCACTCATTAATATTTATTTTCCCCCTCTTTTCTCATTAGCGTGCTCCATACATGTTTTCTTTCTCTCTCTCTTATTATTTAAATCTATTTTCTTCTCCTAATATCAGTTAATATCTACTCTTAACAAAACTGTATACACACCCAAAAAAAAAAAATAATAAATAGATTATGAAACACCTACACCCATGAATTGAAGAAAGTTATGTTCTAATTTCTTTTAACGCAAAGTCAATAATGGCGAGAAATGTAGGTGTGTCTAGAAAACGGCGGGTCTAGGTTTCTGTCGCGTTTATACCGAACTCAAAATGACTTTTTAAACATTTCAGAGTCAAGTGCACTGAAGATAAAAGCAGAAAAATCGGGTGGCCATGACAGACACAATACAAAAGGGTTGACGGGTGAAATCCGGGTGCGTGGGTAATGTTGACGTTTCTTTTTTACTTTTCATACGTAAAGTAATGTTTAGCTCAATTTGCACGTGGTTAGAACGTTCACATTCTGACCATGAGACCCGGGTTCGAATTTCACCATAGTCGATTTTTCAAAAAGGAGAATTCCTGATGTTATCGGACTGGAGAGGTCGATCCTAGCGTACGGCAACTTTGGAAAGTGCCTGAAAAACATATCGCCTTTTTTTTAAGGGTGGGGGGGATTTTCTTCCATTCTCCAATGTTCTAATTCCTGAAGGTTTTTTAGTGAATGACGATTTATTCGAACTTTCAATCCTTGCCATAGATTTTCAATAGGATTCAAGTCAGGACTCATTGTAGGCCATGGAAGAACTGTAATCATCTTTGTCTGGAGCCACGCAGTCACTGATTTAGACGTATGTTAGAGATCATTATCTTGCTGGAAAGTAAATCGCCGCCCTAGATGAAGATTTTGCGCTGATATTTCATCCAGAATTTTGATATAGTCTGCAGATTTCATTATTCCTCTTATTGCAATTAATTGTTTATTCCTCCTTGAGCTAAAGCAACACTAAAATACCATCAAGCCGCCTCCATTATTTAATGTTGCCACTGTCTTCTATCTTGCACCAAATTTTTTCTACATCATTATGCCCCAAAATGCCCTCAATTTTCTGTTTCATCATTCTATAGTACTTGTTCCCAAATGCAATTTTCTTTGTCCAGGAACGTTTTGGCAAAATTAAACCGAGCAACAATGTGGCATAGTTTGTAAAGAGGGGTTCATCATGGCCGGTTTCCATACAACCCATTTCTATTTAAACAACGTTGTATTATGCGTGTACTTACGCCGATAGCCATCGTATCCAAACTTTTGGTGATGTCGTTCAAAACAACTCTTGGGTTTATATTAACCTCGCGACACAGTTTTTGTGCTGTTCTCAGTGACAATTTGGATATTCTTCCACGCCCAGGCAAATTCGCTGTCGTGCCAAACTGGTTAAGCTTGGCCAAACCGTAGATGTAGGGATAGCTAACCGGTTTGAAATAGTGCTATAAATATTTCCCGCTTTGTGGAAGTTAATATTTCTCGTTCTCAAGTCAACGCTAAGCTCGTTTGTCTTCCCCATTGTGTTGTTAATGTAAGAATAACAATGGTGTCACTCTGTGTACCACGTGTTGTTCTTTACTAGAATTATCACAAATACTGAATAAATAGTCTAGAAGGCGTCACCAATAAAATAATTGTACGAATCAATCAATTTAAAACAGTATTTTCTAGTGTACGAATAATTTTGTCTTTCATATTTTGAATAATTCGTCTGTCAAATTTGTTATATTTAACCTATTGTTTTTTGCTTAATAACCTGGCATCATATGGTCATTAGATTCTGAGAAATGGATAAAATATTCAAAATTGATGGGTGTACAAATAATTTCGTCCTTGACTATATATATATATATATATATATATATATATATATATATATATATATATATATATATTTAGTTTATGCAAAACTAGGTAATCCGTATGGGTAGACCCAAGGAGGATGATATCCAGAGACCTCAATGTAAATTCAGAGCAAATAAATTTGAATAAAAACAGACCACTTTAAGGTTCCATGTAATAAATTATTTCACCACAACTCCTTTAACAGGGCTCTGGATCATCAGACTTTACTTCCAAAAGTTGAAATGAAAAATGAAAAGAAACTTAAACATTTTTGACGGATCGCACCAAGCATATGCAAAATTAACGAAGTGAGGAAGTGAAGTGGGAGAGAAGATATGAGTGAGTTAGATGTACCATTGTGTATATGTGTGTTTGTAGTAATAAAACATATATTTGCTCTTTTTGTGGATCAGTTTTAATCTTTTATATTACTAGGATCCACTTGGATTATACGCCAACGGATTTATTACCTTTACTATATATATATATATATATATATATATATATAGAGAGAGAGAGAGAGAGAGAGAGAGAAACCGGTGCTGAAAAGTTTTGGGAACTGTCTACGTAATTTGACTAAATGAATTAATTTTATCAAGTATCTAACATTGTGATAATGCAAGATCTACCAAGAAAGATAAAATCTTGTAAGAAACTAGAGGCAAATTTACTGTAGAGGATGAAGCAATCAAAGCACTTTCTATACACATTTGGCTTAATAAATTACTTCCTTTTTTTTTTAATCGAGATTATGCTCAGGGTCATTACGGTGAGGAACCAATACACTGGATTGGTTGCTTTTTAAAAGATTCCATTGAGTTCATGTAAAATTTTATTTAAATTCCTTGAGGTTTCTCTTATGTATTGCTTGTGACAATCAATAGATAGAGTAAATTCATCCTTCAAGTTTTTGCTCATTATTAGTTTATTTGTATTAATTAAGTCTTTCATTGTTTTAGTAGTTGTGACAAATTTTATGTTAAGCTAAGGTTAATTATTTCCAATTGTAGTGAATGATAGATTTTGTGTCGAGGGAAGAATAGTATATGCCTTGCTTCTTTGGGTTTGTCTGGATGGTGCACTCTTACATTTTTAAATATTTTACAAGCATTTTGTTTCGCATCGAATATGAAATAATTAGGGTACTGGAGGAGATGAAAATTATTTTCAATGTATTTCTCCTTTTCATTGTCAGTCCGTCTAACTTATTATGCAAATGGCATAAAACCTCAATTTGCTTTGAATAATTCTTGTCAAATTTTAAAGAATTAATTTACGCGTCAAACCAAAGCTTGAGTTAGATTTTTAGATAGTTTCAATATGTTTTATTAAATTTATTGAATTTACTATAAAAACTGCAGTCTGGAGTTATTATGCTAAACCAGAAAATCACATTTTACTTCAATAAAAATATAATAAAATAACCAAAAAGTCATCAACAACTATAATAGAATAAATAACAAACATATATGATAAGCCTTTAAAACTTTTAAATATTAATAAAGCGAACGTACTTCTCAATAACATCTAGCAATCTATTATCTATATATTTTGTTATATTTTTTAACTTTCAGAATCAGGTTCAATTTCAGACATGATGGTTTTAATTGCTTTTCTTAAGACTGTTTTACTGCCATATTGTTTGCCACCTTCATATAATTTTATTTTCAATATAGACCATAGATTTTCAATTGGATTTAGATCGGGACATGATGGTGACCATTCCATATCTCGTCTCTTGTAAACCTTCAACTCTCAAAAGATTCACAGCTAACTATAGGTACAATAGAAGAAGCATTACCGTTGCATAAATAAACAGTTCATGTTGATATTGTAAGACTGAAACTAGTATCATTCAAAGAAAATATAACCCATGAAATTAGCAAAGTGATTTTTTTTATCTAATTCTTAGCCTAATTTTGACACTTAAAAATCTTTGCTTTACTTAGAATAGTTTGCCTTGGAGATTTCAAAGATCTGAATACAGGTCAAAATTGGGTGTTTCGCTATGATTCTCTTTAGTTTACGATGCCCTTTGAAAGAACAGTTCTTAAAGGCTTTTCCTTTGTTTCTACATCTCAAAATATTTTCGACAACACTCTTTATCGTTCGATAATTTCTGCGCATCACATTCAATATCTCCAATGTGGACATTCTCTTACTGTATAATGCCACATCTAGAGAAGACACCCCAATGTATAAAATTAAAAATAAGTCCAGACGCATCCCTCTAGTACCCACTTTCAACACCACTCTTCCTCCCCTATCTCAGATAATCAAAAGGCGCTGGGAAATATTATATCTCAAACCAGATCTAAAAACCTTGTTTGAGGAACCCGGCCTTCTAACATATCGTAGACCTAAGAACCTTAAGGAAATTATAAGTAGTAATCAAATTTCAGGTCATAAGGTAGACTAAAAATAAAAACAAGAGGATTTTCCCAACCCTGTAACAAAGAAAGGTGCTTATTTTGTAACCATATTAGACATACCAATTCGTTCACTAGCTCAGTCACTAAATCTACTTTGAAAATCTACCACAGCTCTAACTGTAGAAGTCATAACATAATTTACCTTTTGGAATGGACACTATTCCAGAAAAAAATATGTGGGAAAATCTGGATGGCCCTTTCACTACAGAATTAATAATTATAGGAATCGTATCAAGTTGGCTCCCCACGAAAGATTATTACCTGTACAACATTTCCGCCTAGAAAAATATGATTTTGTGACTGTCAAATATATATATATATATATATTAGCACTCGTGGCCTGACGATTGCATCTCAGTGTTGACTCCTAAGTTCACTTTTATATTTACACACGCTCTATCTCTGATATTGAGCACTTTATCTCATAAATATATCACATCTTAAGACTATAGTTCTTCATATATATATATATATATATATATATATATATATTGACTATGGAATATTAGTGTTTAAGCCTTTTATATATATATATATATATATATATATATATATATATATATATATATATATATATGTATTTGAACAATGAATCTTGAACAGTGCCGCTGAGAGTATCTTAATGCTAAAGATGGCAACTATCTAAGGAACATTTGGACTACCCCTTCTTCAGTGATCAATCATTGAAGAAAAAGATTTGTCCTGAAACGTGTAATAACCCCTTAAATATTTTAATGACTGCTTGCAACTGGAAACTGGAATATCTCTCTAGAAACAGCGTAAAGCGAACTGAAATGCTATTTAATATCAATCCTCATTGATGACGAGAAAACTTGTGGGAAAAGAGATGTGATTTAACAGAAGACTGTTGAGAATACCATAGACAGAGAATGCAGCTAACGAGGAATTTTTAAGAAAAATGGAAATGAAAAAGGACAATTAAAAATAGGTTTGCCTAAATAGGTTTACTCTCCTCCAAAATCTTTAAAAAAAAAAGGGTGATGTTTATCCCTCGTTTCTAGAAAAAAAATATGGCGGTAAAGAGGAAGAGGTCAGTGTATTGTTCAAGAAGAAACACAAGCCCTGGTTGGTTCCAGTTTAACATTGGGTTTCCGGTTCGTTTTAAAGTTTTCTCATTCACTTTCACCCTCAGTTACCTTTTGCGTTTTAGTGGCATTATCGCCTTGATTCGGTTGCATTGATTAAAAACAAACATAAAAACAGAATGAGACAGAAACAATAGGCTATAACTAATCAGAAAAGAATGCCTGGAAGATTTGACACGCAACATAGTGAAAGGTAGAGGAACAAACGAGAGAGATGGAAATGAATAACAGAACAACGAGGGAAGGGTTACTAAAAAAGAGAAACATTGCTAAGAGCAAAGAATGATAGGTAGTTGATCACTTACGTCTGGAAAGGACGCCACATATAGAAGAGGTCTAAGCTACTCTGTTTTAGCAAGAATTAAGCTTCAAGAAACCAAATTTCCGTCTCATATAACAGTAAAAATCTATGAGATTTAGACGTGAGCAATTCGTTTCATGCCATGACGGTAGAAAGGAAGAGGTCAGTGTATTGTTCGAGAAGAAATACAAGCCCTGGGTAACTCGTTTTCAATCTTACCAGCCCTCGCTGTGAAGTCCTCAACAAATAGTTACCATCATCCGATGCTAACCGGTTGAATCCACACCTTCCACACCATCCTGCCGCTGTAGACGTATAGGCGAGCAGATTGGTACAGCCAACCTGTCAACTACACTGTCAAGGATTAAGTGAAGGGGTCTGCTTACACAAAGCAGGTCTGGGGTGTCATTTGAAAGCATCAAGGTTAAATCGTGTCTGCCTCTGACACCAGGTGTTCCCGGGAGGCGAGGAATGTTTTGAGGTTGGATCTGCAAATGAAACAAATAAAAAAAAATTTAAAAAAAACAAAAAAGATCATATATATATATATATATATATATATATATATATATATATGTGAAAAGTACACATGTTTCTAGTTTAGGTGCTTGAGAAAGCGTTCTAGATTTTGTCAACTAAGTGGGAGTGGGTTTAATGGATATTTGTGAAAATGTTATGTGGTCGGGACAAAAATTACTTTTCTATGACAGGACTGTGAGGATGGGCTGAAAAGTTATCAGCACAACTAACAGCATTTTCTAACGCCGCATTTGGCATTTGCTTATGTAATCAGATTTTGAAAAATGACTCGAAGCGAGAAAACTCCATTGCCCTGCTAAAATCTACTTAAAATGTGTGGGACATCGTTTGATCGTGTGGTATATTATTGATGTTGCACACACACGCACAGACATATTGCGTATATTTTAGCATCGTTTTCATTAAGACGTGTGTCATTAAATAATTTAGACAAGTTTTTTCTACTCCTTTTTAATATGATATGACATGATAAAATTTATAATTGTACTGTATATAACCTTTGCGTTTTTCACTTCACACGTAAAAAAATTAATTTTTCAGATAAACACAAGAATTTTGCCTTAGAAAAATGACGAACACGACATTTTTTTGTCTTAGAAAAAACAAGACCCTGATGACGACATTGGGCTAATGCCGAAAGTACTTGTAATAAAATGAATATGCATGAAAATGATAATTTTCTTTCTTCCTTTAATATGGATACTAAGAAACTCGGCCATAAATTATGAGATGATCCAATTAAAAATAAATAGACCAAACTTGTAAAAATTATTTAATGTCTTACTCTCTTACATGTCTTTCTCTCGCTCTATCTCTTTCTATATATATATATATATATATATATATATATATATATATGTATGCATCTTACCGGTTTGTGACTGGAAAGGATAATTCCGAGGAGGATATAAATCCAGGGAGAGTTCAATGTAAACTACAGATCATCATAATAAGAAGACTTAGACTTTAATTATCCATTTCGATTATGAATTTATTTCGTGAAAACCGAGATGTTCATCTCTTCGGATCGCAATCTTCTCTGTAAATGGAGAAAATACACTGGAAGGGCACATGTGTCCTTCTGCCGTATTTCCTCCATTTACAGAAGAGATTTCGATCCGAAGAGTTAAAATATCTCGGTGTTCACGAAGTAAATTCATAATCGAAATGGATAATTAAAGTCTCCGTTTTCTTATCATATATATATATATATATATATATATATATATATATATATATATATATATATATATGTGTGTGTGTGTGTGTGTGTGTGTGTGTGTGTGTGTGTGTTTATATATATATATATATATATATATATATATGTGTGTGTGTGTGTTTCTGTGTCTGTGAATGTGTCTTTTTTGAAAATCAACAAAAGACCTTTCTGTAATTCTGGTGCGGACAATGGTTACTGTATTCCATGAAAGGTTTGGCCATAAATTGTCTAATTACCTCTGAGTAATTTCGGCTTTTATAACTGTTTTGTCAGTTAATATGCATATATCTATAAATGTCTTCATGGTGTTTCTTTGCTGGTCTTCGATTGCTGTGTCTTTTACGCATCGCGTTTGATGTCTATTTTTTATTATTTTGAAGGATTCCTACATTTCAATAATTCTTATTATTGCTGCGAACATCAACTGATAGCATGGAATATGTCCATATTTTTTGAACTTAGACTCTTAGAGAAGAATTCACCAATATTGACTGATTTATTTCTTTACAGCTTATCAATCCTTTGTTCCATTATTTAAAAAAATATTTTGGGTTGTTTGTTAGGAATAATGATTATTGTATTGAGACTAAACAACTGTAAACACTTTATTATCTTTCCTAAGAAATTATAGCAATTTACATATAATAAAAGACTTCTTTGGAGAGCTAAGTCTTGAAACTTGATTTTTTTTTTTTTATAAGTTATCAATCATTTGGGGGTGATTTAAAGCTGAAATATTTTCTTAGTATATTTTCTTTATTTTTTGCGAATGAACTCTTTTTATTTTTTTTATTTTTTTGTAATAACTGTTGTTTTTTAGCATACCAATGATTTTTTCTAGATAGAGGTCCTACTAGTTCATCCATATCTGGCGTGTGAAAAGATGTATTGTAATTTTTCACAAGGGTAAAGTTGACTTGACTGAAATTCGAAACGTCTTGCACCACCTACACACCAAGCATTCTCCAAGCGTGTAAATGAATGTGTAGACATTAGATAACATTGATTTGCTAGAGTCTTGATTCTTTTCTCTGTACCGTTGTTTTTGATTTTTGTAATAAGTGATGATTTTGATTTGTTTTGCCGACATGTGATATTTATTAATATATTAGTTCTTTGCTTCCCGTTTTGTTTTTGGTTAGTGTGTAATTAGTTTCTGTAGAATAGTTTAGTATTTAGTAGTGCTTTTATTATTTGACATGACTATCGTGTCTCTTTGTAGACATTCGATATTGTAGTTGAGTCAGCAAAAGGAAATCATCGAGACGAAGCCAAAATCCCCTACAAAAAATGATTTCTTTCTAATAATAACAAAATTCAAGCAAAATATATAAATTGCTTACGCCATCACTACATTATCTTACTTCTTTTAGCTGAAAATAACTCAATTAAATTATATAGCAACAACCAGTAAGAGGAGGCACAAGGAAAAAAAAATTACAAATAACACAAAAAAATACAAATAGTATGGAAAAGACTAGATATTAAACGCGTTAAACCTTTGAGCCTTGTCCAATGTTTTACTGGTGGTAAAGAAAAATGACGTAATGCCCAGCCACTGGTTGAACGGTGGTAGAGAAAAATGTTCTTAATGCCCAACCACCGGTTGAGCGGTGGTAGAAGAAAATGTTCTTAATGCCCAACCACCGGTTGAACCGTGGTTGAGAAATATGACGTAATTCCCAGCCACTGATTGAACGGTGGTAGAGAAAAATGTTCTTAATGCCCAACCACCGGTTGAGCGGTGGTAGAAGAAAATGTTCTCAATGCCCAACCACCGGTTGAACCGTGGTTGAGAAATATGACGTAATGCCCAGCCACTGGTTGAACGGTGGTAGAGAAAAATGTACTTAATGCCCAACCACCGGTTGAGCGGTGGTAGAAGAAAATGTTCTCAATGCCCAACCACCGGTTGAACCGTGGTTGAGAAATATGACGTAATGCCCAGTCACCGGTTAAACGGTGTTAGTGAAAAATGGCTTAATGCCTAGTCACCGGTTGAACAGTGGTAAAGAAATTTGACGTAATGCCCACCAGCGGTTGAACAGTGGTAAAGAAAAATGACGTAATGCCCAGCCACCGGTTGAACGGTGGGTTAACACTGGTAACTATTTTTATATCTACCGTGAAACATTAAATTCCAATTATTTGCGAATTTTGACTCAGGAGCTCAGGCAG
>CAHIKZ030001094.1:227500-350000 GCA_903632075.3 Acanthosepion pharaonis | reverse complement strand
CAATTTCCTTATCACCTTACTAAAGTTGTTAGATCCATACACTAAGGCAAGGTCTCATTTTTGCAATTAAACTACGAAATTAACCCTTTTCAATCAAAGCCAAGGGTTAGGGTTTCAAACTACAGGTTCAGGGTTTCTATCAATTTCCTTTTCATCTATACTAAAGTTCAAACGACCACTTTTGCAGAGCAACCTATTCTAAATTTGTTATAATTGATCCATACAAAGGCAAGGTTTCTAGAGCAGTCTATTCTATCATCTATACTAAAGTTGTTATAATTGATCCATATAAGGCAAGATCATCATTTTGCAATTCAAACTACCTCTAGGCAATGTCAATTTCTTCATCTATACTAAAGTTGTTCATTTTGCAATTCAAACTACCTCTAGGCAGCCTATTCTATTTTCAATTTCCTTATCACCCATATTTTGCTTCAAACTGTTTCTATTTCATTCTTTCAAAAATTTGTTATAATTGATCCATACACTAAGGCAAGGTCTCATCATTTTGCAATTCAAACTACCTCTAGGGCAGCCTATTCTATGTTCAATTTCCTTTTCATCTATACTAAAGTTGTTATAATTGATCCATACACTAAGGCAAGGTCTCATCAATTTTCTAGCAATTCTATGTTCAATTTCCTTATCATCTATACTAAATTTGTTGATCCATACACTCAAGGCAAGGTCTCATCACTAAACTACGTCTAGAGCAACCTGTTCTATGTTCAATTTCCTATTCTATGTTCAATTTCCTTCATCATCTATATTCTAAATTTGTTATCATCTATACTAAATTTGTTATAATTGATCCATACACTACTCATCATTTTGCAATTCAAACTACCTCTAGGCAAGTTCAATTTCCTTATCATCTATACTAAATTTTAATTGATCCATACACTAATCAAACATTTTGCAATTCAAACTACCTCTAGGGCAGCCTATTCTATGGCATCATCTATACTAAATTTGTTATATTCTATGTTCAATCTCATCATTTTGCCAAACTTTTTCATCTATACTAAAGTTGTTATAATTGATCCATACACTAAGGCAAGGTCTCATCATTTTGCAATTCAAACTACCTCTAGAGCAACCTATTCTATGTTCAATTTCCTTATCATCTATACTAAATTTGTTATAATTGATCCATACACTAAGGCATGGTCTCATCATTTTGCAATTCAAACTCATCATTTTGCAATCTTCAAACTTGTTATAATTGATCCATACTAAGAGCATGGTCTCATCATTTTATGTTCAATTCTATGTTCAATCATCTATACTAAAGTTGTTATAATTGATCCATACACTAAGGCATGGTCTCATCATTTTGCAATTCAAACTACCTCTAGGGCAGCCTATTCTATGTTCAATTTCCTTATCATCTATACTAAAGTTGTTATAATTGATCCATACACTAAGGCAAGGTCTCATCATTTTGCAATTCAAACTACGTCTAGAGCAACCTATTCTATGTTCAATTTCCTTATCATCTATACTAAATTTGTTATAATTGATCCATACACTAAGGCAAGGTCTCATCATTTTGCAATTCAAACTACCTCTAGGGCAGCCTATTCTATGTTCAATTTCCTTATCATCTATACTAAAGTTGTTATAATTGATCCATACACTAAGGCAAAATCATTTTGCAATTCAAACTACCTCTAGGGCAGCCTATTCTATGTTCATCATTTTGCATAATTGATCCATAACTAACGTCTCATTTTTAGCAACCTATTCTATTCTATGTTCAATTTCCTTATCATCTATACTAAATTTGTTATAATTGATCCATACACTAAGGATCCATACAATTCAAACTACGTCTAGGCAAGGTCTCATCATTTTGCAATTCAAACTAAGGCATGTCTCATCATTTGCAATTCAACCTATTCTATGTTCAATTTCCTTATCATCTATACTAAATTTGTTATAATTGATCCATACACTAATGCAAGGTCTCATCATTTTGCAATTCAAACTACCTCTAGGGCAGCCTATTCTATGTTCAATTTCCTTATCATCTATACTAAAGTTGTTATAATTGATCCATACACTAAGGCAAGGTCTCATCATTTTGCAATTCAAACTACGTCTAGAGCAACCTATTCTATGTTCAATTTCCTTATCATCTATACTAAAGTTGTTATAATTGATCCATACACCAAGGCAAGGTCTCATCATTTTGCAATTCAAACTACGTCTAGAGCAACCTATTCTATGTTCAATTTCCTTATCATCTATACTAAATTTGTTATAATTGATCCATATACCAAGGCAAGGTCTCATTTTGCAATTCAAACTACCTCTAGGGCAGCCTATTCTATGTTCAATTTCCTTATCTGCTATACTAAATTTGTTATAAGTGATAAATACACAGCGATATATATGAAATGGTTAGTATGAACTAATTCCAAATATTGAATTTTTATGACGGTTCGCGTGTTGTGTCATTTCAACATTCATTCCAAACCCAAATCCTAGTTTATGTTAAGGATTATCTTCATTCCTATTTTTGAGAACACTTGAAATAGGGTCTTGATGTTTTGTTCAAGATCATTCTTATCCCTACTATGTATACCTATGTCATCAGCATAGTCCACCGCCCACCCTCATCATCATTACATTGGCCACGGGAGGGGAAGCAGGAACGCCTTTTCTGTTAGTTGATTCGTTTGGAATGTGGTATGGAAGGCTGAAATGATCACTATAACTTAAAAGTTGTTTCACACACACTCACACACACACACACACATGCATCAACACATACACACACATATATATATATAGAGAGAGAGAGAAAGAAAGAGAGTGAAAGAGTGAGAGAGAGAGACATAGAAAAGATTGCCATAGAACATGAAGACAAATGGATTTTGTGCCTCAATCCCTTCGTCCAGATAGTCTTAATCACAAATTTAACAACATAGATAGAACTAATGAATAATCCTATAAATCAAGTCCTAGTCACAATTCTCACCCACGCAAGGCAGACATACTTGCAGAGGTTTTCAGTTCTCATACATATACTCACACTCATGCCAATATATAGAATTACACACATCATACACACTCCCAAAGAATTAAAAGATAACATACAAGTAACACCCCCCCCCTCCCAGCAACCGCTAAAAATATCAAAATGACCAAGAAGGGAATTCTCCGACTCATAAATCTCCCTAACACCTTTTTTTTAAAAAACATTTTAAAAGAGGCCGTTTGACCAACACAAGGACTAACCAAACTAACGATAAAAAACAAATGGAAACTACAGATAAAGTTCATTTTTTCATAAACAGTTATTTACTCCTCTAGTTCACTGCTACTAACAAGCAGACTTTTTACTTCTATTTTTCTCCTGATGATACCCATGCTGGCCGAAACTAGTCGAGGAACCAACTTGAAAGAAAACAAAAAAATATTAATATACAACCCAGTGTGTCTGAAAATGTCAATCTTTTAATATTTTTACTGTTCAAAAAGCACAGACAGACGCACAAACACACACACACACATATAATAACATTTTGATGTAAATACTTATTTAAATATTTCGTTAACTCACACCACAGGAATATACAAAATGGATAAAAGAAAAATAAATGAAAATAATTGAATAATTTACCATAATTTTAATCGAATTCTGTATTAAAACAGATTTTAGTTGATTAATTATTAAAATATAACTAAGCATATCCGATAACTTCTATGGCAGTGAATACTGGACAATCTACTCACAGATGATGAAGAGTCGAGGCAATAGAGGTGTATGAATAACATGGACTGAACATGTGATTAACGAGGAAGATTTAAGGAAAAATGAAAGAAAAAAGACGCTTATACTTAAAATCAGAAAGAGACAGTGAAAATTTCTATGGCACATAATGAAGAAAGAGGGCTTGGAGAATCTGACACTCCCAGGTTTTATTGAATGTAAGAGGAAAAGAGAAAAGCAATGAAGAAACTACCTAAAGAGCTTGGGCAAATTGTTTGCAGGGCATGGATTAGGATAGTGAGTACAACGAAAAACCTTGTAGGGACACAGCACATAGAAAAAGGAGGAGGGGGAAAAGAAGGAGGGGGAAAAGGAGGAGGAAGAGGAACCGAAGAAGAAGAGCAAGGGCAATGAGAAGAAGAAGAAGGCTTAATTTTCTTTCCTTTAAAATTCTTGTTTTTCTGTAGAGATCTAAAATTCCTGAATAAATCTCAGACAGACATAGAATGTCCTTATAAATTTCTCCAAAAGATTTCCATCAGCGAATTTTTAATAAAATCTATAAAAAAATCATCTGATTTTACAACTTGAGTCATATCGATATTTCAGGCCTGCACACTGTGATTTTTATATCATTTGCATCAGATAGTTTTAGTTCGTGCTTCGCAAATTCTCAGATTCAAACCTTATTTTCCATGCTTATAATGGAACTGTAACGAGTTTGTTTTTGTTTTTCAGTTATAATACTTTTGGATAGTTGGATCTCGACAGACCAGAAAGACAGTTATCCAGAAGAAAAACCATGATTTTAAACCTCCGCTGGACGAAAAAAGGTTATGGAAGTAAATCGAGATAGAAAATAGGAATTGACAACTTTCCGGCAATTCCTGTAGCCAAACCTACCCCAGATGTAAAGTCCTGCATTCGTTTGAATCTTGTCGTTACAGCCAGTAGTAGAGGACACTGTAGCCTGGGAAGCAAATGTCCTCCATATACCATCGCCCAGGCCTGCACCCTGGAGATGTCACGCCAGACTCGCCTTCAAATGACAGAAGACAGGTCGCGAGATAAACGGATGCATTCTATAATGAGATAAAATTAAGTTATTAAATAATGATGATTTTCCGTTAAAAATTTGAGATTCGTTTCATTCTGAAAATAGGATGAATTCTTTCATTTCTCTTACCTTTATCATGCTTATAAGTGTAATGCCAATGAAAAATGTATAATTATCCTCAAACGTATTCACATTTTCCTCAAATATTTGTTTTATAATAAATGCAAGCAAAAAAAAAATACTTGTTTTGAACTGGACCCATTAAAAAATGAATGCCTAGCTGGATTCATTATCGAAGTGACCACTCTAGAAATGTGTTTTCTATCAAGCAAATTTAAAATTAAATTATTTAATATAGTAATGTATTAAAATTAAATTATTTAATATAGTAATGCATTAAAATTAAATTATTTAATATAGTCACGTATTAAAATTAAATTATTTAATATGGTAAAGTATTAAAATTAAATTATTTAATATAGTAAAGTATTAAAATTAAATTATTTAATATAGTAAAGTACTTTCGTACCAGTGCAAGAGATCAGTGTTCGAACCCAGGTAAAGGCCAGAAATTACTGATTTTAGAATGAAGCAACTCCGACCTGGAAAATCTCACAAAACAATCTTCCTGCTAAAAAATTTACCTCATCTGGCTTTGTGCCATATATTAGCTGAAGTGAATAAATATCTTTATCAAATCAAATTAGTTTATCAGTAAATAACTTCGATGGACATGGTGGAACTAGATGTTAGGTTCAGTAATTTCACACGAACCAAACACGCAAAATCTGTGTGCGTTCGTTTTTTCTGTGTGTTTGCGACTGTCTATGTGTGAGTAATTTTGTGGGGAGAAACCATTGAAATTATAAACATGGAAAAAAAAGTTCGTAAACATTTTTTTTAATACAACGTTTAGAGCGATTCACCAGCGTGATCAGAAAAAAAAAAAAAGAATTTTAATTTACAACTAAATCTATATGAGCGAGTCGGAACGTGATTTAAGTTTAGTGTTTGAGTTTTGGAGTTTTACTGAATTGCTAATCTGGCGCAATAATTATCTAATCGCTTAAATCGTTGGTTTGTTAATTTTATTGCATAGATAATTGTGAGTTCAATCCCTAGTGTAGGTCATGTGTAATATGTTTTTTTAATCACATAATCCCAAACAAGGTGATAAAACCACTAAGACGCGGGGAGATACTGGGATGGAAGGAAGCTGAGGTTACAAACGAAAACGATTGGCGTGATATTTAAAGTTTTCAAGATTGTAGCTGACAGGAAAGCAAGAATTTGGAAGAGAGTGTTAGGGAGGAAACTTGACTCAGTGGAAACGGTGTGATAGAAGAATGAATAGAGGCAAATTAAGAACTAGTAGAACAAGAATAGTCTACCCACGTTGCTTAAACAAAGTATTCAGTCCGAATTCCTTTAAAGGTTACCCGTATCGACAAATACTTGATGAAGGCTTCAGGATAGAAAAGACGAAATAATGACGTCAATTATTTTTATTCTTATTTATTTTTTTTTTTTAACAAATTTCATATTAGTTTTTTTTTTATAATTTAAATATACCGGATTGTTTCAGTCCTAATTTAGCAAAATAAGATGAGATGTTGAAATAGGTAAAAAAAGTTAGGTAATTTTTAATTTTTTTTAAAACTGAGGTAGTCGTAAGTAGCATAAAGGAAGAATAAAAAAAAAACTTGCATTTTGTCACCAAAGTTGAAGTTTGTACAATTCCATAAATTTAATTTAGCTGCTGAAACGTAAAAGATATTTGAAAATGGCTGCTTATAATGCCGTAATCATCTACAAGAAAAACAGCTGTAGACAAAGAAAAAATCCATACAAAAGGGAAAGAAATTAAAAACTGTTTCTGTCAAATTAATAGTTAGAATAAAACTACAACAACCAACCCCCAAACGGAACAAATGGCTTTAATTAAATTCTCAAACCAAAATAAAACTATTAAAGAAGTGATATAAACAAATTTTTACTACGTTAATAAAAAATATCGATTAGAAAATAAGTAAATAAATAAAAAAAAAAAAGAAACAAAAAATAAAATTAAATAAAAACAAGCAAAATAATTTAACCCAAATAAATAAATAAACGACTTCCGGTAAAATAACCGCCATAATAGACTACCCACAATGCACCACTGACCCGTATATGTATAAATAGCCGAGAAAAATAACAGCACACGTGGCCTGACGATTGAATATAGCATGAAACAGACTGTCGCCTCTAAGTGTTGACTTCTATGTTCACTTTTATATTTACACACGCTCTATCTCTGATATCGAGCACTTTATCCCATAAATATAGCACACCTTAAGACTATATTTCTTCATATATATATATATATATATATATATATATATATATATATATTGTCATCCACACACAGATTGTTTCGCTGTATCCCAGATCTTCAGTGTGGCTAGACGTCCGATTGCTTGAAGCCAGCCGATTTGGAATCAGTCAGAGATCCTACCCCTAGGCTATGGTCGCACAGCAGAGACAAAGAGGAATTTTAACGTTAGCTCAATTCATATTGAAGATCAATGCATTAGTAGCGGCAGGAGCCATTGTTTTTTGTTAAACAAATATATATATATATATAATGAATATATATATATATATATATATATATATAAATATATGTGCATATATATAATGAAAAGATATAGTTTTAAAGTATACCTATATTTATGGGTAAAAGTACCTAATATCAGGGATAGAACTTGTGTAAATATAAAATATAAAAGTTGATACTGAGGTCAACAGAGAACGGCAACAGTCTGTTTTAGGTTTAAACGCAGTCTTTATGGTCTGAAGATTTTCGTTTAAGCGTGAAACAGACTGCTGCCGCTCTGTATATATATATATATATATATATATATATATATATAGTGTATTGGAGGAGCAGATGATTATTTAAACATATATTGTTAAATATAAAAGACATTGAACGTCTATTATGTCTGATCATGAGCCATTCTAATGTTCAAATATTTCCTTTAATTCTGGGTGAAAATAAAGACAAAAATTGTCCAAGATGTGGTCCTGTTTTTAATATTTCGCTCTCTCACGGGTTACGACGTCATAGAGTCGCACCATGAATTAACGACCTGCGTCTGCTATTCCGCGACCGTTATCGTCGCATACCAATCTTCTATGTCAACATAACAGAATATCATCTTTGATGGTGAATATGTTTGTTTAAATGTGCGTATAACCACTCTGTAGATGGCCCATGGGAGCCGAAAGCTTAGATCAAAGAACAACTTAATAAAATATATCCAAATTGCGGACAATTTTTGTCCTTATTTTCACCCGAAATTAAAACAGAATATTTTTTATCGCCCGAGCTAGGAAGAAAATTTAAATCCCAATCCCTGCAACTTCTTAATTTGCACAGGAGTATATATGATAAGAATATTTTTTTGAATTTATGGTATATTTATGTGTAAAATGCTCATTATCAGGCATAGAGTGTATGTTAATATAAAGTGGTCACTGAATTCAGCACTAAGCGATAACCATCTGGTGCATACTTTAATGAAATCTTTAGATCTGAAACAGACTGTCACTGTTCGGTATTGGCCTCAGTGTCCACTTTATATTTATTCTCTGTGCATTTAGCTAGCAAATGTTCTTTAAAGCAAATATTATTTAAAACGAGATTTTGTATCGGTTTACTTTTAACAGACATGAAGGAAAGTCTGTCAGAAATAATTGACCTTGAATAACGTTGTTGAATATTCACAACCTTTGATAATCATTCGACTCTCTTGAAATTACTTAACTTTGGTTCTTTTATGATTGGTTAATTGTCGCTAGATCTTGAAACACGTCATTTAAGGGGTATTTCCAGACAACTTTCGTCTTTCGTTCGGCCCTTCACGTATGGCTAATCAACTCAATGATTTTGAGAAGCAAGTAATTGTACTTTTCAAAGAAGAACATCCTTCGTATGGACTGGCGAAATGTGAAGAAATTCTGCCTGAATTTTTCAGTCACATCAGTTGTTACCACTTTTCAAAGATCGTCTTTCTGGTTTGGTCAGCCTTTTTACTGGGCACTCTGTATTTCTCTTATTTGTTGTTCTTCATTTATTTTCTTCATTCATTCTACTTGCTTCTTTCTTTCAATGCATACTCATTCTCGCAATATAGGGTGATTGCAGGTTAATCTTCTCATTAGATGACCCAATTTTCGTCCTTGGAAAAAAAATCTTGTTCATTTTAAGTATTAAGTACTCATTTTTTTTTTCTTTCAATTAATTCTTCCCTTCCATTAATAATCTTCATTTAAAACATTCTTTGACATCTGATATTTGAGGAGCATTCAATCAAAACTTTATTTTTTCTTTCTTCTTCAAATGCTACTGTTTCTAAAGATTCTTTAAATGACTGCTTAAACAAGTTGCGATTAATCAGTCAGTTATGTGCCATGCGTGATACACGTTTAGGCGATCATGTATCTTTCGATACATGACTGACGAGGCAGATTTTTCCCGCAGTAGGTTGCCATTTCTTTTTGCGGTAGACCAGTTGTCATCCAAGGCTGTAGAACCCGGTCTGTCCTTCTATTTACCCATAGCTGGGGGGGAGGAGAAGCGGATTCATCCCACGTATCATAGCACGTAAGTAAATGTAATGGATTTGACTGGAATTCGAACTCAATCCGAGCCTCTATCCATTAATCCAAAGTGACTATGATTATTAAATTATGTATATAACGCCTATCCTCTTGCGGGGATTTGAAGCATAATGCAGAAAGATTGTGTACCAGTTCCATATCGAAACCATATTTCAAGGAGTTAGAAATACAATGATCGGATTGAAGACAAAAATAAAATCCTCACATCCTATAATAAAGAAACTATGGCACGGATGTTCAGCAGTCAAGGTTCGAAATCGTATTGTCAGTTTTGTTTTCTTTCGTTTAAACTGTTAAATCATTTTTAACCCTCACAAGAAAAAAAAATCTCTGTTTATTGCGGAGCGGAATTGCTGTTAATTCTGTTGAAACTGTGACATTTTATTTTTGTTTGTGATAAGCCGATACTTAAAGTCCCATTACGCATGCGCGAAAGAATTACAATTTAAAATAAACGTGTACAAAAATAAAGATTTAAAAAAAGAAGACTGAAGTCGCAGACTTGTCTGCAACAAACCATTCCACCCGATAGTATTTTGGTTGGAATCAATACCGTTAAGAAAAGTGATTTTCAGTTAGTGTGTATAAAGAATTCGGTAAAAGAATAGGTTTGGATAAAAGGTTGCGAGTGGGAAATCGTTTGATTATATAAAACATTTTAACTAAGTGCATCTAATTGGTTGAGTGGAGGGTAAGGGCGTTGAGACTATGTGTAAAGACTAGAGAAATAAGAAGTAATGAAAAAATAAATTTATATATATATATATATATATATATATATATATATATATATATATATATATATATATTTGTGTGTGTGTGAGAGAGAGAGAGCGAGAGAGAGCGTGCATGTGATAAAGAGATGAAAAAAGACAACAGGAAGGGAATTTAGAGATTAGGAATAGTCTGAAATCTTTTGAAAAGGAAGGATTGGCAATATGTGACAGAGAGAGAGAGAGAAAGAGAAAATGTTTAGATAGCTTAGAAAAGTACGTAATCGTGTTATAGAGAAGAGCGATATATAATAAGAGAAAGAGAGAAAAGGAAAGGCCAATATAGAGGAAAGAGAGGAAAATAAAGTTTAGAAGAAGAAATTTCCTGGCGAAGATGGAAAAGGAAGAGAGAGTCAGAGAGAATCAGAGAGAGAGAGAAAGAGAGAGAGGGAGAGATAGAAAGAGAGAGAAATGAAGTAAATGGGATTTAAGTAGGAATAAATAAGAATCCGAACGATAGAAAGGAAGCGAGTGAAGCTTCAGGCTGATATCAAAATGGCGCTAACTGAACGAAAGCGAAAGATCGAATACTGAAGGTAAGAAAAGAAATGAGAAAGAAAGAGGTGTAAAGAACACTTTTTAATTTACTGTTTAAAATTTAATTAAATGTCATTTTTAGTATAACACCGATTCTTTCTGTTATTTTCATTGTTTTCTTTTGTTCGGGTCAATTCCGTTAAAAATAGATTCGGAAATCGTGATTGCAAATCGACTGGAAAAGTCTGTTTCGGACTTTTATTGTTTAACAAGCGAGGAAAATAAGTCGAAGTTGAAACAAAAATTTGTCTTGTTTTTGTCATCATGGTCCGTACATCAACTCTAAATGCAGCTCGAATCTACTTCCGAAAACTGTGGTAGATATAGTAAAGAACTCAACAAAAGATTTTAGAATGATCAATGGTCTTCTTCTTGAAACCCGTTCATCTTTTGTCCTTTCCTGGGTCCTCCCTATTCTCTGTATTCTCTTTTACTTTCAGTCCATGGACCACCCCACCCACGTACTAGTACCTTTCGCGCCTTGCTTTTGGGGGGAAGAATTAAAAAAAAAAAATTTATTCTTTATTTGTATGGTTCTATCTCCGCCTGTGGCAGATTGCGCAACGTATGGGATTTAAGGACGATAATCATTATGCATTTTCATGCGCCGATATATCCCCAAAGGCCGGGGGGAGCGAGTTGCTAGGAGATCAAAGCTGAAGAGATTCTGTGTGCCAATTAGTACATTAAAAGGTTTTTAATTCAAAGTAGTCATTGTCCTTGAGCCCATTACTTACCAAAGTTAAAGTACAGACTCGTTATTGAACCCAATTTAGCTTTTCTTAGTTCAATTCTTGTGACTAGTTTTAAATATGTATCAAAATATAGCTGTCATATTTTCAGGGACGCTAAGAAAGAAGGGATCTCTGAACCCCAATCCAGTTGTGCGTATGGCTGGCAACTCCATATCGTCAAATATATTGCTAGGTAAAGCAAAGCAGTAACACCCATCGTGGTGAGGCTGTGGCTCTAGTCTGGTGAAGTTGTGGCAAGGAGCCTACATAGCTAAAAACAACAGAAAAATAAGATTTGTTTAAGCAGTTTACTGTACATGTTCGGTCATCGTTCGTTTCACACCCCTCACCGACCTTTTGAACAAGAGTGGATATTTATCACATGTTTCCTGTTTAGGATTGGGTTTCCGATTTATTCTAAAGTCTTTTCATTCTCTTCTACTCCCAGTAACCCATTGAGTCTTAGTGGCATTATCGCCTTCTTTCAGGTGAATTGGTTAAAATAATAATAATAAAAAAACATTTCGAAGAAGATATACGGTCATTATGATCAGAATGCTATCAAAGAAAGAGCGAGTAATACGATTAAAGAAATATCTTTACCTATGTTTTATAGACAAAATAAATTGATTAGTTGAGACACCAAGATCTGCGAGGTCAGCTTGATCTATATGGGGAACGAGCAGCCATAGCCAGACAGACACAGACACCCTCTGTTTTATATATATATATATATATATATATATATATATATATATATATATATATATATATATATATATATATTAGATAGGAACAACTAGCGTGCGGATATTGAACGAATTCAGTGCACACAGACACGAATAAAAAGGCACAAAAAGAGGATGTATTTTCTCAGCGGATTTATTTAACATACACCGGAACGATCCTAAGAAAATTTCAATGAATTGCTATCAGAAAACATAATCTTAAAATATAATGGGCATTTTGGCGTGCTGTAGTGGTTAACAAGTTCGACCTGTTAGATCAATTAAGACTGAGTATTGAGTTCCATCCTCACTGTGTGCCCCAATTCTTTCGGCCATGTGCCACATCTTAACTACGCTTACGAATATATAGGGCACTTCGACGTGGTGTAATGATTAACAAGCTTGTCTCGCTAGATCAATTTTGGCTGAATAATGAGTTCGATCCTCGCTGCGTCCCCCATGTTTTCGGCCTTGTGCCACATCTAACCTAAGCTTAGAAAATTATTTGGGAACTTCGATGTGGTGTAATGCTCATGGACTTTGTTTCGCTAGATCAATTATGACTGAATAGTGAGTTCGGTCCTCACTAGGTGCCCCAGGATAAGCTTAGTTTATCACCTTAATCTTAAAATATAAGATACGACGAAAGCAATAATGTCCACTTTAAACAAGGCCCAAGAGCCACTCTTTGTAGATGGTTAATGAAGAAGTTTGCTGTGTTAGCTGAAAGAATAACAGGTAAGAGGCAAATTTTATGAAGGTATGTGGGAAAAATATCGGTTAAGCCTAGATTTGAACAGGTTAAGATTCGTTGTATTTGTCGAAGAAGCATCCTCTTGGGAGTCAGTTCCACAACGTCGAAGCTTTTCAACTATTGACTATTATAATAGAACTATTACTAAGCGTAAGGAAACGTAATGTGCCGTCGTCAGCAAGAGAGGTCAAGGTGTCAGCTCTGTACCAGAGTGCAGTTAAGCATGTAAGAAAATTTAAGCTACTGGGTTGTATAGACGACGGAAAATATGACACAGAAATCCGAAGACACATAGGAATATCGAAAGAAGTCTTTCAGAAACTAAACAAATGAAGTAAAGACGTTGCAGCAGCAGAGATTCTGTTTTGCTCTTGGTGATTTGCAAAGTACCACTGATATTTTAGAAGTACTTTCATGAACATTATAGTGTATCAAAAGCAAAGCACTTGAACAAGAAGCAGTACCAGAAAAAATATTTGTTAGCCAATTTATCAAGTTTCCCAAAAGAAAGTAAATACGTGAAAAAGCATTCTGACTAAAAACATGGGTTGCTGAAAGTTATGAGAATTAAGAAATAAAATTGCTACATGGACAATCAGATGTGTCAATAAAGAACGAGAGAGATAAAATTTTCTAATTGAATGTTCCTATTTTAATTTTCTGATGAATCTTATTTAATTCTCTAGTTAAAGACTGAATAAAAGATCAAGGCGAGTTTTCTAATAATGCGTATCACATCGTTAAATATTTGAGTTTAACAACTTTAACAAAATATTGCCATAAAAATCATAAATATGAATCCTAGTCGTCATTTTAAGAAGTAAGGGGATACAAATGAAAAGATCTTCCCTTCTTTCTTTCAAATTGATTCTATTCGGGGAGATTACTGCTTAATCTAGAAAATATTTAGTACTCATAAGGTTTTTTTCCCATTCTTCCTTTAATTTTCCCCCTTATATTACATCTTGGTATTCTATTGTTTTTAACATCGGTCGTTGATAGTAATTTTTCTTATCAACTTCTTTGTTTTTGTCGACGATTATTTCACTGAAGAATTGTCGACCAAAAGGTGCCTTAAATCCTAACCCTGTTTTTTTCTAAAACGAGATCCTTTTATATTTATTTTAACAATAAAATGAAAAATATGATCCTTATATTTAAATCAGTTTTGATTTGGTGTGGCAGTAAAAAGAAACTTTACTCTATATTTAGGGATTCCTCCCTTCTTTCTTTCTTTCGTTCTTGCTTTCTTTCTTTCTTTCGTTCTTTCTTTCTTTCTTTCGTTCTTGCTTTCTTTCTTTCTTTCTTTCTTTCTTTCTTTCTTCTTTCGTTTCTTTCTTTCGTTCTTTCTTTCTTTCTTTCTTTCTTTCATTCATTCTTGCTTTCTTTCTATCGTTCTTGCTTTCTTTCTTTCTTTCTTTCGTTCTTTCTTTCTTTCTTTCGTTCTTTCTTTCTTTCTTTCTTTCTTTCATGTTCTCACTGAAAACAAGTAGCGTATATATTTCGTTTTTCTAAGCAAGCATAACAGAATATTTATTTATGAGATATTGACAGGACACTTTAAACATTTCTACCCTCGCTTCTTTCTTGTTTGCTTGCTTTATTTATTTCTAATCAAATCCCCGTCTAACAAACATTTCGCATTCGAATAATTTAAAAATAATTCACCTGACCATTTATTTATGGTAACTGGGTTTTTGGCGATTGCTTTACTCGGTTTCCATCGCTCGATACAAAGCGTTTGCAAAATAGGCTAAGGTCAGAGTGTAGTAACTGTTTTTGTCAGCTTAATCTGATTCTCTCTCTCTCTCTCCGTTTCTATATTCCCTGCTTTCTTCCTTTCATTTTCACACTAATATCATGTCTTTTCCCCTCTTTTCACGCGAGAAAAATGGAATAGTCCATTATTTATAACAGATTGGCAGGGCATAACTCTCGTGCCAACTAAAGGGATGGGGACAAGCAGAATTATAATGTATATGTTTGTATATGTATGTGTGTATATGTGTATATGTATGTATTTATATGTATGTCTATGTATGTGTGTATGTGTATATGTGTATATGT
This sequence comes from Acanthosepion pharaonis, assembly GCA_903632075.3. Classification (NCBI taxonomy): domain Eukaryota; kingdom Metazoa; phylum Mollusca; class Cephalopoda; order Sepiida; family Sepiidae; genus Acanthosepion; species Acanthosepion pharaonis. The sequence continues at coordinate 334,961 of CAHIKZ030001094.1, read as the reverse complement.
ATGTGTATGTATATATATATATATATATATATATATATAGATATATATATGTTTATATGATTGTGTGTACATGTATGTGTGTATATATGCGTATATATATGTGTCTATATGTATGTGTGCCTATATATGTGTATATGTATGTGTGTATATGTATGCGTGTATATGTGTGCTATGTATGTGTGTATATATATGTGTATATGTATGTGTATGTATGTGTGCATATGTGTATATGTATCTGTTTATATATATGTATATATATGTGTGTATATGTATGTATATGTATGTGTATATATGTGTGTATATGTATGTGTGTATTTATATGTGTATATGTATGTGTATATGTATGTGCGTATATGTGTGCATATGTATGTGTATATATATATATATGTATATGTATGTGTATATGTATGTGTGTATATGTGTATATGTTTGTGTATATGTATGTGTGTATATGTATGTGCGTATATGTGTGTATATATGTATGTATATGTGTGTATATGTATGTGTATATGTATACGTATGTTTGTATATGTATGTAAGTATATGTGTATATGTATGTGTGTATATGTATGTGTATATGTATGTATATGTATATATATGTGTATATTTATGTGTGTATATGTATGTGTATATGTATGTAAATGTATATGTATAGTATATGTGCGTATATTTTTTATCGTTTACCGAGTTCAACCGATTTGTTATAGAACGCTTCCAACAAATATCCTTTTTTGTGGCATAAAAGAAATCGTGATTTTAGAGAAAGAGTCGGAGGAAAGACAAAAATAGTAGGAGAGAAGGAAAGAAGATAGTTGAGCTAGAGAGAGGGAAAATTGAAAGATAAGGGAAGGAAGTCTTCCAGAAAGAGAGAAAGGAGAAAATGAAAGAATGAAAAGAAGGAAGGTTTATGAAAGAGAGATACAAAGAGGGTGGAAAAGAGTAGGAAAATGGATGCAAGAACAACTGTAGAAAGCAGAAAAAGGAGAAATACAAAGACTCCTAAAACGTGATAATAGCAAACAGGACAAACAGAAGAAAAGGAAGAGAATTGGGATATATATATATATATATATATATATATATATATATATATATATATATATATATATTAATGAGAAACTTGACTAATGCATGGAATAATAATGCAACACAAAATGTACTTAGAACAAAATGTATTGAAACAAGAAAGTGTACACAATATTTACATATAGTCTTTTATATATTCCTGGTAAGACCGTTCCTGGAGAATGTAATGACTGAGTCGCAGTCAGGCAGAGTCTCTGGCTGAATCTCTTGATTCCACCCTCTCTTCCCGGTACCAACCATATTTATATAGTCGATACTACACTATGCAAATTAGGTGGATCCTACCAAATATATATATATATATATATATATATATATATATATATAAAAGAAAAAGAACATCAAGATATATAATCCGGTGTTCTTATAGATATTTTATTTTTACAAAATAGTGCTCAATGTAAATTTACAGAGCATTAATATTATAAATTAATTGATTTAAAATATGGTTTTTTTCGCTACATAGTTCTAACCATGTTTCAAAAAATGGAAGCTAAAAGCCACGAATTTAATTTTTCCTCAAGTCCCAGATTAAAAGTTAAAAATTCATTGAGTTCCAATTTTGAACTCAAGCGAATTTTGGAGTTAAATTTTAAGTAAATTTTTGGTTAGAAATGTGTAGCGAAAAACATATTTTAAATCAATTAATTTATAATATATATATATATATATATATATATATATATATATATATATATATATAAAATAAAACATGACATTCGGACAACTTGGTGGATGAAATAGTTGTGTATTTATAATCAGGTTTGGTCAGAGGTAAAAGCCTGTAATTTAACTGTTGGTTTTCAAGGTGGGCAAATCCATCCCATCTGAAGGAGCGCACAACATACCTAGTTCAGTTTTTCAAGCCACTTGGCTTTGTAACTAACAAAGCAAGGTTTAGTATATATATATATATATATATATATATATATATATATATATATATATAAAATAAAAAAAGAAATATTTATAAAGCAACTAACACTTCAACACATGGAAGGGAGGCACAACATAAGCTACCTAATTCAATTTTTCAAGAGAAATGAAATCTGTTAAAAGTAACTAACTTCTTCTCACATGGAAAATTGGCGCAACATAATCTATATAATCCAATTTCCTGCCACTTTTTGCTAAGCTAAAAAAAAAATATATATATATATATTTTAAAAAATATACTGAAAAATAAAAAAAAAGATATAAAATGAATAAATAAAAAAATCGAATAACTCCTTCTCATTTGGAAAATTGGCGTAACATAATCTTCCTGTCTCAATTGTCCATCAGATAAATTTGCGTCAAAAGAAATATGCTTTAGAGTAAAAAGAAAAAGAAAATGAACGATTGAGAAGATAAATCCAATCGTGTTAAGAACGTGTAGACTGAAAATATAAGTCAAAAATAAGATTGAAAATATGAAAAAAATGGATATCGAAAATGATGGCGGAGTAGTATTTATAGTAAGAAGAATAGACATTGAGAGAAAGGAAAGAAAAGGAGAAAGGAATAAAGAAGAAGGCGGTAGGAAAAAGAGAAAGGAAAGACATAAAGAAAAATGAGATGAGGAAAGAAAAAGAGAGAAGGAAAGAAGGAAAGAAATGAAAAGAAAAACAAAAAAGGAAAGTAATAAAAAAAGAAAGCGGAAAGGAAAAAAGAAAGAAAAGAAAAAAAGGAAAGAAAGAAAGAAAAAGGAAAGAAAATGAGAAAGGAAAAAAAAGAAGACAGAAAAAGACAATGGAAAGCCATAAAAAAGAAAGAAAAATGAAAGGGAATAAATAAATAGGAAAGAGAAAAATATCGAAAGATATAAAGATAAAAGAGGAAAGAAAAAGCGAAACGAAAAACTTCAAGAAGGAAAAAGAAACAAAAATGGAAAAGCAATAAATAAAGAAGAAATAGGAATGAAAGAAAGGAAATACATAAAGAAAGAAAGTAAAGAAAGAGAGAATGAAAGAAAAAGGAAAGAAAATGAAGAAAGAGAAAAGAAAGCGGAAAGAAAAACGGAAGGGAATGATATAAAGAAGAAAAAGGAAAGAAAAGGCGAGAGAAATAAATAAAGAAGAAAGAGAACAAGAAAAGACAAACGAAATAATTAAAGAAGAAAAAAGAAAGAAAATAGAAAGTTAAGAAATAAATAAAACAGTGGAAAGAAAAGTTAAAAAAAAGAAAGAAATGACAAAAAGAATGAGAAAAGAAAACGTGAAAGGAAAGATATAAAGAAGAAAGAGGAAAAAATGAAAGAAAGAAAACATAAAGAAGAAAGAAAAAGACAAAAGAAAAATAAAGAAGAAAGAAAAAGAAAAAGGAAAGAAATATAGAAGAAATAGGGAAAAAAGATTAAAGGAAAGAAATAAAAAAGAAAAACGAAAGAAAAAGGGAAAATATCTATCTATAAAAGGCAGAGTGTGTGTGTGTATGCAACGAATGCACAGCTGCAATCTTCGACGGATTTGCACCAAAATTTGCATGCACATGCTCCAAATTAGCGGGAAGGCCAAGACCGACTTTGCATTTCCCAACTCCCATCGATAGTGGAAATAAATTTTTCATGATTCTACGGCAGTTTTCATGTAGTTTGCGGCCATTTCGTACTGGCCAGAGTGAGAGCCAATAGCTGACTGGCACGCATAGGCCGGAAGATTCTACTGGCCAGCGTGAGAGCCAACAGCTGACTGATATGAATGTTATCTAGCATGCTAGCATGCAAAAAAATCGATAGCTGCATTCATCACAAGTGTGAAAAATTTAAATCTGCATGGCACTTTACTCCAATTGGCTCATTCGCTTGCTTAAACTAAATGTTGATTCTGATTCCGCAGAACTGGGTTAGGTGTGAAAAAATATTTGTTGTTAACATTCTTTTTTCATTCGGTTTTTCCAGTTACGAGTCCTTTTTTAAAGCTGATCGTTTTGTGTTCATTTTGTTTATTTCTTTTTTCGTAACAGATTTAATGTTTAGTATAGAGCTTAGAAAAAATTTGCAGTGTGAGATAGGCAAGAAGTAAGGCATGTAGCAACATCAGCACGGCAAAGGGCACTCCTTTAAAGGCAAGGAAGGGCAAAAATATATGAAGTCAAGTGATAGCGATTGCTGTATGAGTCGTACGATTTTTGAATGAAGCACGGGCAACGCTGGGCCAGGCTGCTAGTATATATATATATAAACAATAAAGAGGAACGAAATGTGAAATGAAATAAATATAGAACAAAGAAAAAAGAGAAAGGAAGAGATAAAGAAGAAGGAGGAAAAAAGAAAAGAAATACATGAAGAAGAATTGGGAAAGAAAAAGAGAATGGAAAGACATAAATATGGAAGAAAGAAAAAGAGAAACGAAAAAATAATGTAGAAAGAGAAGAGAAAAAGAGAAAGGAAAGGCATGAAGAAAAAAAAGAAAGAAAAGATAAAAGATTGAAATAAAGAAGAAAGAAAAAATAAGGGACTGGCATAATGAAGAATGAGAAAAGAACGAGAGAAAAGAATTAAACAAAAAAGAAAGAAAGAAAAAAGAAAGAAAGAAGAAAGAGGAAAGAACAAGTAAAAGGAAAGAAAAAACGAAACAAGAGGAAAGACAAAGAGAATGGAAAGCAATAAAGAACAAAGAAGAAAGAAAAAAGAAAGGAAAGCAATAAAGAGAAGAAAAGAAAAAGAGAAAGAAAAAGAAAAGAAATAAAGAAGAAAGAGTAAAGAAAAAGAGAAAGGAAAACATAATGAAAATAGAGGAAAAATAAAAGGAATAAAAGAAAGTAGAATAGGGAAAGAAGAAGACAAAGGAAAGAAATAAAGAAAAGAGAAAAAGAGAAAGGAAAGACATAAAGAATAAAGAGGAAAGAAAAAGAGAAAGAAAACACATAAAGAAATAACGAAAAAAGAGGAGAGGCCATGAGAATGGAAAGGGATAAAAAAGAAAGATGAATGAAAAAAGAAAGGAAATAATAAAAAAAGAAGGAGGAAAGAAAAAGGAAAAAATAAATAAGTAAATATATGAGAAAGAAAAAGAGAAAGGAAATAAATAAAGAAGAAAGAGAAAAGGAAAAGAGAAGGGAAAGACATAAAGAAGAAAGGGTAAAGAAAAAGGCAAGGAAATAAATAAAGGAATAAAGAAGAAAGAAAAAAAGAAAGGAAATAAATAAAGAAGAAAGAGGACAGAAAAATGAAAGGAAAAGACATAAAATGGAGAAAGAAAAGGAGAAAGGAAAGAAATAACGAAAAATGAGGAAAGAACAAGAGATGGGAAAGGCATAAAGAAATAAAGAAGAAAGAAAAAGAGAAAGAAAATAAAGAAGAAAAAGGAAAAAAAGAGAAGGGAAACACATAAAGAAGAAAGAAAATGGGAAAGGAAAGAAATAAAGCAAGTGGAAAATCGATAAACTGTAGAAACAATGAAATTGGGATGAAATATACGAATAAAGAAAATTAAACCAAGAAAAATACAAGAAAATCTACGCGGCAAAAAAACAAAAAAAAAAATAAAGTATGGAAACCCATTTGAACAAGTAAACGATTTAAAGAAAACGAAGAAAATATCAGATTCGATAAAAGTAAAAAGGAATAAAACGGAAGAACACAAGGAAAGATGAGAATCACTGTTGTCCAAGAAAAAAAAAAATTCGGTAACGTGGAATCAGCTTTACCAAAAATCACAAGAACGAAAAGAAGCGGGAAAAAGAGACGCGGACCTTCGTTTTTCTTCACTTCTTTTAATTTCGCCAACCAACTTTACCTCGCTTTCGGCTTTTAATTATAAATTTTATACAATTCCTTGACTAGCGAAACATAATTAAAGGTTTATAGCATAACGTCGATTATTCGGTAATGAAAATAGTAATTTGAATGTGACGTCGGCTGTGAGAAAAATTTTGACAACTTGTAGCGCACTAGCATGCCTTAGAATCTTCTAGAAAAAAAAAGAAGAAAAATTGAGTCGATGGAGTCTCTTTTCTATTCTGCTTGCAATTGGAAATAGGGTGTGAATATTGTGTTACGGTTATCGGTACGAAATGTGGTATTATCGAGTCGGGTTCAAAATCAAACCTAGTCCCTTCCGTTCACTTTTTTTGAAATTTTCTTGGGTAATGCTTGACTGTATTTCTCCTCTACAGCTCTGGGTGTCATAGTAGGGTAGACTAGGTTTTCTAGTTTTGGGTGGCAGTCTATATAAAGGAAAGACAATTCTAAGTAAATAACCCAGGAGAAATATTCTACTATTTGTTTCTAAGAAATCAGGGCGATTCAGGAATAATAAAAGCATTATATGAAGAGCCACATTCTAAATTGATGTTTCGTTATATATACATACACGCTCGCACTTCGACATGGGGTAATGGTTAGCATTACGACTGAATAGTGAGTTCGATCCTTACTGGGCGCTCCGCACTTTCGATCGTGTGCCATGTCTAAGCTACGCTACGTTAGAAAATCGTTTGGGGCACCTCGACGTTGTGTAATCTTTAACAAGATGGTCTCCCAGGACCATTGCGACTGAATAGTGACTTTGATACTCACTAGGTTCCTTATTTTTTCGGCCTTGTGCCATATCTAAGCTGCACTTAGAAAATCACTATACACGCACGTATGTACATACGTACACGCACACAATACATTTTAAATAGGTGTGCCTATATATATATATATATATATATATATATATATATATATATATATATATATATATATATATATATCTAAGCTGCATTTAGAAAATCACTATACACGCACGTATGTACATACGTACACACACAATACATTTTAAATAGGTGTGCCTATATATATATATATATATATATATATATATATATATATATATATATATATATGCCATATCTAAGCTGCATTAGAAAATCACTATACACGCACGTATGTACATACGTACACACACAATACATTTTTAAATAGGTGTGCCTATATATATATATATATATATATATATATATATATATATATATATATATACATGTGCCATATCTAAGCTGCATAGAAAATCACTATACACGCACGTATGTACATACGTACACACACACAATACATTTTTAAATAGGTGTGCCTATATATATATATATATATATATATATATATATATATATATATATATATATATATACACATCCACTCAGGTATATACATGTATTACTATCCGTTGTTATTATTCATAGATGTACATACATGTATACATATTCATGCTCATCGATATATTTGTGCACACACAGTACACATACACACACACACGAATATACATATCATAGATTTGTTTAATATATAACTATGTATACCTATAAACACACACACACATATATATTTCTAAATAAATCAATGGATATATATATATATATATATATATATATATATATATATATATATATATATATATATATGTACTAGATATTACTAGATGTAAAATGAATTATTCTTTCAATGTACTTTCTATGATTTTTTTCCAATCGATTATTTCATAGAAAATACCCAAAACTCCAACAAACATCAAATTAAATTCTTCGTAGATTTTGTAGACATTTCGATTTATATCAAACTTTAACCCCCAAATATACCCTTTAAAGTAATGTGAAATAACAGCGTCCAAGAAATTGAGTGAAACTTTCTCTCATCAGGATTGGTTTATTGTATCTTCTTCCTTTTATGTCGGCTTTCCTCTTCACCACTTACCCATCCATATTTAAAGATAACATAAGTTAAGTGAAGCGTTTGTCTAACCCACACCAAGTGGGGTTAGGGATAAAGAATTGAAATGGTACATCTAACACACTCATGTATTCTCTCCCCCCTCACTTCCTCACTTCGTCTTCTCTCCCCCCTCACTTGCTCACTTCGTTAATTTACATATGCTTAATACGGCCCGTCAAAAATGTGTAAATTCGTTTCATTTTTCATTTCAACCTTTGGAAGTAAAGTCTGATGATTCAGAGCCCTTTAAAAGGGCTGTGGTGAAATAATTTATTACATGGAACCTTAAAGTGGTCTGTTTTCATTAAAAATATATATATATATATATATATATATATATATATATATATATATATATATATATATATATATGTGTGTGTGTGTGTGTGTGTGTGTGTGTGTGTGTGTGTGTGTGCGTGAAAAGTATATATATATATATATATATATATATATATATATATATATTATATACGCAGTACTTATTAGAAAGCGCTCAATATCAGAGATGGAGCTAATATATTTGGTGGGATTGTTTGTGAGTTTGTGACCCTGGGTTTCACCCTTTACGATCGTCAGACGAACTGATTAATTTTTTAATCGTGGCCGAGTGGTTAGAATGGTGGCTTTATCGCTGATGCTATCGGTTTGGTGGTGGGGAGAAGATCCCAGCGTGTGGCACCTTTGGAAAGTGCCTGACCCAACACATGTGAGTGAAATTGGGGAGACGGAACACTTGGGGTCGTCGATAGCTGTGTTAGAACGAAGTCACAAATCTTCGTGACCGATCGGTTGAGTGTGCTGGTGTTTGTCAGATTGTTGATCGTTCTAGATAACACGCTCTCCCCCAGAAACTGTAACTAAGGTCTGCCTTGCATAGGTGCAGTATAAACCACAGGTGGCCTCTATGGGTGTTGAATAAACACAAACGCGCCTAAGCAAGCGTCTGCAATAGGGATTGTCTAGCCGCCATAGTAGACGGTTATCCTCCAATAGCTATTATTATTATCTATCTGTGTAAGTAGATATATAGAGAAAAATAATAAATAATTGCTGAATAAAAATCCTACAAAACCAAAAGGCTCTAATACAGAACTAGATAAAACCAACAAGTAAAGAGACACACAGACTCTCATCACGTCTCAAACCACGAAGTGAAAAGCTAGATTAATTATCCCGGTATTTAGTTAATATCAAATGGTTAAATGATTTATAATCTTGGCCTTGAGTACGTTTATTCTAAATAATTATATTTTTTTATTTTTCTATATATTTTCTTTGGTTCTAAATTGACTGATTTAAAATAAAGTTTATTAGATTGACTCTATGGGTTATTGTTTATCGTTGTAAAGGAGCACAGATTTTTTATCGTTTTTTGGAAGTTCATATTCTGAAAAGGTAGTTATTGTTATTTTCTGCTTACGGCAAAGGCTGTGTTTTTAGATGTTTTTATAAACTGCTGGTGCATTGCCTCTATTATTTTAGAGCGTTGTATTTTGTGTTTGGTTGGTTCCAAATCAGGATTGAGTTTATTGTGCTATTTGCATTATATTTTGTTGTTAAATGATGCTTAGTATCAGTAGATTCTTTTTCCAAGTAACCTCGCTTATTCATATATATATATATATATATATATATATATATATATATATATATATATATATATATATAATATTGTTTCTATTGAGCTTACCTTAGGTTGGTATATTATGTTGACTCATAATCAGTTACCAAATAGTGGGCATTCAGACTTTGTTCTGCATTTAGAATTAGATGTTTTAATTGTTTATGAATATTTCTGCTGTGCTTTTCACTGATTACTTGCACGTTTTCTTTACATTTATAGCTAATCTTTAAAGCACTTCTGTTGAATATTTTGATAGTTTGCTTGATTCTGGGAACTGGTTGCCGATGAGTTTGATTGATATATTAACTTTATTAGTTTTTTTTTTATGTTTCCATCTGGAAAATGACACTGTTAGAAGTAGTAAATCCCCCATCGATATATAAACCAAGTCCTTTAACCTATTTCCATGTAAACAAAAACTGCTTTTGGAAAGAGTAAGTTTCAGTTGCAAAACGCTGTCACCATGACTGGCTAAACATTTCAGCGATGAAGAACGATTCTCATTCGGTGTTTGTAAAAGTCTACACCAGCTGAAAAGGCTATCAGCTTCTTCATTCACTTAAATTGCTTAAATGTTCAACAAGTGAAATTAAAAGACAGACATCTTCTTCAGACACAACCTCATGACCGATGATTTGATTGTCGGTCAGCAGATATTAGCGGTAACGAGGAAAAATATATAAGTAATTGGCAGGCCCCACCTCTGACATCGTAGGTCAAGTTAAAAAATTCGAGGCAGTAGTTTCGTGTCTGTGTACGCACGTATTCATTTATATATATATATATATATATATATATATATATATATATATGTGTGTGTGTGTGTGTGTGTGTGTGTGTGTGTGCGTGTGTGTGTGTGTGTGTGTGTGTGCATGTTTGCATAGCCCAACGCACAGTAATACATGATATATACATAACTGTATATTTATAGACGAACCTGCACCACTTCCCATATACACACAGACACACACCCACAAACACACAAACACAAACACACACTATATATATATATATATATATATATATATATATATATATAGGATATTACACAGAAAACATGTAAAAATCTTTACACAATTACAGTCTTGTTTCAATGCGTATCAATGCATCTCATCAGGCGATTGTAACTTATTAAGGCCTGTTTTAAATTAAATGTTTCATACTTTGGAATTGTAGTCTATTTTTTTTCATTGTACCTATATATATATATATATATATATATATATATAATTATTTATTTAAAATATGATTATTAAAGGGAGCACTTATGCTGCCTCCATCTATCTTTAAAATTATTATTGGGTCCACGAAGAATAATTTTAAAGATAGATGGAATGGAGTGCTCCCTTTAATAATATAAACAAACAAAATCAGACTTCACTATCAAAATATTTTTGGCACCTGAAGGAAACAAATAAGACACCAAAAGTTAAATGGAAAATCATTGACAAGGCTAGAATATGTAAAGCTTGGGATGACCCATGCCCTTTGTGCCTCCATGAAAAATTGCACATCATTAAACTTCTAAATAATAATAATCTATTAAATAATAGACACGAGTTAACGGTTTTTTGTAGGCATCATCAGATTTTTGGTTTGAATTATTAGATAAAAAAAAAAATTATATAACTTTTTTAACAAATAGCAGATTCATAGTAGGAATAATTAACTACAAACATGCATACTACATAACACACTTCATAATCCATAGCCTAAATTAGTAGTTTAAATACCTTACATATAAGATAACCCTTTATGAAGTCGTCAAAAAACTAAACGTTACGAAAGTTTTTCCTTTTTTTATGCACAATTCCTTTCATAATAAAATAAAATAAAATAAATAAATAAATCTCCATAGACAAGCAAACTAAACGATGGCCAATACATCTTCCGTTTCATTTTTTGACACCCCACCTTTCCCCGACTTCACACCTTGAAAGTATCTCTATACCGCTACTCAATATAAACACCCTACACTCGCCTACCCAATTTAGAAAATTCACCATAGCTGTTACCATGGGGATTTTGATTTCAATTTTAAAACAAGTAAATTTCAGATATACGTTATTCCAACAAAAATTTCGCTTGAGGATGGAACGGAGCCCATTTTACTTTCAACTCAATTTAATTTAAAGGATTATATTGAAGTTTTCGGCTCTAGTTTTGTAACATGAGACCTCTTATGTAGCGATTTGGAATCATATTTTTAAATAAATAATTATATTTATGCTCTACTTTTATCGAGCACTATTTTTAAAAAAATAATAACTAAAATACTAAGGGACTTTGGATTATTTACCTAACCAGTTCCTTCCTATTTTCTATATATTTTCACACACACACACATATATATATATATATATATATATATATAGATAGATAGATAGATAGATAGATAGATAGATAGATAGATAGATTAGATTAATCGATTCAGCTTACCTTGGTTTAATTCCCCCCGCCCACTATACATTTCCAATACAGTTGATTTTACCCATTTCCTCCTCCTCACCTCCTACCACACCACACCACACGTCATTCGCTTGTTCATTTATTTTTTTTTAATATAGCGTCCACAATTTTTAAATTGTTGAATATAAAGTTTTAGGAAATCTATTGACCGAAATCGCCTGAAGATACCGAACGGTTGAAAGCAAGTTCGAGTAATGGGCTGATCTCCTAATCTCTTAAAATAATATATATATATATATATATATATATATATATATATATATATATATATATATATATATATATTGAGTGTGTGCGCATTTTATGTGTTAAATCAATAGAGAGTTTATTTCTCTAGTCAGCATTAATAACGTTTTGATATTTTTATTTTTATTTTCAAGGCGATGAATATCTTCCAAATTTTAATACACTTTCGCTACCTGGAGAATCATATTGATATGTCTACTGGTGTCAACTGAGGTAAGTAAAACCAATAGGAATAGAGATCGATGATTGTCAAATGATCAATAGATACTTACTAAAGAAACCGCCTCTTAGCGAATTTAATACGAAAACTTTCACTGTATAATGTTTCATTTATTAATGTTCGCTAATGAATTAAAGCCACAAGATATGTAGTCGTTTTTGTTAAAAAATATATACTTGTTTAAAATAAACGTATTTGTTAATCATTAGGCTACGTACATAATGATGAATATTCACACAAACAGAGACAATTGACCGAAATCCCCTGAAGACACCGTAAGTTTGAAACGAAGGAAGAGGAATCAGCTGATCTCCCATTTTTCTACACTTAAAAGCTCTACATGTTAAATGTTTATCTTTTATATATGTGTATTAAGTACTTTTAATACTACTGTTTCCTGATATAATTCAACTCTGACCAGAAGCTATTTTATAATATATATATATATATATATATATATATATATATAGAAACGAGAGCAAGATCTAAAAGGTCAGCCAATCTAAAAGTGATCTCATCTCACAATCCTCACACTTGCTCCATATGTGGCCTCCTTTGTAAATCACTAGCGGTTCTTAAATGCTACTTAAGATTATCGGACAAAATTTCATAACTGAATCAATAAGCTGTCAGATCCTGATACGTCGAAACCGACGGGAGAGTCCATTATATATATATATATATATATATATATATATATATATATATATATACAGTATGGAATTTTCATAATGTTATTTGTTTAAAACTATGGACTGAGACCAATAGGTATTTTCTTTATCTATCTATATCTATAAGGTGAGGTACTTTGATTACTTATATTATTTACATATTCGTGTTATCCTCATCGAGGTAGATTGCTCTAGTTTCACGTGCCATGCCTCTCCCGGATGTCTCAGTTATTTTCCTTTGACTGAGCTATACAGGTTTTTTTTGGTTTTGTTTTTTTGGGGCTGTAGCCTGGTATTAAATTCACAGCTCTTTGGGTCTAGTCACAAGATCTAAGCAACGTCTTTATCCTTTTGGGCAATGTGTCCTTGAGGACGAAATAAAGGGTTCGGTTCGAAATTCTAATCACCTGAAGATGGCCGGAGCGTACAACGGTTGAAACGTAGTGATAAACATGGCAATGGAGATGAGGATAAAAATCCGAATGTAAGATATTTTCTTTATTTTGTTTTCATTTATAGTAAGTTATACGCGCGATGCTGCATGTTGTTCGTCTCTAAACAAGAATGTCGAAGATGCGAAGAAAATGATTGATAAGTCTTTGGATGAAATGGTTTTGGCTTCCAAATCGTGTTACCAACTGTTTTAAAATATGATACAAGTTACTATTTGTTGAAGCTTGGATAAGCATGGAATAATAATAATACAACACAAAATGTACGTAAACAAAATGTATTGAAACAAGGAAAAGGTACACAATATTTACAGTTAGTTTTGGTATATTCTTGGGAAGACTGTTCCTGCAGAATGGGTTGACTAAATCGCAGTCGGCCAGAGTCTCTGGATTCGATCTCTTCTCACTTCTTTCCCCCGTCTTCCGGTACCAACCCATATTTATATGTTCGGTACTCCACTTATGTAAATTAGGTGGATCGTACCACAACACTATTGATTAGTAAAATTGCACACATCCTTGAAATTCTGTTTATTGTGTTAATATACATGAATGTATCAGTTTTCGGTTACAGGTGTTTCTTTTCGTGTATACTTTTCGAAAGTTTTTAAAAAGACAGAGGAAAAGAAAAGAAGAAAACTCACAGAAAATTAAAAAGAAAAAATATAACGAAATTTATAAAGCTAAAATCGAGGAAGAAAAAAAGCAGGTGGGAATGAGAATAAAAATGATACTGGAATCTATCTTATATGGTATAGGGTGACCCAAAAAAACGGGAACTTTCTAACACTCCAATAAAACCAAGAGTGATGGAAGAAAGATATTTTATTCATAGTAATTGAAACCATAAACCATGCCATTTAAGAAACAATGATGGAATTTTCATTTTTTAAAAATTACGTCCTGTAGATGGCGTCCTCCTTTACGAATGCATTCTTGAAATCTGATGTTGAGATTCCTCATTGACTGCTGCAACATCTCAGCTGGCATACTGTGAATTACATCTTGAATTCTAAATGGCGAAATGTTTACTTGCTCAAGGTCACTGTCTCGCAGTGTTGCCACTTGCTCTTGTCTGGTAATACGCACTTCAAAAATTCCCGTTTTTTTGAGTCACCTTGTACAATAGGGATTTTGATCCGCCCACACATGATGTTTATGTGAATTTGTTATTCCATCTCTTTCAAAAGTTAACTCATCGTAACTCAAATACATTGAGTCAATTGCTTCGTCCACCGCAAGGAAAGTTGGCTCCCTCTGCCGCGCCAGGAAATTTTTCTCCCCGGAATCGATCCTCCAGATCTACGAATCAACAATTCGCCCTTGCATGGAGTATTGCTGCAATAGCTGGTCTGTTTGCCTCGAGGTTCTTGATAGGCTCCAGAGGCGGATATGCAATATAATTGGCCCTGCTCTGGCATCTCATCTACAGTCACTTTCTCACAGATGCGCCGTCGCTTCTCTCTGTCTGTTTTACAAATACTTTCATGGCAATTGCTCCGAGGAGCTGCATTCGCTGGTTCCCAGACTTCATGAGTTCAAGCGCCCGACGAGGCTGGCATCCCACTCTCACCCTTTCACTGTCGAAACTCCTAAATGTAGTCGTCTCTTCTACTCCAATAGCTTCATGTCTCGCACATCTCGCCTGTGGAACTCTCTTCCCTATTCCAGTTTCCCTGAGAGCTATAATCTCCAGCAATTGAAATGTAATGTCAATCGACATCTCCAGTTGCCTGGATCTATCCACTATCCTTCTCCTCATCCTTTCTTCTATCACTCCTATCTGATCTTGCTCCAAATATTCTGTAACCCCTTGCGTCTTAGTGGCTTCTCGCCTTGCTTGGGGTGAAACACTTAAAAAAAAAAAAAAAAAAAAAAAAAACGAAGGAGTTGAGGACATATATTTATGCGGAATTTGTGTAGGCAACCCGTTCCCAAAATTCATAAAAGTATTTCTGATACACCCTGTATAAACAAAATGATAAACAAATGCGTAATATTGTGACGGGTGGGTTGGGTTTGGCGTCAAAGAATTAAATCTTCTTACTCTTCTGTAAAATGAACAGTTCGCATCATAACTTCCCTGAACACATACACCCCACTTAATTGACCACACTACCCGTAAAATATTGTTACTGTTCAGGTTGAGAAACACTGGTCTCATGATTTTAATTACTACCCGCGCCAAAAGCACAAATAATTTTATGATCTGCTTATCACATATTCTTGCCATTTGTAGCTCATAAAACTTAATGTTGAGCTCGATCGTCATTGTGTGTCTCTCACTTTTGACCTTGTGCCAAAAGTATGCTAAGCATAGTTATCTGACAAGG
Organism: Acanthosepion pharaonis; assembly: GCA_903632075.3. NCBI lineage: Eukaryota > Metazoa > Mollusca > Cephalopoda > Sepiida > Sepiidae > Acanthosepion > Acanthosepion pharaonis. The sequence goes on along the minus strand of CAHIKZ030001094.1, from coordinate 319,187 downwards.
ATAATCATTATTTGAATATGCAATCGAATAAATTAATTGATGAAATAAATTAGCTATGATAAAACTATCTATATTCATTATAGTCTTTTATAGGGCCTCTTATACTCTGCATAAAGAATAAATAGATGCATTTAACTAAAGTACTACTTAACCTCTCTTTTGCGAAGTTAAGCTAACACCAATATCGTTTCGATAGACTGATTCGTGATAAAAGAGAATGACTTTTGGTTCCTTTTCTTGCGTTTTCTTCCGTTTCAGAGAACACTTTAACATCGAAGCAATTAAAAACAAATGAATAATGAGATAATTGACAAAAAAGGTCCAACGAAAGGCGATGATTCTATAAAGAGACTAAATAAATATGGCGTCACCACGTAGAAAGAGGAAAAAAGAGAATGAAAAGAAGAGGACAAACAAAAACAAAGAAACACTTAAGAAAAAGAAGAAGAGAAATAGTAGAAAGGAGAAGAGTAGAAGCTTAAAGAATGTTAGGAACAAGATAAAATAATATTGATTAAAAGATGATAGCTTGAAAAGTAAAAGATGATAACAAAGTTTGGAGCAGAAAAGAAAATGAATATTATTTTTATATAATAATAATAATAATAATAATAATAATAATAATAATAATAGTAACAATAATAACTACTGAAATATTTCAGCAGTGGTACAACATTTAATAATCGCGATAAAACATGAAAAAAAAAATATAACAAAAAATAAATTTCATTTGAAAGTGTTGGACTCTACATTAAGTCCTGTCAGCCATCCCTCGATAATCTCTTTTTTGCACTTAATTTTTATCTATCTATCTATCTATCTATCTATCTATCTATCTATCTATCTATACACACACACGCGCGCACAAAACACACACGCACGCGCACACACACACACACACACACACATATATATATATATATATATATATATATATATTTTAGTTGGATAGATGTGAGTTTGTAACCCTGGGTCTCACAGAGTTTCTCTGACGATCGCTAAAGCGTGAAACCCCGGGTCACAAACTCACATCTATCCAACCAAATATGTTAGCTCTATCTCTGATGTTGAGCGCTTTCTAATAAGTACCGCGCATATAATATATAAATAATTATACATATATATATTTATTTATATTTATATACACTTTTCACATACACACACGCACGCACACACACACACACACACACACACACACACACACACACACACACACACACACACACACACACACATATATATATATATATATAACGTCTGGTCTTTGATATTTATCATAATCGCTTTGCAATTTCTGATTGAGCTCTAATGAGATAAGACCGATGAACCAGTTAAGCTGTTTTTTTATTACTGCTTTTTATTTCGATATTAAGTGTTTCCAGCCATCCCTCGATAATCTGAAGTATTGGATTATACGCTTAAATCTAATTCACCTTTTATATATATTTAATATATAACATCTACATATATTTATTATATAACGGATTCAACTGCTTTTTTAAAAAATTATATTTTGTATTGCGATATTAAAATATTATCGTAATTTAATTTTTTTGTTGCCATTTTTTATTATTTTTGTTATTTGAAAGTGTACGTTTTATTCGTTTTTATAAATGAGAAACTGAGATTCCTGCAAATGATTTGTTTTGTTTTTTTTAATACTATGTCCCTTCAGGACATCGGTGATTTGAGCGCATCGTAAATTTTTATTATCTTTCAACTGCTAAGACTACATGCGAAAAGTAATAGAGTGATTTCCTGTTGCCTTCTCCAAGTCTGTTTGAATTCTGATTAGTTCTCCTAATTTGCTGCCTTCTTAGCCTAGAGAGTCAGAGAGCTCGATGCAATTTAACTATTCTTGATTTTCCCAAGAGCATTAGAGCAAAAGTTAACTCATCATACAAAGCTGGAATTCGAACTCATTGCGCCAATTCCATTATCTCCAACAAGGATCATTACACCATCTATTATCGAATCAAACGACACCTGCCCAATGTCGGGGTTGTTCTCAAAAATACAAGAAAAACCATTGAAATATAGACTTGCCATATTATCCAAGTACGGAAATCGAATGTAAATATTGTGAACCTGTAAAATAGTATCAATACAAAGCAGACGTTGGCCGTGAAAAAAAAAAAAAAAAAAAAAAAAAAAAAGAATAATGTATTCTGTGTCTTCGAAATCCTGTCCGGCAAACAGGCAAAGGTGATTTAGATAATATAATCCTACAAACAGATAGTATCAGTTCTAATCAGAATGCTGGAATTTTAGGCTCCGAAGCTGGATCTTGATACAATTGGTCATGTTAACAATTTATATCAGAGGCTGGCTTCTAAAATAACGTTGAAGAATATCTCTGCGATTCTAAGATCCAGACGAGTTTTCCCGTCCAAGCAGGGAAATCAGATCAAGTGTGCTTTACCATGTAAATAGATTCATTCAACGTAAAGACGGGGTGGGTTGTTTTGGAAAATATAAAAGATGATAGGCTCGTACTGCGATATCTCGCCCGGCCATTCTATCCAGTAAAGGTGACTGGAATTAGTATACAAGATCTATCAGTTATAACAAGAGACTAAAAATGTATATGATACCTTTGTATTTTAATTTACAGACCGATTGCATAATCCAAGTGAAAAGTCCAAATATTCCAAATGACTGATTGCTTTCATGGCGTCACTCTTTATACGTCATTTCATATCGAAATGGATAAAAATATCCGGTTTTCTAAAAGTATTTTTGCTACTTAGATTAAAGAGTAAATTAAATATATTGAAAGTTTATATCTAGGAATTCAAATAAATTGGATATTTGATAGGAATAGTGTGCAGGTCGTTGTGTTTTTCTTCTTTTAATAGAACTGAAATTCGTTTTGGTGTTAAAAGAATAAAATAAATTTGTAGATAAAAATATTGTATAAACTATATTTTGAGAACATTGTATGGGTCACTGCGTGTATTCCATATATATATATATATATATATATATATATATATATATATATATATATATATATATATATATATATATGAATGGTGGTCTCGCTTCGGATAGCTCAACTTGTAGTAGAACAAATCGGTTTCCGAGGAAAATGGGAAATAAAAAAAGAAAGAACCAAGAACATTAAAGCAAGGCGAAAACCATAGTCCAGTGTTCAAGCTCCGAGTCCGACGAAAAAAAAAAAAAAACTAGTAAAAGGAAAACTACGTAAAGTGCTCAACACGGTAAGTAGAGCAAAACCTAAGATAATCCTAACGAGCCAGTCAAACCTACCTAGGTTTCACCTAAACGGATATTCAGGGTAATGCCGGTTGAAAAGGAAAATCTTAAGATTATGTTATATATATATATATATATATATATATATATATATATATATATATATATATATATCGGTTCCTTGTACCACGCTGATAGTTCAAGGTAGAACCAATAAAGAAGAATTCGAACACGGAGATGGAATAACACAGATATATTACAGACAGGAATATATACAGAGAAGTAGAAAGTGTTAGTACGAACAATCAGGTTTAGTAGAGAGAACAATGTAGTCTCGACCAGTATCAATATTCCAATGTCTTGTAGTAATTGTCTGAACGCGACTCTGTTTCGTACTGCCTCTGACTTGACTGACTGACACCCTCGCTCTGACTGACTGACTCCTGACTGACCTCACTCCAGATTCAGACTGAACTCCCTGCTTCCTCTTGAGGCTCAGTATTTATTACGTATGGAATAGTCCATTATGTTATTATGGGTAAGGTCACATAACATATATGATTTCGAAAGTTTATGAAATAGCTAGTGTATATTTACACTTATTACACTTAAGCACACAATGCGTCTATTTTTGTAGACGCCTTTCTCCTCTTTTTTCCTGCATTATTATTACTATAATTATGTTTTTATATGTTTATTTTGTCTGCACCTCCCATGTTCTAACTATGGTTTTCCAAAAGAATTTCCTCTTTTTTTCCCCTTTAATTTTATTTTTATTACCTTTTTGACTTTTCACTCTTTTCCCATCTTGTCAAATCTATCAACACTGACCACATACGGGACATCTTCGCCACCCTAAATCCTACAACCCTTTTCCCCTTTGTTCAAAATCCCACTTCCTTACCTTCCACACTGATAAAGACAAAACTGACTCATGCGTTCATCCCGATCGTTTTCAAAAAAAAGAAAGTTTTGCACGCGAGGAATCAAGCAAGGATCGGATTTTTACTAATAATACCATCAAAAACGAATTCATACCGGCCACAAGAACCACAGTTGGTGAGTCTCCCCCGTTTCTCTGTTTATTTCTTGCACCACTCATAAAGAACACAGGCGTGACCGAAAATTCCGGACTAATAACATTAATCTGCGTGCTTTTATTTTTGTCATGTGGTTAATAATTAATATATAATAATTGTTTTGCTATTCTTTCGTTTTCACTTGTTTTATTAACCAAACTATCTATCTATCTATCTATCTATCTATCTATCTATCTATATATATATATATATATATATATATATATATATATATATATATAATTAAGTTATGTAGAACTTGGTAATCAGTATGGGTAATCCCAAGGAGGATGAAATCCTGAGAGCTCAATGTAAATCCAGAGCTAATATTTAAAAGAAAAACAGACCACTTTAAGTTACCATTATAATAATTTATTTCACCTTTTAAAGGACGACGGATCATCAGATAGCACTTCCAAAAATGAAATGAAACAAAAAATATATATATGTAAAGAACTTTGGATTATTTACCTATTTCCTTTCCTCTACATAGTTTTACACACACACACACACATACGCATTAATATATATAGAGTAATTAGTAGGAGGATTTGATAATGATATTTAATTAATTCAACGAGTCTGATAGAAACCTCTACAGAATGCAGGAAGCACTGGACGGCCGTTTCGTCCTATATTTGGGACTAATCAGAAGTGCGCATCCACTACCGAGTATCGAACCCCTGACAGTTTGGTTGTCAAGCAAACATCATACCAACTGTTCCAAATGGGCCTCGATGACGAAGAGATTCCAAATCAGACTCAACTAAGCGCCGCTCATCACATATTCCGTGGCGGAACTCAACTGAGTTCTCTGTGACCATGGACTGTGCCCCGGGAGCCACGACTACTCTCACCAAGCCGCTACCAACTGGAGCATTAGAAGCCGGTTCAAGCGAAGATAAACACAGATAGTAATTAGTAGGAGGATTTGATAATGATATTTAATTAATTCATCGAGTCTGATAAAACCTCTACAGAATGCAGGAAGCACTGGACGGCCGTGTCAGGGTTCGATACTCGGTAGTGGATGCGCACTGATGATGAGTCCCAAATATAGGACGAAACGGCCGTCCAGTGCTTCCTGCATTCTGTAGAGGTTTCTATCAGACTCGATGAATTAATAAATATATATATATATATATATAGATAATATTAGTGGAAAATATACATACATATGAAAAATATATCTAAAAATTCCCATACATGTATATTTTTCAGAAAAAAAAATTTTTCCAAGAGGAAGGATCCAGGTAGAACTCAATGTCTAAGACAGAATAAGGATATAATAAAAAGGCTTAAACACTAATATTCCATGGTCATAATTTATTCCATTGGAATCGTAAATACGATCCAAATCATCAGACCTACAAATTCAAAATGAAAACAGGTCTGATGATTTGGATCGTATTTACGATTCCAATGGAATAAATTATGACCATGGAATATTAGTGTTTAGTTTTTTATTATATATATATATATATATATATATACGTAAATTACCCACGTACGCATGGACACTCCCAGCTATGAATAGGAGCATGTACTGCATTTTGAGAGTGTCATTTTGTCAGCTCTGACATTCTTGTAACACTCTTGTTTGTATATATTTGTATTACTGTTTCTGTTAATATATTTGTTTAACGCAGTTCCTTTGTGTCTTTATCTTGGAACCTAACAAGACCACAAGAACTTAGAAAATCAACATGTGTTGAATATGAATTCTATGTATATGAATGTTGTATCTTATTTTATTGTATATATGCACCCACTTCAAGGATTTACAAATGGTATTCGGGTGCACCAGGAAAATATTTGCGCCCCATTTTTTTTTTTTTTTTTTTTTGCAGTACGTTATTCTAGCTAAACCCCTCTCTTCACATCCCGTCATATGTCGTTAACTGTCAACACCTCTTGTCATGCTATTGGAACCTCTGCACTTTTCGGCAGATATAACTGGGTATGGGATGTGTGTCCTAATTTGAACTTGCTGAAGTCTTACTAATCCTCTAATCATACGTACCAACTTGATATAATTACTTTACGCAAGGAAGTAGCAGCGTAAACAGCGGATAAAAATGTCCCCCTGTATGACAAAAGCAGGTGGAATGCATCAGGAATAACATGGGCAAAAAAAAATGAGTGACTTAGTTAGCCTGTTCTACCCAAGCCCTCTTATTCAACTGGCCTTGCACTGACTGATTATCACCTTTAAATTGATCGCTGCAAAAGGTCTTGATGTGGGAAACTTTTTGTAATGAAAACCAAATTTCAAAGTGTGTTTTTCACATCACTACTCGCGTAATTTTACTTATAGGCGTTGTTAAATGGCACCGTGTCATTGCAAATATTTGTGAATTTATAATTGAATAAAATTTAAACTATAATAATAATGAAATTAATTGGTTCAAGAAATAGCTTCTTAATTTTAACGCATCGAAAATGGAATTTATCTCTTTAAATCGTTCAGACAATATTTTGTCTCCCCTTCTATCAGCATGACTGATGCTAACCCCGAGAAGAACAACTCACTCTGCTTTTTCAGGCTAACTTTTTCAATTGACATGAATTGGATAGATTATATCGAATCAATTGCTAGATCTGCTAACAGAAAGTTTGATTCACTATGTTGTAAGAGACAACTTTTTCCCACAAGAATGTTTCTTACACCTATAGAAGTCTATCCTTCGACTAAGCATTGAATATTGCTACCACATCTGGTCTGGTGCTTCTGTTATGTATCTAGATATTCTTGACAAAATCCAAAGAAGAGTATGCAATTTTATCGCTCCTAACCTGGCATCTCGATTTCAATCACTTTCTCACCGCCGTGACGTAGCTTCCCTGTTACTTTTCTATATATATTTTGACGGCAACTCTTTTCTCTTCGGTACCTCAGTTTCAGAAATTTAAGCGCATTACTAGATTGACAGCTATGTCTCATAATTTTAATTTTGAAATTACTAAATGTAACTTTAAGTTCTATTTTCAGTAGTCTCTTTTCTCGCACTTCTCACCCGTGGAACTATCTTCTAGCTTCCTGCTCTCCTGTCAACTACGATATTCAAAAAGTTAATTGCAAGCGTATTCTTTTTCCTTCTTACTTCGTCTTCTTTTATTGATCTTTCTTTAACTCTCAGTAGTTCCTTGCATCTTAGTGACTTTATCGCCTTACTTGGGGATAAATTATTAAAAATCTGATTGTTTATTTTTTTGAAGATTAATGTTGATAAACAAAAATGAAATTATTTATGACTGAAAGCAAAAGTTCTATAAATCTGTAAGTATGTTAGCTTATCGCCCGGTTCACACTCCTCCCCAGTCTTTTGAATAGAAACAGAACTTTATCCCTTGTTTCCTGTTTACAACCGGGTTTCCGATTCCTTTTAAAGTCTATTTTATATCTATATTGCTAACTCTGTACTTTCCTACGTTATTATAACTGTACACAAAAATACTCTACCTTGACTGCTGCTTAGTCCTTGTATTTAATATTAATAAAACAAAACAGAAAATATTAAGATCGACATGACTGGGCAGGAGCGACGAACCACTAAGAATTATGCAACTTAATCAACCATACTGATTTCTATCCTAGAAGAGTGAAAAGGGAAATTCCTTCGAAATTTTGAAAATAAAACTTTTCCCAACTACAAGCCAAGAATCAAGATTAAACAAAGATATGAATATTTACCAGATTATTGTTATCTCTTTTATGCAGTATATAATTAAGATCAGAATACCAAACTACAAAGAGATGACAGAAATTGCTGAATGCTTCTATACTAACGTTTATCTAATACAAATCTGAAGATCCAGTTGAGGCACTGTTAAAATGGTTATGATTTGTGTGATGCGAATATAAGAGGTGGTACTAATCATACTTATTATAAAACCTAGGTTGTGTGTGTGTTCGTTTATATATTGGATCGGATTTCCTACATTTTTCAACTGATTTCAACGAAACTTCACAGGACTACGTAAAATCACCTTGCGGTGGTTCTGACATCGCCAAAACTGGAAAACACAATTGTTTTTTGCACGAAATCAATTGAAAACACGATTAAGAGGCATCACGAGAATGAAAGGGGACAACTCATATCGAGTTATACTTATTATAAAAACCCTGGTTGTTTGTGTGTGTGTGTGTGTGTTTCATTTATATATGGGATCGGATTTCCTACATTTTTCAACCGATTTCAACAAAACTTCACTTTTTTGGCAGGTAGTGTTTTTATTGTCTTGCACACTTTTTCTTTATTTTACATTCAGAATGATTTAAAAATTCCATTTACAAGACAATTGTTTATAATAAAATTCTATTCAATCGGTAGACTCATAACGATTGAAAACAATGTTTTTGTTTGAGTTTGGGTTTGACCAATTCGTAAAAAAAAAAAAAAAAATAAGACATGTGTGTCCGTCAACATTAAACAATAATCTTTGTCAATTTTATTTTTCAGTCTTTATGATGGTCGATACTTGATCTATCTCTTACTGTTACATCCCCGGGCAACGCCGGGCTTTACTGCTAGTAAGTGAATAACTATAAAGTTTATTTGTCTATATTTCTAAGATGAGGTATTGTTACTGTAACACGAGAAATAATGGCTTACTTTCTGTCAGAAAACTCATTCAGACGTGTCTCGCGCGTAAAATATCACCAAAAGAACATGGCGGCGTTACGAGTCTTACATTTAAGTAACGATAGATCTCGGAGTCGCAGATTTTTTTTTGCCACTAGGCAAATATGACCGGGGGTCACTTAAGCGACAAAAAGTTCTTGCGTGGCGACAGCGCAATGCGACAGTGGTAGCGAATAGGATACATGTGTATTGGGTTGTTTGAATTATTCTACGCTCTTCAAGGAAAAAGAAACAGATTTAAGAACTTTATTCCAAACAAGAAGAAACTGACTACAGTAAATATTTACACTATTTACAAGGACACATGGCTCAGTGGATAAAAGCGTTGGCTGAAGTAATCCAGTGACTTGACCCAAAAAGTTGTGAGTTCAATACCTGGCCACAGCAGAGGTAAACAAAAAGTCGGAGAATTGTGTTAAAGGGAAATCATTGAAACTGAGATATACGAAAGATGCATGGCACGAGGAAATAGAATAACCTACATGGTGAACAAAATAAAGTATCTGGTTCGAGATTCCAATCACCTGAAGAAGGTCGGAGCGTACAACGGCCGAAACATCGTGAATATAAGAACAAAGATGAGTCTGGACAATGTAAATAGTGTAAATAACTATGAGGATAGATAACGATTGGAACGTAACTTGACTAGATTAAGACTGTAATGTTCAGGGAAGCATCCATTTGGGAGTATATTGGTGATACAGTTCTTGGAAAAAGTTGCCATATGCGGAGGAAATGAGGATGATTCGGCTCTGTGTAAGTAGCATAGCTTGTCCAAGTTGTGAGAGTGAGAATTGGTGAAAAGTCTAGAATGCAACGAATCAGATACGAAATAGCGATAGATTAGCGACAGGCTTGTGACGTTGTGCCTGTGGGAAATAGGTCGTGGAATGGAGAATAAGTATTCTTAAACTACGTTGAACTGGAACAAGGCAAGGAAGGGAGTATTGAGCAAACACTATTCCAGATATGGCAACAATACGCTATTTTTGTGTGATCTCTCTTGTAAGAATAATGCATGACAGAAAGCAACAGGAAACGTTAGCAGTGCCAATTATTATAGGTACGCTTGAAATAGTCTAGACATTCTCTACGGAACATTTGAAAGAATTAGAAATCCAGGAATATGCGAAAAACATCCGATAGGTACCATTCATAAACTAAATATTGAGAGAGTTGAAGAATTGGTGAGAGTTCCTGTAAGTTTTTCGGCGATACCAATGGATAATAATAATAATGATAATAATTGTGGTAACAAAATAAATTCATCCCCTCTCCACTCTCGCTTGTAAACAGCCACTATAATAAAATAAACGTTTTCAGCGCTAAAGCTTAGTCAAATAAAGCTCCATAAGCTTCCCCTTCTACTTAGAGTTTCTGTTAAATAATAATAATAATAATAATAAGGTATGAACACCACCCAGACCCGGTTACGGAGATAGGACCTGTTACAATTCTATGGGACTACACAATTCACACTGACAGAACAATCAAAGCCAACCGCCCAGATATTGTTATTAAAGACCACAAACAAAAACGGTGCCTCCTTATTGATATGGCAGTCCCTGCTGACTGCAATGTATCTTTGAAGATATTCAAAAAGCTGCCAAAATACAAGGACCTTGAAATAGAAATCTCAAAAAATGTGGCATATGGGAACATCAACAATCCTTGTTGTAGTTGCAGCCCTAGGATTGGTTGGAAAAGATTCCAGTAGACTAATTGAAGGGATTCCTGGAAGCCAATGCCTCAAAGAGATACAAAAAATTGTTCTGACAATACATCCCACACTTTACGAAGGGCTTTATCTATGTAATTTTTTTTGTCAGTTGAAAATGTCATGATGCCATTTCTAAACTTAGATCTCTGGGCGGGACCCGAAAAGAAATGTGTAAACGCCAGAAATCAAAGGAAATAAAAGTAATAATAATAATAATAATAATAATAATAATAATAATAATAATAGAACTAACCCGAAATGCAGGGTCTGCGGAAAGTATGAGGAAACTGTCGACAATATTATCTCAGGATGTCCGGAACTAGCAAAAAATGAATATACCCACAGACATAACATATGTGCACTGGAAGATATAAAAGAAGCACAAAATCGAAACCACTGAGAGATAGTATGAGCACCAACCAGACACAGTTACCCAAAATAAGGATGTAACTATCCTCTGGGACAGGTCAATTCAAACTGACAGGGGAATAAACGCCAACAGACCTTTTGATAAAAGACAAGAAATTCAGGAAGTGTATGCTTATTGACATAGCAGTATCGTCTGAGAGAAACGCCTCCATGAAAATTATCGATAAAATGTCCAAATACAAGGACCTGGAGATCGAGATTAACAAGATGTGGCGAATGAATGTTGGGACTGTACCAATAGTAATCGGAGCACTGGGCCTCGAGAGAAAAGGTATGGACAATTTACAAAATGTCCCAGGTAGCATCAACATAAAAGTTGCCCAGAAGATCGCTTTACAAGGAACATCCCATATACTATGAAAAGTGCTATCAATTAAATGACATTTCTTCTATAGGGCCTAAGGACCATCGTTTGGACCTGAATCTACAGGATACAAAGAAAAACATAACATACACAAATAATAATAATAAATTGATGATAATAATAATGTTGATGATAAAGAAGAAGAAAGCCATGTTGGTGAAGAGGATAAAACTTAAGTAGTCATAAAGTAATGTAAGAAGTGGAAAATCGAAGCGTAGAGATGAAGTATTTGAAATGTGAATAAAGTTTATAAGACAAACGCACCTAAAATATTTACACGAATAAATAAAGATGGGGGTGGAAGAAAGCAAACATCGACCCGTATTTCCGTTGCATCAGTGACACCTCCGCAATAGTTAAGAGCTTCTCTGACTCTACGCTAAAAGCCGGATCTTTGAATCGTTCAGCGCGCCACTTGTAATTGGTTCAGTCGAAACTAAAAGATGGCGTCGATTCTATCACCGACGCTGCCGCTAGCTTCAGTCCTTTTATAGCTGTGACGTCATTTTATGTGAGGAACACTGTGGTAGAATTAAAAAAAATTGAGGAGAGTTAGAATAGTATGTTTTTTTTTTTTGTTTGTTGTTCTTTTTATTCTTTATAAAAGAAAGCATATTACAAGATTGAAAATGTAAATAAAACATAAATAAAAAAAAATAACTAAAAAACGCAAGCAAAAGGCTACGGCAAACCAATGACTACATTGAAAAAATAACGGGTTACAAAAAAAAATGGCGGAATAATTTAAGGAAACATTCTTGACTAGCACTTAAGTTATTTTCGATACTTCCCTTTTTATTCTATTCCTATTCACTTTTATATATTCTCTTATTCTTTAATTCATTTCTTTTACCTTCTTGTTTTAAGTTTTTTTTTGTGACTGATTGGAGGTGGATGTTCATTGTTTCAGATGAGCCATTGTTTTTAAAGAAACCGTTTGTTTTTATTCGCACCTTACGGCTGGCTGTGTAAATTAAAGGGTAAAGTTGCGCCAAATATGGTAAGCTGTAAAAAATAAACTGGGGACGAAAAGAAAAATAAAAGACATGAACGCACGCATTATTCTGATCCGAACGTTTTCCCAAAAATACTTGCATGAACATTAGAAACTCCTTTACATAACCACACTGTTGCTAAGAGATTTGCACGATTTTAGATAGATAGATAGATAGATAGATAGATAGATAGATAGATAGATAGATAGATGTATGAAAATAGTCCCTTAAAAACAAAATCTATCGAGCGAATAGAAAATTCACGATGACAGAATGTCGTTGATTTAATTCAATGTAAATACATTTGTAAGATTGGCTCAACACTAGCACAAGGACACGTTTTGGTGATACCACTAAAATGAGAAAATACTGTAAATCTCTAGAGAGATAAAAATATATAAGCGTAATATATGATAGACATTACACACAATTTTAGAGAAGAAACGTGCATCAGAGTGTTGGCCTGAAAGATAACTCTTTAAAAAAATCACTCGCTGCCTCTGACATGCCAGCAGATAGCCATTACTCTTGAAATATGCATAGGAGGGACAAACCATATGATAGGTAGATATATAAGCACCCACCTGAGAAATATATTTTTTAAATAGTCACGAGAATGTAGAATCCACGTTCGGAGAAATCTCCAAAGCCACACAATCGTTCACTGAGAATTCGAACTTGAAAAACAGTATATTAACGTGTTGCAATTAGATTGTATGTCGATAAAGTTCGCAAAAGAATACAACAAGGAACCAAAAAGAGTTGGGAACATGGATTATCTTATCGCATATCAAACATTTTATTTTCCATTCTTATTTTTGATGGGTTAACTGCCAGATTTTAAAATTATAATTTTTCAAGTTCGAAAAGACGAGATATTACTCAAGTGTTATAGCACTAGCATAGTAGTGTGATGTTCTCTCTACACAGACTAAATGGTATATATTTCTTTTTTTAAATTCATCTGAGAAATCAACTACTTTTTCTTTAATAATTTTACCTGAAGCAAGATAGTAAAAAACATTAAGACACGATATGTTAATGTGTGTGAAAGAATAAGAAAAAATAAAAATATTATTAAGGAGCGAAAACAGTAGAAGTGTAATGAAGAAGGTTGTAGATAATAATTGATATTGTATTTGAAATTTTGAAGATCAAAATTGACTGGAAAAAATGGTGTCGGAAGAGATTCCCACAAGAGAGAAGTGTGAGAAAAGAAACTCTTATCTTAGAACTTACGGTTACATTTAATCAATTCAACTGTAAATTGATGTAACCATGCCAGCAATCTAGTACTACCCTTATGGTTATATATAGTGTATTCAACTGTGAATTGACGAGACCTTTTTTCTAACCTAGTACTGCACTTACGGTTACATCTAGTTAATTCAACTGTGAATTGACAAGACCTTGTTTCTAACCTAGTACTAAATTCATAAAGTCTAGGAACCACAAGGAAGACCACACCCGAAAAAGGAAGCTACATTACGGTGGTGGGAAAGTAAGTGAAGCCGAGATGCCAGGTCAAGACCAATAATATTGCTGATTCTTCTTTGGGTTTATCAAGAATCTCTAAATATATAGTAATAAGACCACTGGACCATATTTAGCACCTGTATTCTAAACATGGGCGAATGATAAATTCGTAGATAATTAAGGCATGTTCTGGAGAGAATATCGTCTAGTACGACACATTGAATCGACGGGAGCTCAAATGATGATTGCTTAGTATTATTAAAATCTGCGACATTGTTTGTTTTGATATATTGATCAGTTTTAGAATATGCTCGCCAGTCCCGTGACCAGTTAAGCTTTTAGGGGCACCGCATGTTCTACAACCGTAGAAACAATGGCAGCGTCTAGGGCGGAATAGCCTAAGGGATCACCACTCGCTTCATACCTGTTTTTAATCCATGCTAGTCATTTTCTTAGACAGGTTAACCTACCAAGACTAAAGAGACCTTTTTTTTAATCCTTGTTATCTAACGCCTAGGTGGACGAATTCATAACTTTTCCAAAGTCCGTAATGAACGAAATCAACTTGGTCAGAAATAGAACTCATTTTCCATTTTAGGCGATGATAGCGATGATACTCTCAAATCAAAGTAATTTGTATTCTTAAATGCTTACTTAGCCTTTCCTGTTTTAATGAACTCGTGCACGTTATACCTCGCCACAACTTCGTATCGTAATTTTGGTTTGGTTTATTTAATGGCATATCAACTATGGATCATGTTAAGCCAAAATTTTATTTCCTTTGAACTTTTGTAATTTTTCTTTTACTATTAAAATCTATTTCTGCAAATGTTCACTATAAAAATATTGTTTTGACCTCAGTTTGGGGGTTCATTAGTTCCTCATAGCTGGGAATCTAACATGCTATAACCTCGTGTCAGGGTGCACTCAGGGCTAAGCAGCAATTAAAACGTGGCTCCACACTCCTCAAAGCCACCCGGATGTAGTTGCTGCCGGATGTAGGTTATTGTCGTACACCGGACGGTGTATCCTATGTAACTGTTGGCAATGTTTACTTTTTTAGTATCCTCCCGATGCTTGTTCCGCTTTCCATTTATATAAACTTCTTAAATAGGTTAGTCACTGTTTTCCCTCTGACCATCTTAATTTCAATACGTCTTGTGAGTGTAAAATTCTCCCAGCCGTCTTTCCTCTTTTTCTGATTCTAAGCATAGGACCTTTGTGTTTTCATTTTCCCTTAAACTTTCCCATTGATCATCTGCTCTGTTTGCCGTACTTCCATCATTCTTCTGTATAAGCATCATCTACGTTGCCACAGTTTTACTTTTCATCTGCAGAAAATTTTCCATTATTCATAGCCATATAAGAGGATGGATGTTACATAGAATGTGAGTTCAATTTACTTTAATTATAATGATTTCTTTCTATTTTTTAATACTCTGTTTAGTTTTCTAAATTTAAATTTTGTTTTTCGCTATTTCAAAGTACCTTCGGATTTCGGTGTCATATTTTCCGTACTCTGTTAAAACACTTTCCAGATATTTAAATTTCTGTATTAATTTAATTTTGTAGCTAGCATCTTGCGCTGTTTCTTTTACCCACAGCCATAATTTTTTTTTTTTTTTTTTAATAATTTTTCGTTAGTCCTTTTTTCCCGCTTTCTTTTACTATCTTGTCTACGATTTACAGCAGTTTTCATTCTCGGAACAATATTAAAAAATAATAATAAAAATATTGATAATGAATGCAATAATTGGCAAATTACAAAAGTCTAATTTATTAATAGGGTGAAACTTTTCCTTTCCTCTTTCTCTTGTTAATTAATTATATTAATTTAATTTCTTAAAATTTATTTCTAAAAACGGAAGTTCTTTTGTTGGTTCAAAATACACTCAGCTCAAATGAATCGAGTTTTACAGAAATTCTTAAGCAATATAGGAGAATAATGAATAGAAAGACTATTGTCCTCATCTTTGTCGCCATATTTATCACAACGTTTCGGCCGTTGTACACTCCAGCCCTCTTCAGGTGGTTGGAATTTCGAACTGAACCCTTTATTTCGCTCACTGGGGTAGACTGTTCTAGTTCCATGTGCCATGTTTGCGGACACATGGCACAGTGGATAAAGGCGTTGGTTAGATCCAGTGACAGAACACAAAAAGTGTGAGTTCAATACCCGGTTAAGGCAGTGGAGAACTTTCAGAGGGAAATTAAGAGGAGATAACTGATAACTAGAACAGTCTACCCCAGTGAGCGAAATAAAGTGTTCAGTTCGAAATTCAAACCACCTGAAGAAGGCCGGAGCGTACAACGGCCGAAACTTTTTGATAAATATGGTGACAAAGATGAGGACAATAGTCCGAATAATGTAAATAATGTACATAATACCTCATCTCAGAAATATAGACAGATACTGAAAGGCCGAAACGTTGTAATAAATATGGCGACAAAGATGAGGACAATAGTCCGAATAATGTAAATAATGTACATAATACCTCATCTCAGAAATATAGACAGATACTGAAAGGCCGAAACGTTGTAATAAATATGGCGACAAAGATGAGGACAATAGTCCGAATAATGTAAATAATGTACATAATACCTCATCTCAGAAATATAGACAGACTCTGAACAGAAAGACATATTTACAACGCCGTGCTTAATATGAGAGTATAATAAACACTTGCTGGCAATTGAACGCACTTAGCAATGGCTCTAATCGATTCGCTTACAAAGTATCACACCACCGTATGCAGTAAAAAAAACTTTAAAAAAATGGAATCTGACGACTAAATCTCTCACACATATCATTACTTTATTAATTATTTAATTTTGTATGTCCGTAACTATAGGTTCTTCGAACGTGTACGCTACTTCCTAACTAGGAAGTAAATGATTGTTCCGAGTTTGTTGTATATATATATAAGTCTGTCTATATCTACCTGTCATGCAGTTATTTCCCACGCGTTCACATTTCAGGTTCAGCTGGTTCTCTAGATGTCATCTGAACACTGCTGGTCGGCAAAGACATGCACTTGGTGGTCAGGAGGGCATTTGTCAGGCCAAATTGAATATGCAGCAGGCTTCTTCTGGATGCATAGTCCACTACAGCTTCATCTAAGGTGAGTCACATATGATACGTCAATTATAGATAGAACTAGAGAAGGATATTATCAAGGAAGCGTAAAGCCGAATAAAGCCATGCCTGCTAAGAAACAAATTAGCCATGTTAGGATATGCGAAGTCAATGTTTGTATGAGAAAAACAACCGCCATGTAAGTGGCTATTTTGAAAGCGATTTGTTAACGTCATGCAAGACTTGAAATAAGTATCTTTTTCGAAGATGTAATTAAAATATAAGATTTGAATATTCACCGACGATAATTTCAATTGAAGTGACTTTATAGAAACTAAACGTACCGATACACAAAGATAAGCGGATACTGTTGAAGCGTTATCTCTACATAAAAATCAGATAGTGATCTGAAAGGCGACAATTATGGCGGGAAAGATGTTGATGTCAAAAGAAGAATATGAAAGAGAAAATAGAAAAATAAAAAAGAACGAGGAAAGAATTAGGAATAAATTTTTGTTTCCTTAAAAGGTAAGAAAAAAACATGAGCCCAAATTAGAAATCAATGCTATTTAGTTTCTCTTGCCCGTTGGCCACCCAACAGTCTCCAAAATGTCACAAAACATTACATCAAAAACAGGCGCGAAAAATGTAACGCGCATGCGCGGAATCTTCTAAGATTGGCCAATCATTTTACAACGTCTTCTTAGTTTCTTTCATTTTTGTTTCCTGTTTTTGTTTCTTTGCTTTCGTTTTATTTATTTTTCGTGTATGACTTTGCTTTTCTGGCGAAAGCGAACAATTTTTCTGTCGCATTTAGAAAATTAATCGCTCAATCAATATTGGCGTACGTTTCTTCTTTTTCCCAAAAGAAACGAGAGCACATTTTGCTTTTATTTGTCATTCGGGCCATTGTTCAGATGTTAAGTCAACGAAAAAGTAAATTCCTTTCTACCGGTCTCCTTTAAACGCGTTTATTATCCAGAATTCCTTTTGTTTTATTTGCCTTCTCATTATCTCATCACGTTTTCTGTTCATCCGCTTATTTTTTTCTTTTATTCGACGGCAATCATCATGATTATTTTCTATATTATTGTTAGTTTTATCAGTTTAGCGCCTCTGTTTCTTATCGCTACCCTCTCAGTATTGCTATAATTACATTCGTTTCTGTTATTACGATTATTATTGTTATCAAAATTATTATGAATGTACTTTTTATTATTCTCATTTCTACTTATTCTAGTTAAACATGAGCACCACAGAGAAACGGTGTGTGTCTTTAGTCTCTTCTTCTACTTCTATGTACCGTGTCTCCTCAGGATGTTGAAAATCAAGGCTCTCCACAATTTCCTGTCTTTTGTAGCTCTTAATAAGCTTTGATATTTTGTTATCTATCCTAAGTTTTTTACTCAAGCTCTCTAGGTAGGTTATGCGTAGTTTTCCTCTCCCCATCATGCCTTTAATCTACCCTGTGAGTATCAAATTTTCCAATCCCTCTTTCCTCGTTACTTGCTCTAGAAATTTAAACTGTCTCTTCCTGGTGTTAAATATGTCTTTTTTGTTTCCGTTTTCTCTAAAACTTCACTGTTGCTCCCATGCTCATTCTATAGTATTCTCAGTATCCTTCTGTAGAACCACATTTCTGTTGCTTCAAGTCTCTTCATCACCTGTGTGAAGAATTTTCAGTATTCACTGCCATTTCGGAGGACTGATATTACATAATAGTTTAGTAACCTTTTCTTTGTTTCGAACAAAAATTTCCTGTTTTTTAATACTTTGCGTAGCTTTTGGAAGGCATCTTTCGCTATCCCATGGTTGCCCTTTCTGATTTCAGTGTCGCTTTTACCGTCCTCTGTTAAAAAACTTTCTAGATATTTAAATTGTTGGACTTGCTTGATTTTGTTGTCTCCAATCTGTAATTTGCATGTTGGGTTCTTTCTTTTTGCTAACAACTACCACACATTTTGTTTTCTTGCAACAGATGTTTAGCGAAACATAAATTGAGAATCCTATCCTCTCTATGGTTCATCATAAATGGGTCGTAGGGTTAAAGCGGATTTTGTCAAAGTAATATGTAAGACAATTCGCCTTAAAATATTTAACAGCTTTATCATCGCTTCTGTTACTCAATAATTGATCATTATTACATTTTGGTGGGACATTATAATTATTAATAATAATTCGATATTATTATTATTATTATTATTATTATTATTATTATTATTGTACTTGTTCTTGTCTGTGTGTTATGTTGCCTGCTTTGTAACTTGTACAGCCGGGTCCAAACTATGGTCCTTGGGCCCCATAGAAGAATTGTCATTTAATTGATAGCACTTTTCTTAGTATATGGGATGTTCCTAGTAGGGCGATCATCTGGGCAACTTGTATGTTGATTTTACCTGAGACACTGTTAGTAAAATTCTCCATTCCTTGTCTCACGAGGCCCAGTGCTCAGATTACTATTGGTACAGTCTTAGTCTCCTGTTCCCACGTCCTGCTAATCTCGATCTCCAGATCCTTGTATTTGGATAATTTCTCGATACTTTTTATGGTGGTGGTGGTGTGTGTGTTTGGGGGGGTCTCTCTGATAGTAGGGCTATGTTAATAAGTATACACTTCCTTAATTTCTTGTCTTTTACGATAATATCAGGTCTGTTGGTTTTTATTTCCCTGTCAGTTTGAATTGACATGTCCCAGGGAATAGTTACATCGTGATTTTGGGTAACTCTAGTTGTATCAGTATTTTCGATTTTGTGCTTCTTGTATATTTTCCAGGGTATATACGTCACTAACTTGTTATGTCTGTGGGTATATTCATTTTTCTGCTAGTTCCGCATATCCTGAGATAATATGGTCGACTGTTGCATCATATTTTCAATAGATTCTCCATTTCTGGTTAGTTCTAGCCTTGATTATTATTATTATTATTGATATTATTATTATTATTATTTCTGCTATGGACACACTACCTACCAAGTCTGCGGAAAGACCTAAGGCAGGTCGTGGTGTGTTGTTATGGCCACATTTCATGTTAATTTTTTTTTTTTTTTTTTTTTTTTTCTCCGATGAAGTTGCTAGCGTTACATAGACAAAGTTCTCCTTAGTGTGTGTGCTGTACTTTAATAAGACAATTTTCTGTATGTCTCTTAAGCTGGGGTTTCAGGATTCTTTCAATGTGTTGTTTTGTTCCATTTTTTATAATTCCAAGTGCACCTATTACCACTGGTATTATTCTTGTTTTCAATTTCCACATTTTTTTCTATTTCAATTTCCAGGTCTTTGTATTTTGATAGTTTTTCAAATTCCTTGGTTGCTATGTTACAATCCGCTGGACAAGCCATATCAATTAGTAGGCAAGTTTTTTCTTTCTGGTTTTTGACAATAATGTCCGGCCTATTTGCTTCAATTTTTCTGTCTGTGTGGATGGTATAATCCCATAGAATGGTGACATCTTCTATTTCTGTAACCGGCGCTGGCCGATGTTCATACCAGTGT
Source organism: Acanthosepion pharaonis (assembly GCA_903632075.3). Classification (NCBI taxonomy): domain Eukaryota; kingdom Metazoa; phylum Mollusca; class Cephalopoda; order Sepiida; family Sepiidae; genus Acanthosepion; species Acanthosepion pharaonis. The sequence goes on along the minus strand of CAHIKZ030001094.1, from coordinate 298,691 downwards.
TTGCTTACACATTTTCCAAAGTGTTTGCACATTGTCCAGTGTAAGTATTGCCCCACTCTATCGTGACGATTTTTATATTCATTTGGGGCAAGTATAGAACATCCTGAGATTAGATGGTCTATTGTTTCTTGGTATTTGTCACAGAACCTGCATTTTGGATCCACATTATTATGTATGATATTTGCCTGAAAATTCCTAGTGAAAAGACTCTGGTCTTGCGCTGCATTATTATTATTATTATTATTATTATTATTATTATTATTATTATTATTATTATTATTATTTCCAGGACGGGAAATTATAGAAGAACATTTAAAATACGAAAGAGAAATTCTTATAAAATATGTAGAATTCTCTATTTATATTAAAACGTGCATGCACATATCATTCTTAGAATTCCTTTAATATTCCCCCATAAACTATTCCATTGATGTAACTTTCTTTCGGTTCACTAGACTGTTCATATTTTGCTATGCTTTTTCGTGCGCCAATAACACTTGGGATTGTCTGAGTTTTGAAATAACACATTTGAGTGAGGGTTTTATGGACTGATGACAGATGATAGAACCAAAAATTGGTTACCTTGTCATTTACTGGGGAATTCTATTTTAGGGATTTTCTTATAGCTTACCAAAGCTTAATCTTGGTTATATTTTGCCATTCTTGTAGAGGTTGATTCTATCATTCAATCTTCTTCACGTTGAATCCATTCTGCATTGGTGTTATGTTCCTTTGGGCTGCTCCAAATAGTCTCCAAAAATTTCTGCACTTTTTCAATAGATTGTGAATTATTGACATCTTTATCTGCTTTTCCAATTTCCCTATAAAATTTCTTAAGGTCTCTTTCGAATATGTTATTTTGGCGATAGAACTTACAACGTTTTTCCTATTCACGTTGTTCTCAATGCCTTTAACTGCAGTTTCATTTGTAGCATTTCCTTGATCGCTTGAATTTCATTTAGTGATTTAATTTTATATCTCCGCTTGATCTTCCTGCACTTGCATTTTGAGACATTTGGGTTTCTTGAGATCTCATCTAGTATCGAAACCTCAAATCTGATTTCCTTTAATTCTCGCATTAGTTTTGCCTTCCAAGCTGGCTCTCTTTGCCTCTTGTTTGATTTTTTCATTGTTTTGTCTCCTCTCGTTCCCGTCTGAGCGACACGACCCATGTTGACCCGGGAAACGGCCGACCCGGTTTTAATATTTGTTCGTAATCACTGAGATTTGTAATGTTTAGCTTTTTATCCAGTATTCGTCCTTTTTCTAGTTGGATCCATTCTGGGATTATCTTCCTTTCGGCTGCTCCAAATATTCTCCCAAAATTTCTGCACTTTTTCAATAGATGGTGGCTTATTGACATCTATAACTACTTTTCCAATTTCCCTGTAAAATTTCTTAAGGTCTTTTTCGAATATCTTATTTTGGCGATAGAACGCTTTTCGCATCAATTTTGCCTTCCAAACTGATTCTTTTTGTCTGTTATTTCAGCTTTATGTTTTTTTGGCCCCAAGCTTCCCAGTAACTGCTAAAGCTGTTGCCTATATGACATTGTTAACTTCTGTGGTGTTTCTCAATGGTCCGTCCGTTAATAATGTTTCCAGTACCGCGTTGTATATGTGCTTATTGGACATTGTCATATGAATGTTTGGGAGCTGGTCTCTATCGGACATTTATGGGCGAGTTACTCTGATGAGTGCTTGAATGATATGGTTTTTCGCTTCAGTGATTTCACCTCTGTTGTTTCCAAGGAATTCTTCATTAATGTGTTTTGACTTTCCTTCCCTGATATAATCTGGATAACTGCAGATTATGTCGCATATAGATTTTTCGGTTTTATTTCCTGGGAGATTATTTCGTTTTTCATTTATTTTAATTTTACCTTAACCTTTTTTCATATTATTTATTTCCACTCTCACTTATTTGTTGTTTGAGCAACGGGTTAACGTATTCTGTCTTATTTAGTTTTATCTGATCTATTTCCGCATTTATTTAGCACGATGTCCCTGCAGACATTGGTAAGCATGTTTGGGTTGAGATGAGGACTTATTTCACTTCCTGCCATAGTTCTTCAGAATTGGTATGTCTGATCCGTGATGTTCTTTTATGGATTTTCGAGTTCAGTGAAAAAGGATGTCATGACATTTTGATACTCTTCACGAATCCATTTCGTTCGCTTTCTTTTTATTAATTGATTTGGCATCGAGTCACTCGGTCCACGGTTGGAATTAATCCAAGTTTGGTGACCAGCTGTCTGATCGTTGTTGAAAGAGTTTGTTCCAGTGACAGATTTTTTTGTCCCCAGACTGCTTCCTCTCTGAGGGTCGCAGCCCTTGGTGACCCCGGTGACGACAAATCTGGCATGGGCATTTGCTTGTAAATATTCAGATGGTTGATTTTTTTTTCTCTTTTTTTGCGTTTTATCTTTGACCGCCAAGGGGTAATTTTCTTCATGATACCAGCTCTAGGGCAACTATGGACCAAGACTAGAGCTCGTCCTACCCATGAAACAGGGGGGTTATCTTCAGATGCCCAAGTTTCGGGAGCTCATCATCTTCTGCCTGCATTCAGGTAGGTAACATAGGGATATAGAAATTGTATTGACCATACTAAGTTTTAACTTAGTATAAATCTCAATGACTATTAGCAGATGAAAAGTCAGAGGTTAACATAAATTGGGGATAATCACAAGAAAAAAAAATAAAGAATAAAAATAAAATTAAAAGAAAAGGAAAAAATAAAGTTAAATAAAAGAAAAAAATAAAATTAAAAAGAAAAGAAATATGTAATTTCAAATTAATTGTAAAAGACTTCACACAGCTTCCATATTGAAACGCGAATATAGAGTTCAACTTGAAGACGCCAATAAGAGTAATAATAATGTTTTATGGGGTAGATCACCCCTTACACCCCCGGCACAACAAGTTAGCGGAAGGGACACTAAGGAATTCATTAAACAAAGAAAAAAAAACACAAAGAAAAAAATACGGTAGATTTTACATTTGGGGGTCATTTCTAACCCTCCCTCATAATCAGAAACACCAGAAAGTAAGATTCTCACTCATAAAAGTTCGTCAAAAAGGACATGGCCAGATTAGCACGCTAAGATTCCACCTGCAGCCATCTGTGAAGGGGGAAAAGAAGAAAAATGTTATTATTATTATTTTTATTTCCTTTGATTTCTGGCGTTTACACATTTCTTTCCGGGTCCCACCCAAGGACCTAAGGTTAGAAATGGTATCATGACACTTTCCACTGACAAAAAAATATTACATAGATAAAGCCCTTCGTAAAGTGTGGGCTGTACTTGTGAGAACAAATTTTGTATCTCCATGAGGCATGGACTTCCAGGAATCCCTTCAATTAGTCTACTGCAATCTTTTCCAACCAGTCCTAGGGCTCCAACTACAACAGGGATTGTTGATGTTCCCATATGCCACATTTTTGAGATTTCTATTTCAAGGTCCTTGTATTTTGACAGCGTTTTGAATATCTTCAAAGATACATTGCAGTCTGCAGGGACTGCCATATCAATAAGAAGGCACTTTTTTTTGTTTTCGGTCTCTAATAACAATGTCTGGGCGGTTGACTTTGATTGTTCTGTCAGTGTGTATTGTGTAGTCCCATAGAATTGTAACAGGTCCTATCTCCGTAACCGGGTCTGGGTGGTGTTCATACCAGTTTCTTTCAGTTTCCTTCCCGTAGAAATTGAAAATTTTCCAGTGCAGATATTGTCCGACTCTGTCATACCGGGTTTTATATTCAGTGGGTGCCAATATCGTGCAACCAAAGATGATCAATTGTTTCTGAATATTTATCACAGAATCTGTATTTTGGGCTAACACAATATTTTAGTATATGTGCTTGATAATTCCTAGTTAACAAGCATTGGGCCTGTGCAGCAAGGATAAAACCTTCAGTTTTATTATTATTATTCTCATTATTATTCCCAGTTTTCATGGCTTGCGATTTCAGAAAATCCTTCACCATATCTTTTACCTGTGATCTGAGGTAAATGACAGGGTTTTTTGCGAAAGTTATTGAATACATTATTCGTTTCAAACAAAAGTACGTGGAGATTTTTAGTGAATTAAAAAATGTTTACTTCTTTCTACATAGATTTATTCAACTACATATTTTTTCTACTAGTTTTTCATCAGCTTTGAGGCAGCTTCATCAATCGATCCTCCGAGGATTTGGCATCTTTCTCAGCGACGATCTGCTCTAAGTTTTTTTTTTTTTTTACAAGTTTCCAGATAATTAAGATTCTTCGCATTAAGTGAATTTTATATGAAATAGTAAATGGTAATTCGAGGTGCCAAGTCTGGAGAGAATTGCAAGTTTAGAATAAGATACCATTCAAACTGTTCCAACAGCTTCCCAGTTAGCAAAGATACGTGAGCTTTGGAGTTGTCCTAATGGAAGACATCAGCCGTGCGACTGGTTAATTCTGAACGAATTTTATCGATTGAGGACTTAAATCGGTTTAGCTGGGTCAACGACTTCAACCTCAGATTTTACGAAAGGTAATAGGTAACGCCCTTGCAACCTCATCAGATCTATTTCATCAACATTAGATGCAGATTGTTTTTTTCATTTTCTCTAGGCAATTTTCCTTCTACATTTGTATACAAACCGTTTTTCATCGACTCTGATTTTTCTTGTAAAAATTAGATTTTGTTGATTTTGAGTAGAGAATTTCAAATTGAAATACAGTCCATTACGTCTTTCAGTTAATCGTATCGAAGCGTGTCTAAATTCTTAATAACGCTAATAATAAGTGTATTTTACCTGTGATTTTCTGTGTCCGGAGACTTGCATTATTTTTAATCATTTTTTTTTCGATTGGGCCATCATCAATGACTACAAGACTTCTGGTTCCTTCTCGATTTTCCAGACCAAAATGTCCATTTCGGAACCTTACGAATCAGTTACGAAATGTATTCTCAGCCATGGCACTATCTCCTTAAATGTCACATATGTTTTTGTTTTTTTGTACAGACTTCAGGATTTCGGGAAATAATAAAATAAAATTAGGAAAACGCATCTTATTTTCCTTAATTTTTACTTTTGACATAAGAATATCTAATATTCACAACATACACACGAATCATATAAAAATCGCTTTGTAATGTATACCTTTTACAATATCTTCATATATCATTCAGTCACGTACGAAACGAAATCACCTGTTCCATCGCCACAGATCGAATTCAATACATTCAGTTAGCGGTGTTCACAAGTACAAATTTTTGTATCTGAGATTTGTGGTGGGTTTCTTGGGATTTTCCCTAAATGTATGTATTAGTATTCAACTTATTACGAAACAAGAACATTTCGTTAGAAAGAAAAAAAAGAATATTACATTGTTATGTAATATCGATCTTCCTATATAGCAGTGAATGCGGAACAATCTCCTTACGGATGTAGAAGAGACTTTAGGCAGGAGGAATGCAGTTCTCCAGAAGAAGGCGACTGAATAACATGGACTGTACATGTGAGTAATGTTTTAGAGAAAATTGAAACAAAAAAGACACTGGCGAATTTGGTACTCACAGGGAACGCTGAAAGCAAGACGGGGGCAGGGAAAAACATCGCATAACCGGCATAACGAACTTGCGTAAATGCTTGAAAGAGCAGGGTTTAGATGAGATAACATAAAGACAAATTTAAGGACAGAAACTTGTGGAGAACAGTGATCGTCTGCCTACATGCTGAAGAAGAAGAAGAAGAAGAAGAAGAAGACGTAAGAAGAAGAAGAAGAAGAAGAAGAAGAAGAAGAAGAAGAAGAAAAATAAGAAACAGGAGGGAAGAAGAAGAAGACATAAGGAGAATGAGGAGAAGAAAAAGAAGAAACAGGAGGGAAGAAGAAGAAACAGAAGAAGAAGAAAAAGAAGAAGAAGAAGAAGACGTAAGGAGAAGGAGGAGAAGAAATAGAAGAAACAGAAGAAGAAGAAGAAGAAGACGTAAGAAGGAGGAGAAGAAAAAGAAGAAACAGAAGAAGAAGAAGAAGAAGAAGAAGACGTAAGAAGGAGGAGGAGAAGAAAAAGAAGAAACAGAAGAAGAAGAAGAAGAAGAAGAAGAAGAAGAAGAAGACGTAAGAAGAAGAAGAAGAAGACGTAAGAAGAAGGAGGAGAAGAAAAAGAAGAAACAGAAGAAGAAGAAGAAGACGTAAGAAGGAGGAGACGTAAGAAAAGGAGGAGAAGAAAAAGAAGAAACAGAAGAAGAAGAAGAAGACGTAAGAAGGAGGAGGAGAAGAAAAAGAAGAAACAGAAGAAGAAGAAGAAGAAGAAGAATACGAAGAAGAAGGAGGAGAAGAAAAGAAAAACAGAAGAAGAAGAAGAAAAGAAGGAAACAAGAAAAGGAGGAGAAGAAAAGAAGAAAAGAAGAAGAAGAAGAAGATGTAAGAAGGAGGAGGAGAAGAAAAAGAAGAAACAGAAGAAGAAGAAGAAGAAGAAGAAGAAGAAAAAGAAGAAGAAGAAGAAGACGTAAGAAGAAGGAGGAGAAGAAAAAGAAGAAACAGAAGAAGAAGAAGAAGACGTAAGGAGAAGGAGGAAAAGAAAAAGAAGAAACAGAAGAAGAAGAAGAAGAAGAAGAAGAAGAAGGGATAGTAGTTATTCTTTCGATTTTGTTTTCAAGGTCCTTGTATTTTTAAATCATTATTATTGAGTGAAATATCACCAAGATAAGAAAGAAAAGAAACACAATATACAAATCTTGACGATCAGTCTAATAAGTGTAAAGCCGTGACATGCATCACAGCCAAACGTGCGCGATACGATATCTTGCACATCCTTGCAATTAAAAATAACCTCAAATCAGGTAACACACTCCGATTGAGGGTGTTTTGATGTATCAAGATGTGACACCAAACGCTGCCCAAATCTTCCAACTTTAAAAGTAACTCTCTGGCCTTGATGTGCTCCAATTCCTCCCGCTCATGAACAGAGATGTACAATGTATCAGCCTCTAAGGGACATATCCACCAAGTTAACACAAGCAAACCCGTAGTACTGAACGTGATATATACTACCGTCCATATCATTATTATTTACGTATTTATGCTGACGACACAACTGTTTACTATAGCGTTAATTGTAAGTCCAATAAAGTAAAACTTTCTGCTGCTCTCGAAAATGACTAACAATCAGTTGTTGCTTGTTTTTATTTAGTGGGATATCAAAACCTCTGTGCGTTAATGCCACAATCTAAAAATTTAGTACGCAATTTTATTTTATTTAAGATAATGGTTTTAGCGATACAAGTCTTACTAATTAATCCATAGCTGGGGGAGAAGAGGTAGATTCGTGCCTTTCACAAGAATATTTGAGCGTAAGTGAATATAACAAATCAAAGTAGAATTGGAACTCCAGTTAAGAATTCCGAGCCATTATCCATTACACCACCCGCACGTCCAAGTTTACAGCACTTGGTATTCCCAAGCGGTCACCCATCTAGTTACTGACCAGGCTCAACGTTGCTTAACATCGGTGATCGTACGGTAACCAGTGTTCCAATGCGATGTGGCCATAAACCTTGACAATCAGTTGTTAACCGGGGCAAGAAATGGCTTGTAAATTTCAAAGACTCTAAAACCAATCTGCTCTTTCTAATCATTACCAAGAACACTTTCTGCCTTCTCTAGGAGAAAAAAAAATCATAGCGCCTACTTAGCCTCACGTTTGCCACTGACATGAAATGGAGAGAATATATTGAATCAATTGCTAGCTCTGCTGCCAGGAAATTTTGTTCACTGAGCCGTGCCAGACAATTATTCTCGTCAGAATCCATCTTGTACATTTATAAATCTACCAGCTGTCCGTACATTGAATATTTCTGCATTATCAGACTAGTGCTCCTTCTATATACCTCGAGATTCTCGACATAATCCAAAGAAGGTTTTGTCACGTTATCCGTCCTCACCTGGCATCTCGACTTCATTCATTTTCCCATCGCTGTAATGTGGCTGAATTTTTCTATAAATATTTTTATGGCAGTTGTCCTAATATGTTCTACTCCTTGGTACCTATATGAAACGAAGAGGACTGCTAGATTGTCAATTAGGTCTCATTGCTTTACTATTGAAATAGATAAATGTAACAGTAATTTATATTTTAATATTTTCTTTTCTCGCAGTTCTCGTTTTTTCTAGGTTATTATTTCCCTGACAGTTAAAAGTTTAATTGCAACGTCAATCTCAATCTCCTTTTTCCTGTTATATATTATTCTATTTTCCTTTCTCTTAACTAAATTCTTCTCATTCTCTTACTCTTCTAGTAACTCCTTGCGTCTTAGTGGCATTACCTCGATGTTCCGTCTTCCTGAAACCTGTTCTTTTATTCCCCTTTCTCTTCACTAAAGTCTTCTCATCTCTTACCCTTCAAGTAACCCCTTGCATCTTAGTGGCATTATCGCCATCTTCTATCTTCCTGAAAACTGTTCTTTTATTGTCCTTTCTCTTCACTAAAGTCTTCTCATTCTCATTCGCTCCCAGTAACCCCTTGCGCCTTAGTGGCATTATCTCCATCATCTGTCTTCCTCAAACCTGTTCTTTTATTGTCCTTTCTCCTCAATAAAATCTTCTCATTCTCTTGGTTTCCTTCGCCTCAAATTTATAGACAAATCGTACAGATGCATGCTGGGATTTCTTTCTAGCCAATAAGACATGCCACTTTTCGGATTCATCTGACTTCGTTGTTCTTTCTTATAATGAAATCAGAATGTTGCGATCACTTGTCTGCCTCCGTTTTGTTTGTTAACACCATTTTGTGGACATTCTTTTCCTTATTACTGTTGCATTGACTACTTTTGTCTTGCATATATTGTTTGCATAGTATTATTTTTAACCTCTTTCTTTCTTTGTTTATTGCAAAATCTGTCACTTCTATTTGTTGCACTCTTTCCCTCTCGGTAATCCCTTTGCGTTTTAGTGGCATTAACACCTTGCCCTGGGTGAAGTGATTGAAAAGAAAAGGTATTCCTTGACGCGTCATAACAGGAATTGTATAAAACACGACGAATCATTGTCAGGCATTATCGCATCGTTTTATTTGAGAAAGAATTTAAATTGATATATTAAAAAGAAAATAGAATTTCCTTCCTAAATGCATGCGGATGAGATTGATATTGCATAATCAATTTTTGACAAATGTATCATCATCATCATCATCATCATCATCATCATCATCATCACGATTAGAATTTTACCAAAAATTATATTGTACATAATTACAACTTTGCAATGAGGCGGAATTATTTCAATATTATAGAAAGTAAAAAGAGGCAATCGTTTTTCGCAAGTCATAAATTGCATTTAATCTCATCTGCTGGCAAACAAAATTATAATTATCGATTTCAAGGAATTTCTCATATTCATATCGAAATATAAATTTCTACTTTCCAACCAAATTCCTTGTTCCAATTTATTAAGATTTGAATTTTCCCAAATTTCTGGCTTCCCAGATTTCATAACTTCCATTCGTGATTAAATACTGGCTTTCGAAAGCCGTTCTGAAAGATACAAGCAATATTTGTATTCTGTATTTCCATTTGTTTTCGCTTTTCAGAAATCAATGCATTGTATTGATTGAAATGGAGATTCACAGGTATTAGATATTTTGGAAGTCTATGAATAAACTAGTTGCTATGACGAAAGGAAGACCGTGTTGCGTTCGTCTTTCAGGTTTCTAGGTTCAGAAATCACCATTAGATCTTTTTTTATTCTTTCCTAACTCGAATATAGATTAAGAAAAAAAACACGAAACAACCTTGACCAAAACGCATACTCTCGAACGCGCGCGCTCACACAGATATATAAATATGTATGTGTGTGTGTGATGAAAAAATAAAAATAGGTTGGTAGATGCAAACATAGGTTAGAATTGCCTGCAGACTGCATGGACACACTTTAAACAAATTAAGAAGACACTAGGAATAAATGATAAACTCAAAGCAAACACTTAAAACACAAATGACTGAACAAACAGAAGAGAAATAAAATTAGAAATTAGGATATAAAAAATAAAAAATAAAAATTGAAACGACGAACCCATCGCTACGTTTATTGCCTAATTGTAAACTTTATTTCTTTTCTTTTTTTGTTACATTTTCTTTTCGTTTTTTTTTTTTCGTCAGTGTCTGCTTCATTTATTTCCTTTCTTTCTTTGTTTCTTTCTTCTCAATTGGTCTTTTCTCTTTTTCTTTCATTATTTCTTCTCTTTTTCTTTTCATTACTTTCTTTCTTTCATTCTTTCTTTCTTTCTTCTAAGTCGGTCTTTTCGTCTTTCTTTCACTATTTCCTCTCTCATCCTTTTCATTAGTTATTTTCTTCTTTCTTTTTCTTCCTTTCTCATTTATTTTTCTTCTTTCTTTTTCTTCCTTTCTTCTTTCTTCATTCTCTCTCTTTTAATATTTTATTTCGAAAACCTTATATTATTCTTTCTCTATCCTTCCTCTTATTTCATCCTTCCTTCTTTTCTTTCTTTCAATATCCTTTGTCTTTTGTTTTTCTTCCCTTCGCTTTATTTTCTTTTATTCTTCTTTCTCTTATTTTCCTTTTGTTTCTCTCTTAGTTCTTCTTCTTCTTCTTCTTCTTCTTCTTCTTCTTCTTCTTCTTCTTCTTCTTCTTCTTCTTCTTTCCCCTCCTCACCTATTATTCTTTTATTCTTTCCCTCTCTATTCTTCCCTCTCTTCTTTCTGCCCTTCGAGCTCGATTCTTTTTGGTTGCTATTCTCAAAATAAAAAAAAAATGGCGTAAAATATACAAAATCACAGAAAAGGCAATTTTAACTGAAATTTATAATTCAAATTCATTCCAAGAATAAGAGAAAATATTTAAAAAATTAAAAATATAATAACCTTTGGGTTGGTTTCTTTATTTTCACTGAAAATCACTCCCACATGCATATATTATGTCTTTGCATTAATATATATATATATATATATATATATATATATATATATATATATATATATATGTATGTATGTATGTATGTATGTAAGTATAAATATATATATATATATATATATATATATATATATATATATATATATATATATATTATAATTCAGAATTCTTTCGCTTATAGCACACAAAAAATATACCGTGTACATAGATATATGTGTATATGTATGTATGTGTGTAGAAATGGCCTTCTCCTATATGCTTTTGACATTATGCGGCTTATAAATAGGTCTCATGTACTTCATTTGAAATAACAATTATTTAGTTAAAAATGGCTTTCACTTATCCATTTGTCTCCGAACCAATCTTAAATATCACGTAGCCTCCATAATAAATGTAATCTTTTAGTGTTCATGCCTGACTCATTGTCGGTCTTTATTTATACTGACATCTGCTTTTTTTTTTTCGAATAGAAGGCAGATGATAGGAATTTGAGATTTATTTAATTCCTTCCGTTCGGTATTGACTGCGAACATCTTGCATCAAACGTATTTTTTTTCGAATCTTGTCACTAGCAAACACATGAAAACTGGAAGGAAGCTACGGTGACTCGAGCTCAATCAAATGAAGTAGTGGAATCACATTTTCCGCGTTATTAAGATTTCATATTATTCTAGTGTATATTTTATAAATTCCATCAGTATCGCTAATGCTAACACCCATTTGTTGCGCCTTTTCGGACTAACGTTTTCGACCGACATAAATATATTTTTGTCTTGACCAGCTTAATTATATATATTCCACTATATATATATCCTCGACTAGTTTCGGATAAAATGGCCATCATCAGGAGAAGAAATATTTCTGCTTGCTGGTAGCAGTAAACTACAGAAATGAATGTCTTGATAGAGAAAATGAACTTTTGTCTGTAGTTTTCATTTGTTTTTTTTATTTCTTTATCTTTTTAACATGAATCTTTTAACATTCCTTGTGTTGGTCAAACAGTCTCTTTTAAGTTGTTATTTAAGGTAAGAGCTGGATGGATCTACGCTTCTCTGAATTCCCTTGGTCAGTTTGACAGTTTTATTCGTCCTGGAGAGGGAATGTGTCTCTGTTAAGTGTTTGTGTGTGTGTTATTTAGTTCCTAGGGAATGAGTAAGTATGATATGTGTAAGCGTGTATATATATATAGTTTGTGTGTGTGTGTGTGTGTGAGTGGGTGTTAAAGTTCTCAGAATAAATCTGTAGTGAATGCAAACTAAATAAATTAGACAATCGGAAAATAGTACTTAGTCCTTACCGACGCCTTTCGACACGGAAAAATAAATAAATAAAAAACCTAGTAAAAAAAGATGAAATAAAATACATAAAAATTTACTAATATCGGAAAACATTGTTTCCGAGTCGACATATTTCATTCTCTTATTTTACGACAGAGTGTCTCTTTTCTCTCTGCCTATTTGCTGCGGCCTCTCTATATTGGTATTACTAGATTTGATTCTTATGGAATTGTTTTGGGACGCCATTAGAATGAGGCAAGTTTATCTTTTCTGATTCACCTTTTTGCAACTATGTCCATGAATTCATTATTCACTATTTTGTTTGCCTTTCTACATTGAATTAACTTTCTTTCCATTTTTGATTTTTTTTTACTGGCCGATTTTTCACAATCCGTTACTTAGCCTTCTGTTTAATTATTTAAGCGTCATAATCAAACTTTCATTTATTCTAGCCTCTCTAATCTTCAAAACCTTTGACAACAGAGTCCACATTATTCTCATCTATTATCATATTATAAGGTTGGAGATAGAGTAGCAACTAAAAAAAAAAATTGAGATTTAGTTGTTGGCTGTATTAATTTATATCACGTCTCCTCTTTTCTTAATCATAATTAGTATTACGTCGTGGACATTTTAACATTCTGGACGTGTTGAAAAAAAATTACGAATTTGGATAGGGGGTGTATTTAAATCAAACAGAAAAGGGATTAAAACGCACACACACACACACACACACACACACACACACACACACACACACATATATATATATATATATATATATATATATATATATATATATATATATATGAACAAATACAGCCTTAAGATGTGCTATATTTATGGGATAAAGTGCTGAATATCAGAGATAGATCGCGTGCAAATATAAAAGTGAACATCAAGCAACACTTAGGGCAACAGTCTATTTCGTGGCCTGTCGATTGCATATATCATGAAACAGATCTGTCGCTGTCTCTAAGTGTTGACTTCTATGTTCACTTTATATATATATATATATATATATATATATATATATATATATAAGTCGGTAAAGACAAGATTAAATTCATGTCGGTCGGAAACGTTAGTCCGAAAAGTCGGAACGAATCAATCTCCTGGAGGTTAGCATCAGCCATACTGATGAAATTTATAAAATATACACTAGAAAATATGAAGTCTTCAATAATGAGGAAAATTAAAATTTAAAAATATGATTTTGCTACTTCACTTGATTGCGCTCGACCCCTTGCAGCCTCCTTCCGGTTTTCACGTGTTTGCTAGTGACAAGTTTGGAATAAATTCCACGAACTATAAGGGAACATATGAAGCAATATGTGTTCATGTCTTTTTTCGTCTTCATCTTCTATGTGCCGTATCCCTTCAGGATACACTTTAGAATCATTTATCACATTTGACAATCACGGCTCTCCACAATTTCCTGTCCGTTCTAGCTCTTAATAAAATTTGTCGTTTTGTTATCTCTCCTAAACTTTGCTCCACCATCAAGTTTACTCAAGTCCTCTAAGTAGGTTATGCGTAATTTTCCTCTGTCCATTTTGCTTTCAATCTGCTCTACGAGTATCAAATTTTCCAAGCCTTCTTTCCTCATTATGTGACCTTGTAATTTCAATTATCTCTTTCTGATGTTAAGTATAAATGTCTTTTTTTGTTTCTATTTTCCGTAAAACTTCTTCGTAGGTCACATGTTCTCAGAATTCTTCTGTATAACAATATTTCTGTTGCTTCAAGTCTCTTCTTTATGGAAATTGTCCAACATTCATTACCATACAGTGAGCTATGATAAGTTTTTAGCCATCGTTAATTACAGTAATTTTGGCTTTTGTAATAACTTCTTTTCTTTTCTTTTTTTCAGACAATACCGTGTTAGTATCAATCTACTCTAATCTATGAACCATAGTTGACTTATATCTTGCGATGAAAGTTTGCAGAATTAAGGAAATTGGTGAATTTCAACGAGGGCAAATAATAGGATGGTATCATTGTGGCAAGTCAAATAAAGAAATTGCTAGGTTTTTCCAGGTTAATCATCAAACGGTTAGTAATATTGTCAAGAAATTTAATGAAGAAGGTCATTGTCGTGTGGAACAGCATTCAGGAAGACCAGGCATCGTATCTGAGTAAACGAAAAGGGTGTAAAGAAGGAAGTCATCAGAAGTCATCGTCAGTTTGGTTTGGTTTGATTTATTTTGATTTTACGGAATATCAACCACAATGGGTCATTTAATGCCGACAAAATTCTATTGTTGGTAATATTTTCATTTTTTTTCTGGTAATATTTTCCCTCAAAAATTCTATTTCTGGTAATAATTTTCTTTCTATTATGTATCGCTGGTAATATCTTTTCTTTTTTTCTAAAAAAAAAATATCTGGTAACATGTATTTTTCTTTTTTTTGAATATATACCTGGTAATATTTGTTTTTCAAAAATGCATTTTTTTTTAAAATTTTTTTTTTTTTTGATTTTTCTGTAGATCCCAATTTCTTTAGTGAAATTTATGATGTTACTTGGATTAGTATTTTTGTCCTCTGTTAAAACGCTACCCATATGTTTAAATTTTTGTACTGGATTTATTTTTGGTATTTCTAATTTTTAATTTGCGTATTTATTTCTGTAAAAAACCGAAAGAGACATCACCTGTCTCTTGAATTCGAACTCTTTCGTTGTCTTCTAAAATCCACACCTTCTTAAATTCGAATTAAGATTTCTGAATCAAAGTTAGAGGAAATGGACAGAAACGCATTTCGAACTTCAAAAGTAAACATATATATAAAAATATAAGTCTTTTAATAATGGTACAGACTTTGAAAAATCGCTGTCTCTTTTGGCTCACACTCGGCTGCAGATAACAAGAGAACCAAAGTCAAAAAGTCATCTCCTATTCACAAGAACCATTATTCGCCGATTCAGGCAGCGAGTTGAATTTTTCGAAAACGTTGCGGAGAACCACCTCCACTCGAAAGAGAAGTGTTAGACGTTGCAGAGAGCAATCAAGTCAAAAGCAAAAAGCAACAAGCAAAAAGAGGAGAGAAAGAGAAGAGGTACCACAATTAAATAAGTTGTTCTAATTAGGGGGAGGGGAAGAGTACACAAAAGGTAAATGTAGGCTGACATTGATTTTTATCAATCAGATAGGTTCTTCTTTTGGTTGATGTCTTGAGACATTCGAAAAATGTTCTCAATTAAATAAAATCAGATTCTTAGCTTTTCAGAAAGTTTTCACAAGATAGGCAGTGTCTAGAGATATTTAAATGAAAGCTTTGCGTACTCAATGAGAAGGAGAGTAAACATGTTTTAAAAGTCCACAGTCTAACCAAGACGAAATTTAACAAAACAGACGCATGTCTTTTCTGTAGGACCGTATTCTTCTGGTACATGTCTCTTCCTTAGCGGATGAAAAGTTAGTTCCAAGGGAGCTTGTCTCGATTCACGCTGTTTAATTTTGTTTTCATTCGTTTATTTATTTATTTTTATCTTGCCACTTTACGTCATTATCTTGAAGATAAGCATCAGCCATGCTGGTGGAAGGTAAAAAGGGTTCCCTAAGATGATTAAAACAGAGCAGCTTCCTTTATGAGGTGTTAAAAAAAAAACACAGTCCTTGCCCCAGTTAATTTTCTTGAAACTATAGCAGAGTGGTTTCACGTTGCATTTTCCACGATGTTTATCAAGATATCACTTCGATTCCTCTGGCCCTTAAAATTTGGTTCGGACAACTTATTATAGATTTTCTTTTTCATCTTGTTTAAAATCGTATCCATCTAAAAAAAAAAAAAAATTAAATTATTTACATTTATACTTATTTTATGTTCTTTGTCCGGGGTGGTCGATCATGGCTCTCCGCGACGTCCTATCTTTACTAGCATTTTAAACTCCTTCCTATTCCTTCCATTTGCATAAACGTAAGTAGATTACTCACTGTTTCCCTGTACCGATCTTCGCTCGAATATATCCTGTGAGTATCAAATCCTTCAACAAACTTATCTTACCTCATTCAATTACTGAAATGTCAATAGAGATTTTCCGATTTTAAGAACAGCTGCAGTTTCGTTTCGATTTTTTTTAAGATCGCCCCGAAAGTGAACAGCCTACACATATTAATTTAATTTACACGCTTATATATTTTTTTATATCCTAGAAAAGTAAACTTTATAAGGCTGGGACGAAATCGGTTGTTCTTTTTTAGCTTCTTTAAAAATGCCATATAAATTCTGCCTATTCCTAACTATCGTTAAATTTTGTACCATAAAAAACAACAACATATATATATATATATATATATATATATAAAAGAAATATAGTCTTAAGTTAAATATTTATGGGATAAAGTGCTCAATATCAGAGATAAAAAATATAAAAGTGAACATATATATATATATATTTCATATAAAAATAAGGCCACGTGGCCTGACGATTGCATATATATATATATATATATATATATATATATAGGCAAAAATCAGTGGGTAAGTAAATCCTATTGATATAAAATATTAAAATTGATCCACAAAGAGAGCTCAATATTTTTATCATAGAGTACATGAGCAGAGTTTTTTATGTGAGATTTTTTCCCAACTGTACAAAAATTAAAATGTTAAATTTCGGTTTAAGTTTTTGTTCGATTCGACTGTCTTTTCTGTCTAAACTTATTCCGGTCACTAGCACCCTAACCACCCTTGTTTCTTTGTCTGTCTATCTCTCTATGTTATACTGGAACACACCTATTCTATAGTTAATAGACTCTCCCACCTATAATAAGTAGTAGTAGTAGTAATAGTCGCCAGTGGCTCAGTGAGTTGGTCAGTCAGTCGATGTCGGACGACCGTTAGTCGGATATTAAAGTACCAGCCACCAAAACTAGATTGCTGCGTCATTAACTATTATATTAAATTCCTAACGTTTTGTACGTCGAACCTATTTTTGGACCGACTTAGGGAAATACAAACCTCCACTGTGAAACTACTCTATAACAAAACTAGACCCTCAACTTGGCGTAGAATGTAGGAATACAACTTATAAACAATTTCTGCCATTCTGCTTGACAGCAAACCTAAAAAAAAAAAAAAATTCGTTCGCCATATACAACACTTCGCGACGAACGTATCCGGTTTCATACAGAGGAAGAAAAGATTCCGTTCACTCTACAACAACTTGGCGACGAGGGATTCGAACTCATACGGAGGAAGAAAAACTTTTCGTACTCTACAACACTCTATAAATCCCACTTCCCTTATATGTTGTTTTTTCCTCTTCTTTCTTCTTTTTACTCCTTTTTTCTTCCCTTTCTTCCTTAGTTTTTATTTTTGCAAATTTCTTTTTAAAAAAGTTAGAATTCATTTATTTAACAAATGTATTTGCATTGACAAGTCCCAGGAAGAATTTCCAGGATGATGAAATATATATATTATATATATATATATATATTTATATATTATATATATATACGCATTTTATATGCAGTTACATAAACGACACCTTTTCACACGGCACAAACGTCATATGCATAATGTTTGAATATGTTGGAGGGGAATTCTATCATGTTCAGGGTGACACATATTGAGGGCTTTCCACTACATACGCACGTATATAAATAGTTCTATATATATATATACATACTATATATATATATATATATATATATATATATATATATATTAAAGAAAGTTCAAGAAAAACATTTGGGTCACTAACACGCGAAAAAGGGAATGTCTCATATCGAAAATATTAAACATCGAAAAAGATAAGAAAAAATTAATTATTTTTAATAATATATGGAAATCTCCACCCTTTGTCTGATGACGGTCGCGAGACCAGAAACACGTGTAGGAAAATTATGGAAAATAAAGCATAATATTTAAAAAAAAAAAAAAACGTTTGCAGTTACTCTCTTCTTTTTAATATACGCACTTTTCTCTCGTTGGAACTACTATAACCTCTTCCTTTATATATATATATATATATATATATATATATATATATATATATATATATATATATATATATATATATATATATATACACGCTCTATCTCTGATATTGAGCACTTTATCCCATAAATATAGCACACCTTAAGACTATATTTCTTCATATATATATATATATATATATATAATCATTCACATAGAGACAGTTTCATTTGTATCACAGTTCATTAGTGTGGCTAGATATGGCTAAACCCATTATATATATATATATATATATATATATATATATATATATATATATATATATAATATAAAAAATGTATATTTGGCCAACTATTACAATTAATATTAAAATAAACGAAAAGTAAACGAAAATTAATTATCGATATGTATACGACGCATATAAAGCATTTCTAACTGTTATATTTAAGAATATATCAGTTCCAATATTTGAATAATTAATTATTTTATTTCAATCATATTGCGTTATAATCCGAATAATTTTGACCCTTAATGAAGATAGATAGATAGAAAATGAACGTACTGAGATAGATAATGAAAAGTTTCACATAGATAGATAGATAGATAGATAGATAATGAAGAGGATGAAATAAATAGTTAGATAGATAATAAAGAGAATGATATAGATAGACAAATAGTTAGATAGATAATGAAGAGAATGAGATAGATAGATATATAGATAGATAGATCTCAGAGCATTGCCTCTGAAAAGTAGGAGTCAAGTCAAAAGTCTCGAAGAAGGAACTTAGAAAAGCCATTTATGTCTCCGGATATGGAAGTTATTCGGTATCTCTTTCTTCTTCTCAAGCAGCTTATCATCATTTCCTTTCTCCTCGACTTGTACTTCAACGTTGCTCGGTTCTTGGCCTGAAGATGATCCCCGGCCATGTTGCACCTACCTGGGCGGAAGTTGAACTGGCCTTGCTCTCTAGCCATGGGGTAACATTGTCCGGAAATTAAGAACGTGACGGACGCTGAAAGTGCACACTATTGTTCAAAGCAGTGAAGAGAGCTTCACTGGAACTGGTTGATAATCGGAATGAGACAAACAGGGAAGAAGAAGTACAGTGAACTGGGTGAGAGGCGTGCTTATTAATATATACAGAGAGATAGAACAGCTTGCATATACACATAATGATATAGGTATAATGTGGCGCAAAATTATCTACTTTATTTATAATACTTCAATTTTCAAATACGGAAAATTATTTTTTTTAATATATAAACACTCATAGTTTATTATATTTTCATTCGTTATACATTATGAACGCCATCATTTTCTGTAGGACCGTATTCTTCTGGTACATGTCTCTTCCTTAGCGGATGAAAAGTTAGTTCCAAGGGAGCTTGTCTCGATTCACGCTGTTTAATTTTGTTAATCATCATAACCACCACCACCATCACCATCATCATCACCACCACCACCACCACCATCATCACCATCACCACCATCACCACCATCACCATCATCATCATCATCATCACCACCACCACCATCATCACCATCATCATCACCATCATCACCACCATCACCATCATCATCATTATCATCACCACCACCACCACCATCATCATCATCACCACCACCACCACCATCATCATCATCACCATCATCATCACCACCACCACCATCATCATCACCATCACCACCACCACCACCATCATCATCACCATCATCATCACCACCACCACCATCATCATCACAAGCCTGGTGGGGGAACCAGTTTATTAGCTGTTAACCTGACCCTGCGGCAGGTAGTAATTTATTACATGGTAGCAGTATCAACCGTAGAAATGATCAATAGTTGAAGCACATTGTTCGACGGTTGTCATCATCTTTCTTACCATATTCACGACGTCTCGACCGTTGTACGCTGCAGCCTTCTTCAGGATCTGTCTATATTTCTGAGATGAGATATTGAAACTATCTACATTATTTACATTGTCCGGACGGTTGTCACCATCTTTCTTACCATATTCACGACGTCTTGACCATTGTACCCTCCAGCCTTCTTCAGGAACTGTTTATATTTCTGAGATGAGATATTGTAACTATTTACATTATTTACATTTTCCGGGCGGTTGTCACCATCTTTCTTAAACATATTCACGACGTCTTGACCATTGATATCCTCAGCCTTCTTCAGGATCTGTTTATATTTCTGAGATGAGATATTGTAACTATTTACATTATTTACATTTTTCCGGCGGTTGTCACCATCTTTCTTACCATATTCACGACGTCTCGACCGTTGTACGGTCCAGCCTTCTTCAGGATCTGTCTATATTTCTGAGATGAGATATTGTAACTATCTACACTATTCACATTTTTCGGACGGTTTTCTTGCCATATTCACGTAGATGAACCTTCCAGTAACCTCCTTGTCCACTCGTCAGGGGGTGTCAGCAATATATGTATGTATTTGTCTACACAGTAACAAGTAAAAAAAAAAAAATAGACATCTAGACCCAAGAAGTAGATTTGGGAAATTTTTCACTGTGTAGTTTTAAATATTCGACAATATATTAGATGGCATCATAGGAGATTTCCGTTTTTGGGAATATATATTCCTAATTATACATGGCAATGAAGGATAAATTTGGTGTACACCAACATACCTTAGTTATTTGAACGGCTGTGATAACTTACACCGTGGATTAAAGAAAATATTTCTTAACTCCAATACTTGCAGGATTAAAAGTGCATTTTTTGTCACATAACGTTGTAGGAGTTCAAGGAAAAGAATATATCTATGGAGATACGAGGGTCATTCAATAAATAAGGTGAATTTTTCGGTATAAGCACTTCTAATACAGATACAAGCTTACTTTTATTTTTCAACGTAGTCTCCCAGCACTGTCACACACTTTTCCCATCTGTGCACAAGCTTCCGTATTCCCTCAGAGTAAAAATCTTTGGACTGATGTCTCAGCCAGTCTCTCACAACACTTTTTGAATTCATCGTCACTTTTAAACTTCGTGCCTCTCGTGAACGCTTTCAAGGGACCATACAGGTGAAAGTCTGAAGGGGCAAGATCTGGGCTGTAAGGGGGATGAGGGAGCAGTTCCCAGCCCAGCCTCGTTGGTCTGCACCGTTTGGGCTGCTGTGTGAGGCCTTTGCGTTGTCATGGATGCAAGATGACTACTTCAACTGATGACCCCTGCGTTTGTTCTTGTTTGTGATCTGCTTTCTTGACCTGCCTCAGCAGTTCACAGTAGTTCTTCTGTCAGACTGAATGAGGTCATTGACTGATTCGATCACCTCAGGAAACCTCACTTCTGTAGGCCTCCCAGGCCTGTCTTCATCCTCAACACTGCTCCGTCCTTCTTTAAACAATTTATCCCACTTGTAGACATTTTTTGGCTGAAACATGTGGCACCATACACAGTTGACATTCTCCTATGAATTTCAACTGGTTTGCACCCTTCAGCAACCAAAAACTTGATAACTGATTGCTGTTCAATCCTGGAGCTTGCTTCTTGGTCGGCCATCTTTGTTAATCGCCAAAACTCTCAAAGTTTTTTTTTTTTTTTTAATCTGCAAAAGAAATTAAATCCATGTGAAAAAGAAGTAAAAAAAAAAAAAAAGTAAGTTTCTATCCGTATTAGAAGTCCTTATACTGAAAAATTCACCTTATTTATTGAATGACCCTCGTATGTAGGAAAATACGCTGTGTTTATGGTCAAGACATTATAAATGACCGGCATGTCCAAAGATGTTAAACAAATCAAAATGTATCACTTAAGAGAGGGCATGTCAACAAGGTGGAGCATTTACTCTGGGACACGTGACCATATATATAGTATTTCCCGCCATATACCCCTTGTGCAAATTAATTGAAACAAAACGAATAATTCCGTTATTATTTACATTTTTTTAAAATTTTTTCCAATGAAACATGACCCAATGCACATATTCGTACTTCGTAGGTCCAATCCACGAAATTGTTCCTTGTAGATTAACCACAGATTCTCGATTTTGATTTAAATCGAGTATTTTGATTTGCTCACTTGGTAAGGCTTGCTGGTGTGTTCGTGCAGAGTTAAAATTTTCGTACGCTTCCTTAGTGTAAACGCCCATCGCAGACAATGGCCGTAGGACAACTACTCGACAGTCGAGACAATAGTGTGGTCGTGATGAAAATCGATGAATGAAAATCTGATGCAATCAAAATAGATCGTATGGTGAAATGACCTAATCTGGGCAAAAAAATAAAGTAAACTTGTCTAAACTGATCGTGACTTTTTTCAGTAGGCTATCCACAATTTATCAAAAGCGGTTGTTTCAATTAATTTGCACATGGCTGTAAGATGAAATTAAAAAATCATGGTTTCGTGTAACGGTGATGTAATGTTATTAATATTTAAATGGTATTAATATTTAACTAATTCTTGAATACTTGATAGAAATGTTCCCTATTCAACACAAAATAAAAATAGATATTATTATAAAATATTAGACTACAAATGAAAATTATTAAACTATAAAAGTATCTATCCGTATATATTAAATCTACAATAAAATAAAATGTTTCATTTTATACATAACAATCAGATGAATCTCCATAATTTTGTTGGATTAACTTCATATTGCGCCACAGATGGAAAATGTAGCTGCTGATCTATTTTATTCCGGGTAGGCAATGCCTACGTTGCCTACCTAGACGGCACTGGTATAGATGAATCCACAGTTAAAAATTACATTTTTATAAATATTCCTTATTCACTTAAAAAGCGTATTATACGAAAGGAAACACGGTATACCATACTCTAATTATATGCATGTACATTTATATGTGTGTGTGTTTGTGTGTGTGTGTGTGTGTGTGTGTGTGTGTGTGTGTGTGTGTGTTAGAGAGAGAGTGTGTATGTGTGTGTTTGTGTAGTTATGTGTTATGGTCCGGTTCCTTGTTCCACGGTGATAGTCCAAGATAGAACCAATAAAGAAGAACTCGAACATAGTTATGGAATAACACAGATATATTACAAACAGGAATATATACAGAGAAGTAGAAAGTGTTAGTACGAACAATCAGATTTAGTAGTACTCTTGTTCGGACTGCCTCTGACTCGACTGACTGACTCGCTCTGACTGACTGACAGACTCTGACGAACTTCCGTAGGCTCCAAAACTTCAGACTGAACGGTATTTAGACACACCCCCCACCACGAGGGCATCATGAACGGTGGCACAACGAGGCCAGTTTAACGTGGGATCTCCGATCCCGTAGGCTCGGCCAAAAATATGCCCTTTGAACCCGTATAAACGGGTTCAGGCTCGGTTTACCCCCCCGAAAGAGACTCCGCCCTTCGGCGTAGCCTTGTTCGGGTTCCTCCCCGCCCGAGGGCAGAGATTTCAACCGATCAGCCGGTTGTCCTAATTCGGACTGAACTCCTTGCTTCCTCTTGAGGCGCAGTATTTATTACGTATGGAATAGTCCATTATGTTATTATGGGTAAGGTCCCATAACATTATGTTATTGAAAGTTTTCAATTACATTAATGTAGCTTCCAGCAAGATGGTGATTAAACTATTAAAAATGACCAGTCAAATAACATGGAATAAAATCCATAAAATGTATATATTTATATCTGTCAGGATATATTCATACCTATCAATCCTTAAATGCCTGCAATAATTTGGAATTTTTGAAACTAACAATTTTGGCGACCTTTCACTGGGGATAGTATGTATTCGGCTTCTGATTTTCTGCGTCCAGAGTTGTCGTACCAGTGAGATGGCATCAAGGACACATGATCTAGTGGATAGAGGTGTTGGTTAGATCCAGCGACGAGACCCAAATAGTTGTGAATTCAATACCAGGCCACATCACTGGCGAATCAAAACATCCGGAAGAGGCATGACATGTGGAACTAGAGCAATCTACTTCGGTGGACGAAATAAAAGGGTTCGGTTCGAAATTCCAATCACCTGAACAAGGCCGGAGCGTACATCGGCCGAAATGTTGTGAATATGGCAATGAAGATCAGGATAACAGTCCAATTAGTGTAAATAATGGTAGATGGCCTTTGTTACCTAATTCTTAGTCTGAACTGTCTTTATTAATTTGCTTCCTTGGGGTGAGATCGATGACGTTATTTCACTGTAAAAGAGTGGCATCACCTAAATTGCGCTTAGTTGAGTGAACTTGCCGTTTTAAAATGACGCTGAAACACTTTCTCTACGAAGAAGTGTTTTAATGTTTAGAATAAACTAGTAGCATGGTCCGGCATTGCCCGTGCTTGATTCAAAAATCGTACGACTCATACATCAATCTCTATCACTTGACTTAAAATATTTTTGCCCATCCTTGCCTTTAAAGGAGTTCCCTTTGCAGTCCTGATGTTGCTACATGCCTTACTTCTTGCCTATCTCACACTGCGAAATTTTTCTAAGCTCCATACTATACATTAAATCTGTTACGAAAAAAGAACTAAACAAAATGAACACAAAACGATCAGCTTAAAAAAAAAAGACTCGTAACTGGAAATACCGAATAAATTAAGAATGTTAACAGCAAATACTTTTTCACATCCAACTCAGTTCTGCGTAATCAGAATCAACGTTGAGTTTAAGCAAGCGAATGAGCCAATTGGAGTAAAGTGCCATGCAGATTTAAAATTTTCCTACTTGTGACGAATGCAGCTATCGATTTTTTTGCATGCTATCATGCTAGTTAACATTCGTGTCAGTCAGCTGTTGGCTCTCATGCTGGCCAATAGAATATTCCTGCCTATTCGTGGCAGCCAGCTATTGGCTCTCACTCTGGCCAGTAGAAAATGGCCGCAAACTACATGAAAACTGCCGTAGAAGCATGAAAAAATCGATTATTTCCACTATCGATGAGAGTTGGGAAATGCAAAGTCTGTCTTGGCCTTCCCGCTAACTTGGAGCATGTGCATGTAAATTTTGGTGCAAATCCGTCGAAAATTGCGGCCGTGCATTCGTCACACACACACACACACACACACACACACATCCTGCCTTTTATAGATAGAAATAATATAAAGAAAGACAGCATGCGTCCCTGGCACAAAGTGTTTATTCTATTCCGCACAGGACGACATTCCAAGACAAATCACTTGGTTTTGGTGCATTTTTTTGTGTGTATATATGTCTACTAGTGAGCTAGCTCAAATGACTTGACTCACTTTATAGTCCACCAATAGAAGGTTAACCAATCAGAAGACGTAGAATATTCAATCCGAATGTCCAGTCCAGCTTGTCAGACGAAGAGGAACAGAAGGACGAAATATGCTCTGCTACTTTTACCAAAATATCCACTGCTAACCTGAACAACGCTTTCCTACTGTCTTCGAAATATTCACTGCTAACCTCTAGATTCTATACTCGAAGACGACCGTCATGATGAACAACATTGGGGGTGACAGCTTTTATTCTTGAGCTCTACGTAAAATGGACGTTGCCGAATGCTTACAATTTTAAATGTTATTACTTTGCATTTGATTGTGTGCGCTTTTTTGTTTCTTTGTTCTTTGTGAGTTGGGTCACCTCGGGTCTGCTGTCCAATTCCATGGTGCATTACACAGTGGCAAGAGGAATTAAATGAATGAATAAATAAAAAAAAAATGTCTATCTTTAAATGATTGCTTCAGTGTTCGGAATATTCTCAAAATTATTTTGATGAATTCTGGATAGCCTAATTTATATAATTATATTGTCCTCGACGACATATGGCTTACTGGATAACGACGTTGGTTAGATCCCGTAATTAGACCCAAAGAGTTGTGAGTTCAATACTAGGTGACAGCAGTGGTGAACCAAAAACTTAGAGAGTTGAGTTGAAAGGAAATAACTGAGACATCCAGGAGGAGGCATGGCACTTGAAACTAGAACAATCTATCCCGTTGGACGAAATAAAGGGTTGAGTCCAATATTCCATTCACCTTGAGAAGGCCTGAGCGTACAACGGCCAAAACGTTGTGAATATGGTAATGAAGATGAGGATAACAGTCTGAATAATTTAAATAATCACAATACCTCATCTCAGAGATATAGACAGATGTGGATAGCCTACTAAAAAATCGGCATGTTTTTATTTTAATTATAAAATTTCAAGAAAATGTATATTATAAAACCGTTCATCTAGTGTTCTTTAATTTACATATTTTCTTTGAATCGGCAAAGAAAACCGGCAAAATACAACAAAGGACAAACCACGTCATAATAGCGGGGTCTGCCTTTTGTCAAAAATGTATTCCCTATTTTTTATAACACTTTAATTCGTTTCTATTTTACAGGTTTCAATTCGTTGGTAAAATGTCTCCTTGTCTGTTTCATCTTGTCTAAAAATTCCATACATTATTTACAATACCTAAGCAATCTACATGGTACCTAATTTCACAGAATTCTGGTTCCATATAAAAAGTTTTCACTATATTCTTTTGGTAAAAGCGAATGACTACATTACAAAATGGCGACTATATTTTTGTAAAAACGAATATCTATCATAAGAAGATTGTTGTAAATGTAGGGTAGGTCTCTAGTGGCAAAACATCTCTCTCCAAATATTTTATCAGTTTTTCTTGGGGAAAATGTTTTTAAAATAAAATTGTAAATTACAAAAGTAAAATTTGTTAAATATTTTATATATTCAGATGATTTATTTTTTTTGAAATTGATCTCCAAAAATTAATACAAAACAAAAATAAGACACAAACGAAGTCCTTTCTTTCTCTTTGGAAATTCTTTAACGCAAATAATCAAGAAGCTTCGCCAACTCTGAGAAACATACATTTGAAAAAAAGTAAGTGAAAATTCCTTATTCTCTTTTGCGTATCAACAAACAATTGCTGCTTCTCTTTCCAATTTTCCAAGGAAGAAAACTTCAAAGAAGCACATGTAGTCGCAATAAAACATCTACCTTGTTTGATAAAATTTTCGATTGACTTTTCTTTTTTTTTTCTTTTATTATCGTCTGCTTCTTCCAATTCTTTTACCGTTTAAAATGTTTGCAACCGACCAGGCCACAATACTGTTTTTTTTTCATGGCATTTTCTAAAATTAATCAATTTAACAATTCTCTCTTTATTTACATTTTGTTTTTGAAAATTAGCATTTATATTCTTAAATTCCTTATCCGTCACTTATACTACAGGTAAAAGTTTCAGGGAAATAATTACTTTTTAGAAAAAAAAGTGTTTTGTTTTTATATATATATATATATATATATATATATATATATATATATATATATATATATATATATATATATTACCCATATAAAATAATGACAAATTGCATTCATAAATTAGATTAAAAGTAAAACTAATAAAGATGTTACCGTAACTATTTTTTACAATATTAAAAAAAGTACGATTGGTCGGGTAAACAAACTATTATAATTTAAAATATCTTTTTAATATGTTCTATATAAATGTGTTAATAAATATAGTATTTAACTTATATTAAATCCCTAAACTATTTGTTTAAAAAAAAATTTAAATTGATAGCAAACATCAAATTTTTTAGGCATCTAAATTTCTATCAAGCATTAAAATCTATTCTTTACATAAATTGCTAAAACCCAATTACAGCCTCTTTCTCTTTACTTCCCTCTCCCTCTTCTTTCTTTTTCCTTTTTCTTTTCTCCCTACTTCACACCCATTTGTATATATCACTTCCGTTAAGTTAACCGTCTAAATATGTCAAGGTCTGGTCACTCCTCCTCCCCCAATACAAAGTATACTTGAGAATGATATTAAATTAATCCCTCCCTATACTCTACCATGTCTCTTTAACTATCCCTCTTACACTCTCTGTTAAATTACAAAAACTTACACTACGCATCAATTTTAATTTCATTTTTTGTTTCATTTCATTTTTGGAAGTGTTATCTGATGATCCGGCGTCCTTTAAAAGGACTCTGGTGAAATAAATTATTATAATGGTACCTTAAAGTGGTCTGTTTTTCTCTTAAATATATATATATATATATATATATATATATATATATATATATATATATATATATAATTCACAATTGTTGAAACAAAGCAGCGGTCTCTCTCTAATGGAGAGAGCTCGGGAAGCTTATGAGGACTTGGAACAGGAAAAATAGTTGTTCCAGCAGGATGGTGCTCCTCCTCAGATTTCTAATGTTACCATGGCATGACTCCGTTAAATGTTTGGGGAGCATCTCATTAGCAAAAAAGCTGTAGTGTAATGGGCACCTCACTCACTCGCCCGACCTGAACCCCCACAGATTTCTTTCTCGGGGTTTCCTCAAGTACAACATCTACCAGGGCAACCCTTGCACCTTTGCTGAATAGAAAGCAGTCATCACGGAGACGTTTTAAGTGATCACCCAGGAGTCAATGCGCATGCGTTATCAACAACTTCGCATTCAACATTACCTTCAACTTAATCGTGGATATCCGTAGAATGTACTCTAGGGTCCCTTTTGACATTTTTGGTTCGTGTTTCAGACTAAATATTTGTAGATCCTAAACTGTTACCATTTTACCTATCAAAAATGTCATTTCCATTACTCTATCATTACTCTTAAACAGGGATTTGGATTTACTCAGAGAATATAATTTCCACAGGAAGCCGTCTAGCAACAACAGCAACATTCCCAGGGAGAGTGAGTTCCACTTCTTTCTTCATTTCCCGTCTCGTTGATAAAGCACAGGCGTGTCCTAAAATTCCGACTTTTAATTCTTTCTCTTCGTTCTTCAGTTTAGTCAAAATGCCTACTAATATATACCTAATTCGATTTAATAAATACAGACTACTTCTGTTAAATCAGTAACTGCATTAATACAGAATGTTTTTTAATGAAAATAATTTAAAATAATTGAAGAAGATTACTCTCTTACATCTGAACTTGATGCTGTTTTTGCTCCATTCTAATTGAACGTTTTTTCTGATCGACCAACTGAGTATGGCTGCTAGTTTCTAATAAGACAAATATGAGCTGGAATTCGCATTGTTTATTTATCATATTAATATATCTTCTGGAGATATTACCGACGTCGGTTGGTTAATGCGAGTTTTATTGAGGAAATGTCAACTTACCTAATAAAATCTAACATATTTTTTTTATTAGATATTCAAGAAGAACAAAGCAAAAAGCCGTGCTTGAGAAAAAAACTTTCGAGGTGCTTTGAAGAACTTGTAGTTCGTCAACCACTTGTGACATAAAAACTGCTCAATAATCTTTTCCCGCACCATTCGCCATATAAAAAGACAAAAAAAATATTCCATCGATTTAACAGAGAACTTCGGTGACTAAAGAAAAACTATGGCGCTCAAGAACAAAGAAAAGCGACTGTGACAAGAGAGGCAGTCGTTTTTGAAAGTTTTGTTTTCTTTTCTTGGCTCTCATTTTCATTTTTTCAGTTTGTCACGGTTCGTACTGCCTGAAAGCTTTCG
Source organism: Acanthosepion pharaonis (assembly GCA_903632075.3). Taxonomy (NCBI): domain Eukaryota; kingdom Metazoa; phylum Mollusca; class Cephalopoda; order Sepiida; family Sepiidae; genus Acanthosepion; species Acanthosepion pharaonis. The sequence continues at coordinate 269,145 of CAHIKZ030001094.1, read as the reverse complement.
TGAAGTGTCAGGGTAGACACGAAGAAAAATAGTAATGTGATTGATGGTATTATTATTATTATTATTATTATTATTATTATTATTATTATTATTCCTCTTTTGAGAAATCTATTATTATCGGTAACATTATTATTCTTAAACAGAAATGATCTTATTGTTGTTGCCAATGTTTTGTTATTTTAATAGTTAGCTTTTTAAATTCTTATCTATTTTATTACTTTCCTGTTATGTAACTGATATCATTTATTTATTTATTACTTATTATTATTATTTATTATTATTATTATTATTATTATTTCCTTTGTGATAAATTCATTTCTTTCCAGATCCCGCCCAGAAGCATAAGGTCAGAAATGGCATCCGGACAAAAAAGAAAATTTTAAAAAATACACACACTCGCATATTTTACATATTATTATTATTATTATCATTATTATTATTATTATTATTATTATTATTATTGTTGTTGTTGCTGTTGTTGTTGTTGTTGTTATTATTATTATTATTATTATTTCCTTTGATTTCTGGTTTATACTCATTTCTTTCCGGGTCCCGCTCAGAGACCTAGGTTAGAAATAATCATGACATTTCCCACTGACCAATTAAAAAAATGTTATTATTATTATTATTATGAATAGTAGTATTCTTCTTCTTATTATTATTATTAGTAGTAGTATAATAATTATTATTATTATTATTATTGCATCAGCCTGTGCATTTTTATAAACTTCTGACCAAGTTTATTGTCGATCTCTTTATGCTTTATTTGTCTCCATCCTCGTTAAATTCAGTGAATACTTCTTTAAATATTTTTTCTTCTTCGTTTCTATATGTGATAAAAAATTTAAAATTCGAAAAAGAAGAGGTGTGTTTTTCATATATTTATCATATAGTTGATACTGAGCCAGCTAACATCAAAAACTTCAATTCTTTTTAAATGCTATCCTTAAATATATCAACGTTGTATAAGAAAAGGAGAAAAGTGAAAATGGGCATATTTATAATGACGACAATCATAATAGGGACATTAATATTATAATTTGGTGGGTTTAATAGAAGAAGAGAATAATGATGGTATTATCTTTCTCTTCATTTATTTAATAAGATTTCATATGCAACAACAACAACAAAGGGTTGGTGCATAATTATCAGGCGTTTTTTTTTAAGCAATATTTCTTATGTAAAAAGAAACATAAAAATTTAATAATAATATCTTTAAATGGTTATTCCGGTGCGTAGTCACTATCTACTTTATTTTTATAACCAGAAAATAAAATATTTTTTATTAAAAAGATAAACAAAACAGCCATATTTATTAACATATAACTCGCCTACAAAACGCCTGATAAAATATGCTCCAACCCAATAATATGAAATCGAAATCTCAAAAATGTGGCACATGACAACATCAGCGATCCCTGATGAGGCTTGAGTCCTCGGGTTGATTGGAAATGATTCCAACAGTTACATAGAAGGGATTCCTGGCAGCCCATGCCTGAAAGAAATACAAAAATAATTCTCACGAGTACAGAACACACCTTACAAAGGGCTTTATCTATGTAAAATATGTTAGCTTTTTGTTGGATTTTTTTGGTTTTTGTTTTGTTTTTTTTCAATTGTTAGGTGGAAAATGTCATGACGCCATTTCTGACATTAGGTCTTTGGTCGGGACCCGGAAAGAAATGATTACACACCAGAAATCAACGGAAATGATAATAATATTAATTATTATATAATAAAAAACTAAAAAACAAGGTAACACATGAAGACACCAATAATTCCAGTTGCGGTTAGCGCCCAGGGCCTGAATGTAAAATGTTCTGATAGACCCACTGAAATGATTCCTGGAAGCCACTGCATTAAACATATGCAAAAAGATTGTTCTCACAAGTACAATTCATACTGCATGAAGGACTTTAAAATGTAAAATCTGCGTTCTCTTTGGATAAACAAAAAATGTTCACTGAAGATATCATGTTGCCATTTTTGATCTTAGATCTCTGGTTCCTGCCCGGAAGGAAATGTGTATTAACAGAAATCAAAGGAATCAATAATAATAATAATAATAATATTAATCAGGAGGAAGCCTGTCCCCTAAATTTCATGCAGGTTTGGGGACCGCTTGTGAATTCCAAATTCCCATGAAACTCCAATATTGGAGCCGGCTCAACCAACCTCGGGTGAATGCCGTTACAAGAAGAAGAAGAACTGTCCTCTAAATATGATGGCCTGCTATGGTATGGATATGAGGAGGATGCCTGTCCCCTAAATTTCATGCAGGTTTGGGGACCGCTTGTGAATTCCAAATTCCCATGAAACTCCAATATTGGAGCCGGCTCAACCAACCTCGGGTGAATGCCGTTACAAGAAGAAGAAGAACTGTCCTCTAAATATGATGGCCTGCTATGGTATGGATATGCTCTGGTGCCCACGTACCAGCCCCTACGTATGTCAACAAAAACTAGTAGCTAAAAGTCTGCAACTAGAACAAACTCTAGCCAACGAGAATTAGAGGAAAACCACGTCGAGGACAGTCTTCAAAGACACCCTCTATATTCATTAAAAGAAAATCCCATAAGAGAAACAATAAATAGATGGTCTATAGAAGAGTATATAGAAGTAATTACAGCATGTTATACTGCTATGTTAAATCCGACGACGATAACAACGACCAAAGCCGCCTGTAATATATGGCGAGAAAATCATCAGCAAAAATACCTGACATAGAACTCGAAAGCATCTGAGAAAACAAAAAAATATATATATATATTAAACGTTATCATCGAATGCCAACAGACCAGAGGAGACACTTGCAGAGGAACAAATAGAAAACAGTTGTAATAAGCCCTCTGAGGTATACAGCAAATAGCGAAAGATAATGACAAATATTAAAGAGAAACAGAGATGACAAAAACATTCTATATAAATGGGAGAATGTAAAGGGAATGTTTTTCGAGGAAATGTCAAACATTCCAAGAGTAAGAAAGAATCATCAAGTGAAGGAAATCATTGGCATCGCTAACCAAGCAATTAGAAATATAAGGGACGAAATGGAAAGACCGATGACCCTGACAGAAATTAATCATCTTATATATGCGGTCTCAGCAACGATCATAGAAAAAGTAGTTGAAAAAGTAAAGCTACAATATAAACGAAAAACAAAAATGCTAGCCTGGAAAGAAAAAATAGAAACCAAAATCATTAAGCTGCACACAAGGGCTCCAAAATGAAGAAACAAAAAGGAGACAACTGAAACGAAGCCATGACATAAAGAATAAGACTGACGTTCCCAAAAGTTAAAGAGAAGCTAAAACAGCAAATTCAAACGAAGGCAAAGAGAATCAGGCATTATGAAGAAAGAAACAAGTTATTCTTCAAAGAGGATGCCAAGAAACCATATCGAAAACTGGGCAAAAATAAAATAGAGATAAAGTTCTGATGTAAGATGTAGGAAAACAGCAAAATGTACAATGAAAGTGCTACATGAATCAAGCAACAACGGAAACAACATACACATATAGTGCCCAAAATAGACGGATATCAATATTACTGAAACAAACGCTTCCATCCGCAAAACTAAAAACAGGAAAGAACCAGCAATAGAACGAATAGCCACCTATCTAGCACCGACCAAGACATCGCACGGTCATTACAATGATATAATCATTAACCCAGAAAAATCCGCCGTGGGGAATAACACACCTACTCCCAAAAACAGAACAGAGGAAGAACCCGAAGAACTATAGGCCCATTACCTGCCTACAGACAATGTACACGATCCTCACTTCTATCATAACCGAGTGGACATATAACTTCCTTCAGAAAATAAAATTACTCGCAGCAGAACAGAAGGGATGTAAAAGAGGGAATTATGGTTGCAAGGACCAATTAATTATCAATAAGACAATATTAGAAGTGGTGAAAACAAGGTAAAGAAAAATATCGATAGAATAGATCGACTACAGAAAGGCGTTCGACAGTATACCACACTCATGTATAGAGAAATGCCTAAAATATACTATATCCCACAACGGTCAACTTCATGACGGAGAGCATGAAAAACTGGAAGACTACACAAAACCTAAAGCATACATACGGGTCATTAACATCGAGACTAATAAACATCTTCCAAGGAGATTCATTGTCACCATTACTCTTCTGCCTTGCGTTAGTATCACTTAGCTGCCTACTGAAGAATAGTAACTACTGATACAATCACCGAATAGTAAACTGAATCACCTATTCTATATTGATGATCTTAAAACGTTTATACCAAGGAAGACAACCAGCAGAAAAAAACCTACTCATTATTGTCAAAACCTACTGCGAAGTTGGGAATCGACAGATATGTCAAACTCACCTTCAAAGGCGGTAAACTAAGGAAAACTACATATTTAGACCTTGATATGAACAACAAGGTTAAGGAACTAGATCAAGATGGAACATACAAATACTTAGGAAATAATGAAGGAGACAGAATACAACATTCAATTATAAAGAAAAGGATTCGCAAAAAATATTGTAGCGGTGTGTGTTGGATACTAGAAAGCGAAATTAACGGGGCATCGTAAATACCTGAAAAGAACGAAAGAAGCAGATGTGGACTAACAGAAGACACATCAGTGGCTGAGGAGCACCGGGTTGAAAGCTGAGACAGAAAGCCTAATTGTTACAGCTCAGGACCAAAGCCTCGCAACCAGATCCATTCACTATCACATAATCAAAGATGGAACTAACCCGAAATACACGATCTGCGGAAAATATGATGAAACTCTCGACCAGGGTGTCTGGAACTAGCAAAAAAAAAAAAAATGAATATACCCACAGACATAACAAGGTAACATCAACATAAATGTTGCCCAGATGATCGCCCTACTAGGAACATCCCCTATACTAAGAAAAGTGCTATCAATTAAGTAACAATTCTTCTATAGGGCCTAAGGACCATAGTTTGGACCCGGCACTACCGAATACAAAGCAGGAAACCTAACATACACAAATAATAATAATAATAACAATAATCTCGCAAGTACAGCCCACATCTTACGAAGGGCTTTATCTATGTAAATTATGTCAGATTTTTTTCAAAACTGCTCAGTGGAAAATGTTATGATATGATGAGTATACACTAGAGATGAAGGGAAATAATTATAATGTGTAACTTTCTTGAGCAGAGGATACGATACCAAATGTGAATCATTCAAAATAGGCTCTTTAGGGTACTGCGCATATTTTGAGGAAAGTGTTGTCTGCCTAAAGTCCTTAATGTACCCGGTGTATTTAAAAACTTACCCTGAATGACAAAAGATAACGGAAACAACAATAACATAAAAAAGAACAACAACAACAACATTAATAATAATAATATTAATAATAATAATACTAATATTAATATTAGTAATAATAATAATAATATTAATGATAATAATAATATTAATAATAATAATAATAAATTGTTATTAAAGACCACAAACAAAAACGGTGCCTCCTTATTGATATGGCATTCCCTACTGACTGCAATGTATCTTTGAAGATATTCAAAAAGCTATCAAAATACAAGGACATTGAAATCGAAATCTCGAAAATGTGGCATATTGGAACATTAACAATCCCTGTTGTAGTTGAAGGACTAGGACTGGTTGGAAAAGATTGCAGTAGACTAATTGAAGGGATTCCTGGAAGTCTATGCCTTAAGGAGATACAAAAAGTTGTTCTGACAAGTATAGTCCACACTTTACGAAGGGCTTTATCTATGTAATTTTTTTTTTTTTTTTTTTTTTTTGTCAGTGGAAAGTGTCATGACGCCATTTCTAACCTTAGGTCCCTGGGCGGGACCCGGAAAGAAATGTGTAAACGCCAGAAATCAAAGAAAATAATAATAATAATAATAATAATAATAATAATAATAATAATAATAATAATGAGAAGAAGAAGAAGAAGAAAAAGATGAAGAAAAAAAGAAAAGAAGTTAAAATAAATGCAATAATGAATAGACTAAAGTACTATTTACTAAGTTTAAAAGGTGTTCTCAAGTTCTCTATCCGCACATGTTGTCACTTGGTAAGAAAAATAAAACTTTAATTGAAAAAAAATAATGGAAACGATATGTTCTTGATGCTGATGCTGCTGCTGATGATGATTATGGCACAAAATTTGATGAATTGCTTGCAAGTACATTGAAAGTGAATAAAAAAGACGAAATCTTACTATTGTTATTTCCTGCGACAAGAAAACATTTAGAGGAAAAAAAATAATGTTACCTTTTCTTAGAGAAGTGATATTTCAACACAATTTCACCTCATATATATATATATATATATATATATATATATATATATATATATATATATATATATGTAGTGTTTTTTTTTTCTTTCTTTTCTTTTTTTTTATATCTTAGATTTTGCATCTTTTATTGAATTCTTCCCGACAGGAATCCCGGTGATGGCACACGACGCAACATAAAAACTAAAACGCCTTTGCTAATCTACGTCTTTTGTTGAATCAATATAGTTAAGGAAGAAATGAAAATGATATTGCAGAGAAAAAAAATGGAATCAAGTTTTTGTCACTTTATGATTCTAAGTTCATGTAGACAGAAAGTGAAATTTCTTTTTCCATCCAATGTGCTGAAATTGAAAAATGTCACCAAATTATTTTGCCTATTTTTTCAATCGAATATGAATAAACAAAATTTTTCTTTTCACCTTTTCTTAGGTTCATAGAATTGTGGTATTTGTCAAATTTGCCTAAGCGTGGTACAAGGCCATTAATACATATGTCATCAACTGCAAGCAGAGAATGACATCAAACTTTTTTTTTTGATTTTGTTAATAAAACTATAATAAAGACAAAAGGACATTTATGCATTTTTTTTTCATGATAAATCATCCAGAATGAAGATTAAAAATAAATCTTTTAAATAAATTAACATGTAAAATTTGCTAGAATAACCTGAAAAAATACCTAATACAGTTCTATAAATTATTAATTCTTACCAATAAGTAACATTCTTGCCCGTAATGTCTTCAATATTTTTACATTTCCTCAAGGGAACAATTTTACAATTTTCAAAATCTTACATACTACCCTTGGATCCATTGATAGTTTTGTTGAATAGCGAAGACCTAGATGGGATTTATAATTAAATAAAACCAAAATTCGTTGATTCAGTTTGTAAGACAATTATTTTTTAATCGCATTCATCCCTGCCATTTAATAATAGAGCATCATCCATATTGGATTGTTTCGGTAAAATATTTAGGGAAAAAAATTTTCTATCCCCTAAATCTACATATGTGCGCATGCGCGTGTGTGTGTATGTTTATACGAGGTAGTCATGAAAAGTTTTCGGTACAAATCCTTTAAAAATGGCTTCAAAAATAAAACATTTCTTTTGTAAATCTTTCTTGATTAAAACGAATGTCTTTCAGCAACTACAAGTACACACGCGCGCAAACACACACACACACACACACATATATATATATATATATATATATATATATATATATATATACAGAAAACATATAAAAATCTCTGCACAATTGCAGTAGAACTAAAAGTACGCACACACACACGAACATACCACCCATATATATATATATATATATATATATATAAACGAAGAGTAAAATTTCAGCGTTCAAAAATTAATTTAAAACAGGGCTCAATACAAAATTAGAGCAATATATTTATTTATTATGCAGTGTTACATTAGAACATGCACATACCCACTACAAAACTGAACATCTTTTTTCAATATTAAAAATTCGGAATAAAATATTTTAGTAGCATCATGATTTCGCACCTGATACCTGATGAAACGTTAAGAAATTAACGTTGAAACAAAATGTACAGTTTTGTAGTGTGTATGTTCGTCCATGAAAGAGACTCTCGCCAATCTGTTGCCCTAGCGACCACCTTTATATATATATATATATATATATATATATAGTCGACTCTCCCGCCGAATTCGACGTATGAGGGTCAAGCAGATCAGTTCCCAGGAAATCGGCAGCCCGGAAAGGAAACAGCACATGAGATTTGATTATAGTGATGAAGGTTTTATGCAGGACCAGCCACATTTTTGAAGAGCCGAATTCAGAGACCTGGTGCACTACGTGCCACAAGGTCCACAAACGACCCTCAGCAGGTTTTGAATTCAGAGTTGTCCTTCTCCTAGACCAGTTGGCATCCAAGTCTATAGAACCCAGTCTGTCCTGCTATTTACCCATAGTTGGAGGGTGAAGAATAGGATTCACACATTTCCCAAGGTTATTAGCACGTAAGTGAATGTAATGGATTCGAATGGAATTTGAACTCGGCTCTCCGATTCCTCAATCCGAGCCACTATCCATTATTCCACTGTCTCTCTCTCTCTCTCTCTCTCTGTGTGTGTGTCTGTGTGTGTGTGTCTGTTGTCACTTTAAATGTTATTTCTAGTAGATAATCATATTTGAGTACAAGTTTTGTTTATTTATTAAACTGTATATATATTTAGTTTTGTCTGCCGGCATGAATAATAAATAAACGGCACGTCTACTCAAATATGAGCATCCAACAAAAACAAAGTTTAAAGCGATAACAAATCTATCGGATTAATAACTGAAAGAAAATCCGTTACTTCTCTATAAAATTAATATATATATGTATGTATAAAGACTAATTTCGTTAAATTATCCAACATAAATTAGCATCTACCGCTCTAGCCTGTCGATGAACATATACCTCACAGAGTTCTATAAATTTTTATTGCTAAAAATTAACATCTACCACCATAGCCTGTCGATGAACATATACCTCACAGCGTTCTATAAATTTTTATTGCTAAAAATTAACATCTACCACGCTAGCCGATCGATTAATATATACCTAACAGCGTTCTATAAATTGTTATTGGTAAAAATTAACATCTACCACGCTAGCCGATCGATTAATATATACCTACCAGCGTTCTATAAATTGTTATTGTTTGCCAAAAGTTAATAATCATTTCTCCTCAGGAACAAATTTATATGAGATTTATCAATACATAAAATGAAATGAGTGCCAACGTTCAAAAAGTTTGAAATATTATTGTTTTTTTTGTTTTGTTTTTTGTTTCTGTTTTTTTCTTTTCTTTTTTTTTTAAATAAGGTTCACCCTTAACAAAAGTTATGTTAGGACGCGGTTTGTACGGATAGGTTTAGACGATAACGGTTAGTCCTAGCCTTGAACTTGTTAAGGTTGTAGTGATCGGAGAAACATCCTCTTGAGAATTGGTTCCACAGATTAGAGGTTCTTGGGAAGAAACTGTTCGAATGGAACTTACTTCTCATTGATGGAATATGGAGGGAATTTGGGTGGGATTTGCTACAATATAAGTCGCTTGGCGGGTCCGAGTGGTGAAGATTAGACCTTGCAGAAATAAGGAATGCAGTTCTTCCGAGCACTTTTCTTGAAAGTAGCCATAGAGCAGAGAAAGGCCTACCACTTTCCGCCTTTAGGAGGGAGGCTGAAGTGTGGAAAGTAATTAGTCACCTACAAGGAATCTTTTGGACTCTATCAAGGCTAGAAAGTGTGGTCTGGGTAGCTGCCGCCCAAATATGACAAAAGAATTCTTTAACAACTTCAAATTTGAATTAAAATGTATCCGTTCTGGAAATGAAATGCAACAATTTCAGTACAGACTCAGTTCTAAGTAGGATGGTAGGCAGGAATATTCCAGATGAATCAAGCGTAGACTTTAAGAATTCACGGTTCGGAACATTCACCTTTATCAGCAGAGGATATTAACGCTTCAAATTGATTGAAGAGAGGGGGACTAAAAAACTAACACTTATTTAATACACTGTTACACAGCCGCCTGTAATCCCGAGAGCCAAAGCTGTTGGATTCAATGCGGTGCCTCATTCTCTCAGCAAAGCACTGAAAGAAAAAAGACATTTTTCCCATTGAATTTTGAGATGCATGAAAATAAAAGACTTCTTTTTCAAATTAAATTATAAAAGAATCTGTAAATTAATTATTGTTTGGTCATAAATAATTTCTGATTTGGGTTTTCAAATTTATTCTTCAAAAAATAAAGTACTGTTAAATTTTATTCAATTATGCTTTCCCCACTATTTGTAATCACTGGCTGCCACTTATGAGGCAGCACTTCGATAAACCTTAAGTAACATTCAGCAGGTTATGTAAAACGAAATCTATAATCTGGTTTCCATTAGAGAAACGTTTTTCTAGCATTTTTCTGCAACTAAATACAATAGGATGCTGCAAAGTCAAGTGATTATAGCGGGTGTGGTAGAGCAGACCAACCGAGTTCCATAATTGTTTCCTGTGTTATCCTTGCTGTATGTGGCTTTGTCTCGTCATGTTGGAGAAAATTATTTTTTCTGTTGACAAGCGCAGGGAGCTTTTCGAAACAATTTTATGGACACGTTGCAGTGGTTGGACGTATAAATGTGCGTTTAGTATTTCATTGCGTTTTAAGAATTCAAAATTAATCATATACCGATGATCCAACCATTAGTACAACCTCCCCTTTTTTTCATGGAGCTCAGCCTTTTGGGTCACTTGTTGAGAATTATGCTTGTTTAACCATGTCAAGTGATTATAGCGGGTGTAGTAGAGCAGACCAACCGAGTTCCATAATTGTTTCCTGTGTTGTCCTTGCTGTATGTGTCTTTGCCTCGTCATGTTGGAGAAAATTATTTTTTCTGCTGACAAGCGCAGGGAGCTTTTCGAATCAATTTTATGGACACGTTGCACTGGTTGGACGTATAAATGTGCGTTTAGTATTTCATTGCGTTTTAAGAATTCAAAATTAATCATATACCGATGATCCAACCATTAGTACAACCTCCCCTTTCTTCCATGGAGCTCAGCCTTTGGGGTCACTTTTTGAGAATTATGTTTGTTTAACCATGTCTATTTCTTTAAACATTTTCGTATGTGACCCCTTTTTCATAATCTGTTATGATATATTTAAGGAAAGGTTAGTTAGGATGATACACTCGTCATTAAAACTTTTCCCCCAAAACGAAAATTACTTATGATTCTACCTAATATATTTACAACTGCATGTGTTGTTTCTTTTCCGTAAATAATTAATTCGTTTTAATTCTTTCTAAACTGAAAAAAAAAATATTCCATTGATTATTTTACCCAAAAGGCAGGTAAGCGATAACAACCTATAGCTTTTAACACGCGTACGGTTATTAAAAATGTATATCTGTATGTAAAACATGTGTTGTTTGCATTCTCTTTTATTTTTTTTACCAACACTCAATTAACTATCAACGTAAACTGGTTTGAAGGTGAAAGTTTATGCCGGTGTATTTTGGTAAAGCAGTACAAATTTATTATATTTTATTTCTATTTGTCACGTTCCTCAATTTATTCAAACTATTCACCATATCTTTTCGTCACAATGCGGTATGTAGATGTCAACAAGTACGTACACACACGCACACACATAATATATATAGGAATAAGAAAATATTTAAGCAATTCCTCTTCTATAAATACATGGTAATTGCTCGAATGAGCTCTTCCCTACTGTACCTAGATTTTATGAATTTAAGCGCACTGCTAGAATAGCGTCGAGTTCGCATTAATTTACAGTTGAGCTGCCTCAATGCAACCGTAAATTCTTACAGTTTCTTCTTTCATCGCACTTCTCGCTTGTGGAACTCCCTTCGGCTCCATGCTTTCCAGCCAACTTTAATCTTCAAAAATTTAAATGCAATGTCAATCGCTATCCACTGTTCTCCTGATTTCCTTTTCCCGCTCATTATTAATGTTTCTGTTGCTAATTCTTGCAGACCCACCCTGTAACCACTTGTGTCTTAGGGGCTTTACTGCCTTGCACGGGGTGATACCGACTAAAGAATAATAATCCCATGCACGCACACACGTAGATGTATATATATATATATACATATATATATATATTAAAGACATTTTTATGTTTAACATTCTTTTTATAGATACAAGTATTTAAGTAAATGCTCTGTTTATAATAAACAGTATTAAATAACATTTACCGGCCTGAATGTCCGAGAAATTTTCATAGAAAATATTCGTCCTTTGACAGGATTCGAACCTGCATCCTATATTGTCGGACTTTGTCCAATTCTTAATATATATATATATATATATATATATATATATATGTGTGTGTGTGTGTGTGTGTGTGTGTGTGTGTGTGTTGTTTATATGGGTGTGTGTACATGGTAATTGCTGAAAGACACTGGTCTTGATCAAGAAAAAATTGCCAAAAGTATGTAGTTTTTGTAAAGACTTTTAAACGATTTGGGCCGAAAACTTTTCATCACTACCTCGTAATCACACGCACGCGTGCACTTACATATATATAGAGAGAGTGTTACTGAATAGAACATAATTTTTTAAAAAAATATTTTATCTAAACAATTAGCCTACTTCCAATATATTGATGATGCTTTATTAATATATTCCCGTGATACTGACTTACCTGATCTTGTAGTAAAGTAAACCTAATTCGAAAACACACACACACACACATACCCACACACACGCACGCACACACACACACACATATATTTATATATATATATATATATATATACTATTTCCTGTTTAATAATAATTTATATAAAAAATTTGGATTGCTAATGGGATCGCCTCTTAGTGAAGTGATTTCATTTTTTTTTCTTAGAATTTCTTGAATGCAGTCCTTTCCAAAATATTTTACCTAAACAATGAACATACTTCTGATATATTGATAATGCTCTATTACTGTAAACCTGTGATACTGACTTAACCTGATCTTCTCGGTAAAAGTCGAATATACAATAGAATTTACATGCTACACCGTGTTGATATGAGCTTCAAATTTAGTGGCCACCGAAAATAAACTAATAAGAATGATCTCATAAATTTCTATTCTCATCATATCAACAAAATAAAATCCGGAAGAATCACAAGGTCCTACTTAAAACCACTCAGAATTTGCAGCTCATGAAATATTCCGAAATAGAAAAGTGGCCGCTCCTGATAAACCCAACGAATAATATATATATATATATATATATATATATATATATATATATATATATATATATATATATATATATATATATATAGTCATTCGGTTGACTCTAGCTACGATCGAAACCTGACTGAATTGGCGGCAGTCGGAGAATCTACCCCAAAGACATTTTCAAAATCGTGTTCCTGAGTTTCAAACGATGACGCATGTTGCGATAAGTTCAGTTTGGTGAAAGTGTTCAGTGCAAGAATGTGTCTAACCCTGCCAAGTCGCACACGGGATTCTTAGGTTCAATCTGAGCAGTTTCAACAGTATATGCATACTACGTATTCATACGTTATGGCTCGAGTAATATGTAAATTGCTTGTACTATTTACGCACACAAGTAATTGTGTAAAATTGCAGATAAAATATATCTGTAAAAGAATTATACGAATAAAAGTCAAGAGGACAACTTATCATTTCTTCCCCTGTGGGACTTCATTATGACAAATGTAATGATTTTATTTTGTAACATGTATTTATATACAAGAGCAAAAATTTTATTGGTGTTTAGCAACGTTCATAAACGTACATAAGGTTAGCTGAAATATCAGGCAAGCTATGTCGGACATGTATTAACACAGTTCAATGTCTAAAAAACGATAGTGAGTTAATGATGTCTTTGAAATTTTTTATGGAAATTAGTATTTATTTTTTTTGAGTTTCGGATTAGTTTATATGGTATATATTTTAAATATAATGCGGTTATGAATTTAAATTTTTTCTTTTAATTTTTAAAAGTTTTGTAGACATTATTTTGTTGGCTTTGGAAAGGGGTAATTCTTTCAGAAATGGAGATAATAGAAAAAACTTATACATATATATCTTGATAATATTCGATAGCGGTACTGACGAGAATTTTCCTTCTAAGTAAGTTACCTTCCCTTTTAATAAGTGTGTCATTATTTAGAAAAAAAAGTTATGGTTGAACGTATTTCTGTGTATGACTAATGCATTTGATAAATTGTTCTGTATAAAGACCTTTTGTGTTCATAGATACGTTTTTAATTTCTGTAGGTTTCACCAATGTATTGTTAAGGGCAGTCATGGTAGTTTATATATATATATATATATATATATATATATATATATATATATATATATATATATATATACCTGCGTCAGAAGCGATCGTCATTAAATCTTTCTTCCTCTATCATTATTTGATAATCTTCGTTTTCACTTATCTCATTTTTCAGCATTAAATGCAATGGTCAACCCTGGAACTGCTCCTATATTTATGCTATAGTGTATTGCTATTATACATCATCATTTAACGACTTGAACAAGAAATCGTGGCTAATGTTGAAATAAAATTATTTCCGACATCATTGCTAGCAGTGACGTTTCCACAAACAGGATATAGTAGAAAGTTCTTAAGAATTAAGATTAATGTGTGTAATTTTTAAATGATTTTGCTGTTGTTGTTTTAAATCCTTTATTATTTCGCCTGTGTTTGTTCTCCGGGGATCTATGTCCAAACTACAGTGTCAACAGCGACACTTTACTCCTATACAACAATATGGTTGTTTGCAAACTCAGTAAGTTATGTGCCAGGCGTGATACACGCGTAGGCGATCATGTATCTTTCGATACATAACTAACGAGGCAGATTTCTTCCCGCATTAGGTTGCCATTTCTTTCTGCGGTAGACCAGTTGCCATCCAAGGCTATAGAACCCAGTCAGACTTTCTATTTACCCATAGCTGGGGAGAGAAGAAGAGGATCCATACTGTTAGCACGTAAGTAATGAATGTAATGGATTTGACTGGAATTCGAACTCGGCTCTCCGATTCCTCAATCCGAGCCGCTATCCATTACTCCACCTTTTCGGATTGGAAACATCAGGATTAAACAGTTGCATAAAATATATTCACTAACATGGCTTCTAAGCAAATTCTCCTCCATCATGTCCTTTGTTCCGATTCTTATAGTAAAATACTAGCAGACAGAGTGTATGGTTGTCTGAAAGGCCAGATAGCGAAATGTGTGAGTTTTCAATTGAATTTGAATTTACATTTTCTATTATTTTTATATTTATAATCAATTAATGATCAACTAAAATGAAAAGTCTAGAAATATTTTCATATTTTTTTACAGTCTTCTTTATTTAACATTTTTATTCTACATTGAAGCTTTGTAACAATCATTGTTGTTTTCTGTCTATATTTCTAAGATGAGGTATTATCCTCATCTTTGTCACCATATTATGTAGACTATTTACATTATTCGAAGTATTGTCCTCATCTTTATTGCTATATTTATCACAAAGTTTCGGCCTTTCAGTATCTGTCTATATTTCTGAGATGAGGTATTATGTACATTATTTACATTATTCGGACTATTGTCCTCATCTTTGTCGCCATATGTATTACAACGTTTCGGCCTTTCAGTATCTGTCTATATTTCTGAGATGAGGTATTATGTACACTATTTACATTATTCGGACTATTGTCCTCATCTTTGTCGCCATATTTATTACAACGTTTCCGCCTTTCCGTATCTGTCTATATTTCTGATATGACGTATTATGTACACTATTTACATTTTTCGGACTATTGTCCTCATCTTTGTCGCCATATTTATTACAACGTTTCGGCCTTTCAGTATCTGTCCATATTTCTGAGATGAGGTCTTATGTACACTATTTACATTATTCAGACTATTGTCCTTATCTTTGTTGTCATATTTATCACAACGTTTCGGCCTTTCAGTATCTGTCTAGATTTCTGAGATGAGGTCTTATGTACACTATTTACATTATTCAGACTATTGTCCTTATCTTTGTTGTCATATTTATCACAATGTTTCGGCCTTTCAGTATCTGTCTATATTTCTGAGATGAGGTATTATGTACACTATTTACATTTTTCGGACTATTGTCCTCATCTTTGTTGCCATATTTATTACAACGTTTCAGCCTTTCAGTATCTGTCTATCTTTCTCGGATGAGGTATTATGTACACTATTTACATTATTCGGACTATTGTGCTCATCTTTGTCGCCATATTTATTACAACGTTTCTGAATTGTGAGTTCAATATCCGGTTATGGTAGTGGAGAACTTGGAGAGGGGAATTAACAGGAGATAACTTATAACTGACATCCATTAAACATGGCACGTAGAACTAGAACACTATACCCCAGCGAGTGAAATAAAGGGTTCAGTTCGACATTCCAACCATCGGAGTGTATAACGGCCAAAACGTTGTAATAAATATGGCGAAAGATATGAGAACAATAGTCCGAATAATATAAATAATGTACTTTGTTGTTTTTAATTTTCATGTCTACTAAAAATACGGAGTTAATATTATGAATTTTGTCATAATTAAAACTCTGAAATTTTATTTAATTTTTATTTATTTTTTTCTCAATGGCAATGGTTCGACTATCGTCCTGTTCACACTCCTCCTTGGTCTTTTGAAGAGGAGTATAGGTTAATCTCTTTTTTAGGATTGGGCTTCGTCTTCTCATTCTCTTTCTGGCCTACTAACCTCTTGTATCTTAGCGGCGTTATCATCTTTCGAGGGGTGAATTGGTGTAAAAAATACACTTCCACATTACAGCGTATAAAATTGGCGAGGTGTCAGTTTAGAGTCTAGTCCTGGGTATGACGATAAACTACATCTGGCAGCAAAGCCTCTCATCAAGAGATTGGATGTTTTGACCAGCGTAGAACAACCTTTTAATTTGTGTTCTTCCTAGGTTCAATCTTATCCGGAATGAAAGCACCTTTTAAGTGGTCCCAAAATAGTGTTTTCATTTGTTTGATGGTTCAAAGTGTAGGAATACATTTTTATAGAAAAATGAGAACAATACTGCAGTAAAGTATAAAAAAAATGCATTTTTACAATAAAATCATCTACAAACTATATACCTAAAAGAAAATATACGTTTGCACTGAAAGTATAACATTATAAAATACCTGTTGTTCAGGCATCAAATTGCGTGCAAAATATTTAGACATTGTCATTAAATAACCCATAGAGTTGTTTATATGTCCCTATACCAAATCAACCACATCTAGAAGCCGTACAGAAATGGGAGGGTAACAGCACTTTCTTCTCCACAGAATCGCTCGTGTTTGACACAAGGCTATATTTTTCGAGTAGAAACATAACTTAGCCTACTTTTCAAGAGTGTAATGAATTAGGATATTATATATGTTGATTTAGTTAAAAACTTCGATAATCGTTCTTGACCACATTCAAATCCAGTTTAAGCAAACATTGCAACGGCGTTTGCTTTTTCAATTGAACCTAAACAAGACGTTGATGATAGACTGTCTTCAAATATGCAAATAAAAGAAACTATCTTTAAGCAATTAATTTTTTTTCCTTAGATTTTTATGACATTTTACTGAAGCTTTAATTTTCTATTTCATGTAACGTAGTTTATGATTTAGTTTTCAACATGAAACCTTGAATAGAAATAAAGAAAATGAGTTCTGTTTGTATGTTTACACCCAATATCCTGATCATTTGTGCAAGTTGCGCCAAGATGTTGGATTGACCCACCCTGTATGTACACAGCAATCTCAATGGAAGGTGGATCCCGTTCATATAAGTAAAAAAAAGGAGAACGTGAGATTGAATCGGTGAATTTCGCTAGTCAGCAACCCCTCCTTTCTATCCGGCTGTATGAATTTATTACATCGAAGCAGAAGGGAAAAATCGTTAAAAACAAAGAAAACATTGCTGGGTTGCTATGTGATATCTCCATCTTCTTATATGGCAGTGAATGATGGACAATTTCACCACGGGCGAGAACAAAATTAGAGAACTGAAATGTGGTTCTATAGAAGGATGCTGAAAATTCAATGGACGGGGAGCGTAAGAAGTAAGGAAGTCTTAAATATAAAACGCAATTGAAAGAATACTTCCACCTAGAATAACTGCGAGGAAAGTTGGCTCCCTGAGCCGTGCTAGGAAGTTTTTCTCCCCTGAGTCGATCCTCCAGATATACAAATCCACAATTCGCCCTTGCATGGAGTATTGCTGCCATATATGGTCTGGCGCCCCTTCTGTTTGCCTCGGGGTTCTTGATAGGCTCCAGAAGCGGATATGCAATATGGTTGGCCCTGCCCTGGCGTCTCGTCTACAGTCACTTTCTCACAGACGCACCGTCGCCTCCCTCTGTCTGTTTTACAAATACTTTCATGGAAATTGCTCCGAGGAACTGCATTCGCTGGTTCCCAAACTTCATGAGTTCAAGCGCCCTACGAGGCTGGCATCCCGCTCTCACCCCTTCACTGTCGAAATGTAGCCGTCTCTTCTACTCTAATAGCTTCATGTCTCGCACCTCTCGCCTATGGAACTCTCTTCCCTTCTCCTGTTTCCCTGAGAGCTATAATCTCCAGCTATTCAAGTGTAATGTCAATCGACATCTCCAGTTGCCTTAATCTATCTACTACCCTCATCCTTTCTTCTATCACTCCTATCTGATCTTCCTATTTTCTGTAACCCCTTGCGTCCTAGTGGCTTCCCGCCTTGCTTGGGGTGAAATGCTTAAAAAAAAAAAAAAATAAGGAAAATAAGAATCAGACATTCTTAGATACATTTTGGGCCTGAAAAACTTAAACCTCACGGGGTACAGTGAGGACAAGAGAGTCACTTACATGATAATCTTGTGTGACTGAATAGCGAAGGGAGAAAATTGTTAACAGGCAACGATTGGAATTTGTGGGGAGCCTTGATCACCAGTATCCTGAGGGAATTGATGTATTAAATTTTTTTTTTTTTATATATACACTATTTTGTGATATTGATTGATTATAAAATATAAAAAAATTGATTTAATAAGTAAAAGTTTTTAAGATAGAACGGACAAACTGTTTAATTCATTCACTGATTCTTTTATTTATAATATTTTTTAGAAATGGTGCTGGACAATTTCTTTCCAGATGTAGAAGACATTTGAGGCACGAAAAAAAAATAATTTGACAGAAGTTTTCGGAAACTGTCATGGACAGATCATATAAGTCACTAAGAAGTTTTAAACGTCCTGGATATGACGATAAACTACACCCGGCAGCAAGTCCTCTGATCGGGAAGTTTTGAAGAGCATGAAACCACCTCTTAATTGCTGTTGTTCCCAGGTACACGCTGAAACGGGATGGTAGCACCTGTTAGGATCCTAACTATGGTAAAATAGTTAACCCGAAAACACTGTGAAAGTATAAACATTTTTATAGTAAAAATACTAGCATTATATTTTGAGAGTAAGAAAATTACCAGCAATACATTTTTGTAAACGTGCTGTTGTGAATGAACGGGATTGTGGGAGCTAACGAAAGGACAAAGCTTAATAAAATCAACAAATAGGAAGTTGTTGAGATTGGAAGATTGAAGTTTAAAGGCAGTAAATTCGATCTTGCTCCTCTGTGGCCAAATCGGTTAAAGGCACGTCAAGCTAAATGACGGTTCCGTATAGGATACAGATTCGAGTCCTGTCGGAGAACGAATATTTTCTATGAAAATTTCTCGGACATTCAGGCCGGTAAATATTGTTTAATACTGTTTATTATAAGCAGAGCATTTACTTAAATAGTTGTATCTATAAAAATAATGTATAAACATAAAAAAATGTCTTAAAATAATTGTTGGACTTTGTCCATTTCATAATGTGTGACGTCATTTGTTTACATTTGATACGCCATGAGCAGATATGAATGTACGTGAGAGATTCATGGATGATTGTAGTTTAAAGGCAGTAAATTCGACCTTGCTAACCGAACTCTCCTCTGTGGCCAAATCGGTGAAAGGTACGTCAGGCTATATTATGGATCCGTATAGGATACAGGTTCGATTCCTGTCGGAGGACGAATATTTTCTATGAAAATTTCTCGGACATTCAGGCCGGTAAATGGTGTCTATTACTGTTTATTATAAACAGAGCATTTACTTAAATATTTGTATCTATAAAAAATTTTTTTTTTTTAAATGTATAAAAATAATAAATGTCTTAAAAGGTATATATCAAGGACGTGGAATCGAATTTTTAGAACGTTCGCTTTTTGGATCAAGTTTGAATCTCTCCATTGACGATAGGACAGGAAAGTGATTACTAGATGGTATCGATCTGAGGGTTGTTTTAGCGTCGTGTTGAGTCACCGTGTCCGTGGGTTTGAAGGTAGTGGAGTTGTTCAAACTGCTGAATATTACAGATTAAGAAGGATCTCCCAGTGACTGTAACTAAAGTCTGCTCAGTATAGATGCAGTATAAACCATAGGCGGCCTCTCTGGATATTCAACAAACACAAAATGTACCGGAGCAGGTATGTTCGATAGGGATTGGCTAGCATCTTAGAATCCGGTGGTGCTCGGAAAGCAATAGTCGACGGCATATATATATATATATATATATATATATATATATATATATAAACGTAATCAATTTACAAATTCATGAATTATTCACACAAAAACAAATGCAAAGGTTAATGATTTAATTGGCGAGAAATCCATCGTCGCAAACAACGCTGAGTTTGATTTTAAATTTTTTACAGTTGTGCGTTTAAATTTATAGAAACAAATCTTTTCATTCATAACGGATTCGGAGGTTTTTTGTATATTATTTGAATTGTTTGCGACGATGGATTTCTCGCCAATTAAATCATTAACCTTTGCATTTGCTTTTGTGTGAATAATTCATGAATTTGTAAATAAATTGTACGTTTATCAAATTAAAAAATAACTGATCCAAGTTTTAGATAATTAGTGCGACATTACTTTTATTAGACAATATAGTTCATCCACTTTGACAAAAATTTACCAGTAAAAAATTCGTCTATCACCATATTTGTACATGAACGCACAACTGTAAAAAATTTAAAATCAAACTCAGCGTTGCTACTGCGCGCTCCAAAACAATAACTCATTTCGATAGCATTTTCGGATACAACAATACATATATTTTCGTTGTCCTCTTATTACTATCTATTTCATACCTGAAGATGTCTGTAAGACAGACGAAAGGTATTAAAAATAAGAACTAATGCGGCAAAATTTATAAAACAAGGATCTTTTCATTCATAACGGATTCGGAGGTTATTTGTATATTTTTGAATTGTTTGCGACGATGGATTTCTCGAATTAAATCATTAACCTTTGCATTTGTTTATGTGTGAATAATTCATGAATATATATATATATATATATATATATATATATATATATATTAAATGGACAAAGTCCGACAATTACTTTTAAGACATTTTTATGTTTATACTTTCTTTTTATAGATACAAATATTTAAGTAAATGCTCTGTTTCGATAAACGAATATTTTCTATGAAAATTCCCTGGACATTCAGGCCGGTTAATGTTATTTAATACTGTTTATTATCTCAAAATAATTGTCGGACTTTGTCCATTTCATAATGTGTGACGTCTTTTGTTTACATTTGATACGCCATGAGCAGATATGAATGTACGTGAGAGATTCATGGAAGATTGTAGTTTAAAGACAGTAAAATTGACCTTGCTAACCGGGTGCTCTTATGTGACCCAATCGGTTAAAGTCACGTCAGTTTATATGACGGTTCCGTATAGGATACAGGTTCGATTCCTGTCGAATATTTTCTATGAAAATTTCTCGGACATTCATGCTGGTAAATGTTGTTTAATACTGTTTATTATAAACAGAGCATTTACTTTAATATTTGTACATATAAAAAAAAAATGTATAAAAATGTATCTCTCTCTCTCTCTCTATATATATATATATATATGTGTGTGTGTGTGTGTGTATACAGGGTTCGATGCGCAAATTTTCGCCATTTTATATCTTTAATTTAGCGCATTCGCGTTGTTTTTTATTTTAGTTTGTTGTCTGATCAATATAGTTGGGTCAGTTGTATACCGTCTGTGAGAAAAAGAACAACATGACGCAATACATTTCGCCTGAAATTTGGAAACGGCATGGTGTATTTCTTGGCATTCGCACCGGAAGCTTCAATCCGAACATTTCAGAGTATTTGGATGTTAATCTGAGGGCTGTGCAGAGGATTCAGAAAGAGTTGGACGAGTCTAATTGTGTTTGGAGTGAGTACTAGTGATGGCGACCTTATGCCTCCATTCATCTTCCCGCAGGCCTCAGACACAACACGGAGGCTTACACTAAGTGTCTTAAGGAGGCAATGTTGCCCTGAGTTACGTGGGTGTCTACTGGAAGACCCTATGTCTAGCAAAAGGACGCTGCACCATGCCCCACAAACTAGGTTTTAGTCATGGCTGTCAGGCAATTTCTGCGACCACATCACCCCTTATATCTGGCCACCTAACTCCCAAGAATGTAACCAACTTTTTTATGTGTGTGGTGCAGTTGAGCAAGCGACTAACAAAAACTCTTTGTAACACCAAAGATGAATTGAAAGCAAGGATTATGACAGCATTCACCAACTTTACATGTCTCTTGTTCGTTTTCAAGAGAAGCATCCTATATTTCATAATAAACCTCTTTTTCATTATATCGTGTGACCTGAAGTTTCTCCCTCATTTTGAAGTGGAAACATTCGCTCAATACCTAATCACCAGCATTCTGTTTTAAAGACGATTTTCATTGGCTTGACAAACACAGTTCCTGTTATTACGTTCCAGAAGTTCTAGTTTTGTCTCATTTAATCAGAGTATATTCTCTTCAAATTGGATAGGTTTTTTTTTATTCATATACAAATGCTTAATGAGAATCCCCCAAAAATAGCTTTTAGAAAATCGTTTTACAAATTCGACATACTCGTCGGTATAGATTTATTCAAGTATTATTCGTTTTTTTTTTTTTTTGTCTTTTTTCAAAATTATTTTCTCTCTTCAATTTTAGAATGATGTTTCAAGCAATCGGTTTAGCCATTGCAAATCGTTTAGAAATTACATAATGCCCACTGACTGATTTGTATTGCCAAATAATATTCGTTTTAATCTCTAAACTCTTCATCATTGTCTTGATATAAAATGTGTTGTGTCATTCCAATACAACATTCAACTGTAAAGATTCAAGAGCAGGTTCAAAGCAAACTGCCTATCCTTGCAAGAAAAAAATAGATTTTGCTACAGAATGTGTGGAATGAACTTTAATAGCAAATTACTCGTCGTAGAATTGAGACACTGATTTTTAATATAATGCCAAAATAGTGTGAAGACACTAAGACTGTTGCAAGTTTTCGAAAATCATGATGATTCCTACTCTTAAATTCCTCAGTGAGGTAACCCAACAGGTGGGATAAGTCCTATCGATTGGGATACGTCCGATCGACCATCTTAGTTCTCCCTCTCACTTTCCTATGATGTACCCCATAAAATTTTAAAAAAATGCCTGTAGTTGAGGCATTAGGGTCTAAAGAACAAAAACGATAGTCGACACGAAACGCTTTACAGGAATCGAAGACAATGCATTCTTTGAATATCAAGCTCAGCGCCATTTAAAATGTCGGCATGAAAAGATACAACGTTTTTTTTCTATTTAACAAGAAAAAGAAAACATTTTATGTTGATTTGAGTTTATATTTTCACCGAAAATCTTTTTCTCATTTAATTCAGAAAGTATTCGATCAATCTGACTTGAAATAAATATTCCGAAAATTGCCATTGCTCTAACCACTAAGATAAACCGACCAGGACTTTTGCTTGAACACGTGATTACTTTTTCTTTTCTTTTTCTTTCTTTTTTTTAATCATTCTCAACAGTTCAAACAGCAATAGTGATTTTTTTTTATCTCGGTGACACAAGCCAGGCTGTTCTTTTTTTTTTGCACTTATCTGTGTACACACACACGAAGGGTGGGAGATTTAATTGGGTGGGTAGACGTCTTACAATAAGATAGCATTTAAGGTTGGTGGCAGAGGAAAAAAAGATTACATGTCTGGGTTACTCAGAGTGGAAGTCAGTCGAAAAATAAGCAGACTTTGGCCCACGTGGCAAACAAAGGTGTGACATTAAAAGAAGTATTTTTATTTTTTTTATTTTGTAAAAGGAAACACCCAGTGAGTAAATAATACGAGGGCAGAGGAGCCAAGTCAGTGAAGTGCGCCAACGTGACCCCCACCCATAGACGACAGTAGACAGACAAAACCTGTACTAAAAACCTCAACACGTCTTCACTAGAAATTACCAAACGATTTTGATTCATGCATTTTTAATGTTGTTCACAACCACTGGAGTCAATGAAATTTCATAACTTAATCCAAATAAAAGAAAGAGAAATCCTATCTTGAAGTTCAATTGCCTTTCTGAAATATAGGTTTTATGTTGATAAATGTACCTTTAAGGGATATCAAGGCTAATTTACATTGTACTTATAAAATATCGAAAAGAAAATCATATTCAGAGGAGTACTACTTTTTAGGTTATCCAATACAAACTTTTCCAATTAAGGCATGCGTCCTGGGTAAGATAATAAACTACATCTGCGTCCTAGGTAAGACGATAAACTACATCCGCTTCCTGAGTAAGACGATAAACTACATCCAAGTCCTGGGTAAGACGATAAACTACATCCACGTCCTGGGTAAGACGATAAACTACATCCGCGTCCTGGGTAAGACGATAAACTACATCCACCTTCTGATCAGGTGGATTTGAGATGCGTCGAACCACCTCTTAATTCCTGGTGTTCCCAGGTCCACCTTTGAACTGGGGTGGTAGAACCTGTTAGGGTCACAACTATGGGCAAATAGTTAACCCTCCCAAAAGGGCTTAAAACACTATAAAAGTATAAAAATAGGTTTTAATACCAACAATACATTCTTGAAGAAATTAAATATTACCAGTAATATACTTTTGAAGAAAATATTATACCAGCAATACATTTTTGAAATAAAATATTAACTGCAATAAAAATCTTGTCGGCATTAAATAACCGACTGAGTTTGATATGCCGTAAACCAAAACAAAACAAAGCAATCAAAGATGAAGAAGAGACTTGAAGCAACAGAAATATGATTTTATGGAAGGATGCTGAGGATATTATGGACTGAATATGTGAGCAACGACTTACATTTTACTTATAACATATCGAAAAAAAATATATTCAGATGAGTATACTACTTCTTAGGTCATCCAATTCAAACTTTTCCAGGTAGCGCATACTATGCCACTTCCACAGAAACGATTCACCATCATTTCTCCACTCTTCAAAATGTGAGCAGAAATTTCCATTCAAACAGCTATTTTGCCAAGAACTGTAATTTTATAGAAAAAATATCGCATTGATATTTTCTTAAACACTAGAATTTTTATCTCTTCGAGTCAGGGCTACTTAGTGGATGCAAGTGACATAGTAATTGTAAATTCATGAATTTGGTGCTATAGTAATTGTAAATTCAGTCACTGGGCCGGAAATAAAATACGTGGCCAGTATCCGCGAACTGCTGAATAAGAAAATGACAAGATATCCCTAAAAATATTCAACAGAATGAGAAAAGAATATTTTCGTAGATTGAATAAATGGTTCGGTTCGTAATTCGCTGAAGGTTACTCGTAAACACCACAACGTCGAGCCGTTAACAAAAAATCATCTGAATGTAAATACTGATAACTGCTCAGCCTAAAAATTCAGACATTAATAATATATCATTGCATTCCCTGGACGTAACAGATGGTTGAATAGAAAATCAGAGGTAATTTACAGATGTCGGTCAAAAATAAGCATTTCTTTCTGTTTAATGAGTCTCGTCAGAACGAGATTTTATGTGGATCTCATGCATGACGTCAAACTCATTCATAAATATCTGTCAGCTGTATACAACCATTTTGGAAGATCAATGGTCAGAAAAAGCTTTGAGCGACTGAAGCCCGAGAATCTTAGCAAAGAACTTCGTCCTTTTAACATTGTAGATTGGCGATACAGCATCGTAAAAACACTGTACGAAATAACAAAAACAGTATCATTTGAGGTATCAATAACAAAAAAGAATATCACATGTAACACGAAGAGAAGATAGGATGTCGAAGTTGAACAATATTTCAAAGAAAAGTCAAGGGAGGAAACCCTCTTGAATACTCGAAAGTACCATAACAGCTACTAGACATGCGATCCCTATTTTCCTAGAAAATTGTTTTAATAGAGAGATTTTATATCGTTCGTGTAGATGTGGACAAGTTTTTGGTTCCCTGTACGGCCTCAGTAAATACTTGACTCCGCCTGTAATCCACTACCTTTACAAGATCCAAAATGGAGTTCTGTTGTCATATTTGGGCGGGACTTGTTCACGTTCCAGTGTCGACAGTGTTCAAAAGCGTTTCCGCGTCCTTGTGGGTGATGAATTATTTTCTACTTAGAATCCCTTTCTCACAGACGAAATGTCGCAAGTTTCTCACTTCTCTGTCGCTATTTCCATGGAAAATGCTCAGACGAACTATATTCTTTACCTCCACCTGTTCCAACCTTCACGGCTACGACCCGCCATGCCACACACATTTTAGCCACATGCCTTTCATATTCGATTGATGGGATGTAAGTTCCACTCGGGCCGATTCTTCCGTCAAAACGCTGCTTTATGGAACCGACTCCCAAGAGGGTGTTTCCCCGATTAATACAATCTTAATCGCTGTTCAACCCTAGGTCAAAATGATATCTTCTCTGCATATCTCATAAACTGTGTCTCTTACTCTCTCTCTACCTCTAGTGGCTCTTGGGCCTTGTAGAGGGTGAACATCATTGTAAAATAACAGGTACAAATTATTAATGGATTTCTTTATGTATTTTGGGCAATTATGAAAGATTTGTCAATGTTAAACGAGTTGCTACTATTTAAATATTTTAACAAATATTTAACAGATAAAATGTTTATTTAATAACTTGGAATATCATTAAATCTTGTTTAAGAATTTTATTATAATATTCATTTCATTTTTACCTGATGATTTTTCTCACAAATTCTGTCCCATATACTTTCTTGAAATATATATCCGTAAAATTAATGTATTTGTAGATCTTTGAAGTTGTTTCGGACAAATTTCTTTGTTTTTTGGTGTATTGCCTTTAATAATAATTTGCCTGTGTACACTTCGTCGTAGATCCAGTGACAGGACTCAAAGAGTGTGAGTTCAATACCTAGTTAAGGCGGTGGAGAACTTGAAGAGCGGATAACTGATAATTGACATCCGTTAGACATGACACGTGGAACTAGAATACTCTACCCCAGTGAGCGAAATAAAGGCTTCAGTTCGACATTTCAACAACCTGAAAAAGGCCGAAGCGAAACGTTGTGACAAATATGGCAACAAAGATGAGGATGATAGGGAGCATTGGTCGGTAACTTGGCTTTTTACAGTGGGTGGTAATTCATTCGATTATGTTGTCAGGGTACATAAATGACTTATATCGAGAGATTGGAAAATATCTTCACTTTTTTCAGAAATGAAATGTCTCATCAATCTGGAAACCACTAGGATTCTCTATTGTAAATCTGATTATTCACCCAACTCGCTATGCCCTGTCTATGCAGTGTTCACACTGACTCTCCAGATACATAACTGATATCCGTCTGGTCGGTTGGATGTCATCCAGATTGAGCAATGCTACGTAACATTCTGTTTACTTCATACCTATAGCTTTTGGCACGTCAGATCGTAAACTGTTTCCTTTGGTTCTATCGGTCAATGCGTGTATATAAGTTCACGTTGCTGTGATAAGAAACAAAGATAAAAGAAGTATCCCCCCCGGCCCCGCGAAGATGGAATCGACGAGAAGGTTCAAATTCCAATCGAATCTTTCTACAGATTCCCTTGAAAAAATCGTCGGTCCAACTTCTCCCAGCTAAGAGCCAGTTTGGAAAATTAGTAAAAAAAATAATTACTAGTTGAAATGTGTTATTTTTCTTTTCCCCTAACACATGGCTTGAGAGACACTGTTTGATAATTCTTTCCGTAACTTTTGGAAATCCCCTTTAGCGATTCTAATCCCTCTCTGGGCTTCTCGGTCACATTTTTTGTTGTCATTTAAAACTCTTCCCAGATAGTTAAATCACTGTACTTGCTTGAATGTAACTTAAATCTTGGGCTGTACGTCTTTTTAATATATTACAACTGATGATTAGTCCTTTATTTGCTCTTTTTCTATTATACAGCATCATGGAGTATCTTAAGATAGTGTCCAGCAATAATAAATCATGGCAGGACTTCTAGTTCTCAATGTCTATCCACGCTTAAAATCAATACTGATAAATTTTTGCTTTTACTTGTGAGTGTCGAACCTTGACCATCACTGACCATAAGTAACAACCAGAGTAATTTTCTTTATGATAGATTTCTTCCGCCAATTCTTATCTCGACAGTTTAGTTTAGAATTCAACCGCTAGATATGCCACAGAGATATTTAATTATAATGGTTAAGGTCTGCGTAGAAAAACTGCAATTTACGAAAGTACTGATAGCAGAGAAATTGCATATATTGTACACCAAACACTCTTTCTCGTGCATATTGTCAAGTATTTTAAACTGTCCGGACTTGTTTCAAAGTCCCAGGACAGTATAGTGATTTTTCCAAACGTAGATGTGGCAAACGTTTTTCTAAGCACAGCTTAGATGTGGCACAAGGCCGAAAGTATGGGGCACCCATTGAGGATCTAACTCACTAGTCAGTCGTAATTGATCTAGCGAGACAAGCTTGCTAACCATTACACCACGCCGAGGTGCCTCTCGGGACTGTATATATCCGTAAGTATCACCTTCTCTGAAAAGGCATTTAGAGTTTCCCTTCTTTTAGACCGGCTGCCAGCGAAGGCAGAAGAATCCAGTCTGCCTTGCTAGTTAATCTCTTAAATGGAAGGAGATCGATTGATGATCTGTTTCATGTGAATCTGTACAAAGGGAATGGAACAGGGTAGAGTGGTATTTGAATCTTTCTACTGATTCTATTTTACAAGCCAACAAACAATACAACTATGCTAACCACACACGTACCGACATGTAATAGGCTTAGCTTGGTACAAGACAAGATCAAATTGATGGAATTTGAATAGGAAGATTATACTGAATTAGTTATGTTACTTTTCAGGTAGAAACCTCCTATCATCATCATTTCAAATTAGATTTTTGTTCTATCAACCAAGATCCCACTGCGAAATATACAACTATATCCAACCACTAATTCATAGTTCTTTTAGTCGATTATTTATCCAAATTATTTTTTTATATTTATTATTATTATTATTATTATTATTATGTTTGATTTCTGGAGTTTACACATTTCTTTCCGGGTCCCGCCCAGGGACCTAAGGTTAGAAATGGCATCATGACACTTTCCACTGTCAAAAAACAAAAAAATTGCATAGATAAAGCCCTTCGTAAAGTGTGGGCTGTACTTGTCAGAACAATTTTTTGTATCTCCTTGAGGCATGGATTTCCAGGAATCCCTTCAATTAGTCTACTGCAATCTTTTTCAACCAATCCTAGGGCTCCAGCTACAACGAGGATTGTTGATGTTCCCATATGCCACATTTTTGAGATTTCTATTTCAAGGTCCTTGTATTTTGACAGCTTTTTGAATATCTTCAAAGATACATTGCAATCAGCAGGGACTGCCATATCAATAAGGAGGCATCGTTTTTGTTTGTGGTATTTAATAACAATATCAGTTTCTTTCACTTTCCTTCCCGTAGAAGTTGCAGATTTTCCAGTGCAGATATTGGCCCACTCTGTCATGCCGAGTTTTATACACAGTGGGTGCCAATATCGTGCAACCTGATACAAGATGATCAATCGTTTTGGATATTTTATCACTTATTATTATTATTATTATTAATATTATTATTATTATTATTATTATGGCACGCGACGTTTGTACAAATATTTGTTACTTTTTATATCTTTATTCTTGCACTTGATGAAGACACTTTTCGAAACAGTGTTAAATACTATATTTTCTTTTCTTAAATCATACTCTTCTTTAATTGTTGCATTATTATTATTATTATTATTATTATTATTATTAAAATTCTTTTTGACTTCCCTTTATTTTATAATTACATGCAAGGTCATAAGCAGTGACCTAAGACAGGGAATGATGCAATGTTTGTTGTTTCCACTTAATTAAAAGACAGCTATTAACAAAAAAAGAAAAAATTAAATGGGCAAAGCCCATTGCAAGATATAAGCTGTACTTGCTAGAACTACTTTTTTGAATTTCCTGGAGATAGAGTGCACCATTGATTTAGTTGATTTTCTTTTTTTATCAGACCCAAAGCTCCAACCCAAACCGGAACAATTTTTAAGCGCCACATTTGTTCCATCTCCATGTATTATTATTATTATTATTTAGAATTTGGAATGACATTAATTATTCCTTTTATCCGTACCAAAAGATTAATGTTCAGATTTTGTTTTTCTTTTCGTTTGTGAATAAAATTCGTTGTAAATATTTTCAACTCCATTTCCTGTTATAATTCCTTCTCTTCAATTGTAAATGCCACACCTTCTGGACAGTTTGTTGTTCACATCTATTTTTTTTTCTTTCTGGGAATTTTAAAAAAGACCCTGCGTTTCATTTGTTCAGTTTTACAGACTTTTGTTTGACGAGCGTAATGTCTAAGTTTCCCAATTACATTAAAAATATCCTTAGTAACTTTTTTTCTTCGATCGTTTTAGTTGTAAAGCAATTCTTGAGAGTTCATAAAACCATAGACAAAAGACAAGATGAATAAATAAAAATAGAAATTCAAAAAGTGGATAATTGTTTTCCTGGAACTTAATGAGTCTTCCGTATTTTCGTTCGTTAATAAACACTTGATTGCCTGCGATAAAGCCCAAAATTTTAAAACCCAAGAAAGTTATTTTAACGTTTTTTTTTTGTTTTTTTTTGTTATTATTATTATTATTTTTGTTCTTATTCTTCTGCATTCGGTAATTCATGTGTTTAGCCGAGCCAAAGGCATTGTTGTGGCAATAAACACGTGGGATGCGTTAATTTTTAGTTTCCATGGTTCGTTATTGTCTCTTTCCTGACTTTATACTCTGAAAGATGCAAAATCCCCGAAAGAAACACTTTCTCAGTTGTTTATTAATCGTTACAGATAGAAAATCGAATCATATAACTGCCACCCACTTTTTACTATTAAATGTATTTTCTCTTGTGTATTTATTTGCTTTTGGTTGGTTTCAGTTTTTGTATCCACGACCAAATTGATGATGTTTCAGTGTGTATAATGTGTATTTCATTCCAACAAATTGTTTGTTTTACATTAGTCAGGGGTGAAAATTACTTGTTTTTTTTTTTTTCAAGCATTTTTCCTTGACTGTTTACTCAGGAGATTTCAGCAGATAATATTCTCCCGTAATATTATGATGGTAAATGGCTTGTAGAATACAAAAAAAAAATCACTTCTCTGTACTCCATCCATATATAATATTGGAATTATGTCTTTTCATACCTTAAAGAAAGTTAAATTGAATTTTCCTGCTCTGTAAAACACTCTAACCCTAACACTGTACAAAGGGGTCAGAACGGCTTCATGGTATAATTTCTTTTCTAAAATTCTAAAATGCACAGAGCGCTGTAGGATATGATTCACAATGTTAAAAACGCCAGACGTTTACCCAAACAACGTTTATCCAAACAACGTTTATCCATCAGGTTTAAAGTGATTATATATATATATATATATATATATATATATATATATATATATATATGACACACACACACACACACACAGACACACACACGCAGACATATATATATATATATATATATATATATATATATATATATATATATATATATATATGTATATGTATATATGCGTGGGGGGGGTGTATGAATAAAATGTGTGTGTGTGTGTATACGCCCTAAGACGATAAACTATCATGTCATCCCATAAGTTCTGTCCGAATTTTAACTTTTCTTTTAAAATGAACGAAATTTAAAGAGTATTTTATAATGTCTAATGGAGCTGAACATTATTTTTATGTTTAGATGCATTTAAACTGATCAAATTTTATTTCAGAGAACAATAAAAGTAAATTTTGTTTGATTAAAACCCTGCTAACATGGAAGTACCCAAGAATCATTTGAGGCACATAATGCTTTGAGTTCAAGAAAGGAAACTCAGCAGCCGAAGTGGCTAGAAACATTCACTCAGTTTATGGAGAGGAATGTGTGAATGAAAGAACTTGCAGAAGATGGTTTGCAAAAGTCAGAGGTGGAGATTTCCTCCTTGAAGATGAAGATCGAACCGGATGTCCAGTTGAGCTTGATGAAAAGCTTCTTGAAGCAGCCCTTGAAGAAAATCCCGCTTTTTCAGTTGAGGAATTGGCAGTGGTTCTCAGTTTAAACCATACAACTGTTCATCGTCATCTTCAACAACTTGGAAAAGTTCCTAAACTTGTGAAATGGGTGCTTCATGAATTGTCTGAAAACAACCTCAAATTCCGAGTTGACATCTGCTCTTCTCTCCATTCTAGCCAACTTGTTTCACCTTTTTTGGATAGAACTGAGACTGGCGACGAAAAATGGATCTTTTATCGAAATGTTAAGCGTCATAGACAGTGGCTTGGTAAAGGGGAAGAACCCCAGCCACAGCCGAGAAGGGAACTTCATGGGCAAAATGTTCTTCTTTCAATCTGGTGGGATCGCCAAAGAATAATCCACTTTGAATTCTTACCACCTAATGCAACAATTAATGCTCAAATATACTGTCAGTAATTAGAGCGTTTGAACCAAGCTTTGAGGAAAAAAAGACCTGCTCTAGTGAATCGAAAAGGGGTGATGCTTCATCAGAACAATGCGCGACCCCACACAGCAAGAATCACGTCACAAAAGATCGAAGACTTGGTTGGGAGAAAATTATTCATCCTCCTTATTCTCCCGATCTTGCTCCTTCAGACTACCATTTGTTTCGTAGCTTACAGAATCATTTGGAAGAAACAGCTTTTGTAACATAGGAAGAGGTTAAAACTGACATTTGTGAGTTCTTCGAATCAAAAGCCAAAAAAAAGAATTTTACAGTAATGGAATTAGTAAGCTTGTTAATAGATGGAAGGAAGTCATAGATAATCAAGGAAAATACATTGTTGATTGAATCTGTAATTAAATGTAACATTTGGTGACTTGTTTTCTTTATTCAAAATTCGGAAAGAACTTATGGGATGACCTGATACATCCACCAGCAAGGCCACTGACCCGGGGTGGTAACACCTGTTAGGGACCCAGCTATGGGCAAATAATTAACACCCTAACTGGGGTCAAAACGTGTAAAAATAGGTTTTATTACCAGTAATAAACTTTTAAAGAAAAACTATTACCAGCAATAAATTATTGAAAAAAAAAATATTAACAGCAATAAAAAATCTTGTCTCCATTAAATAACCCATCGAGCTTGTTATGCCGCAAAAAGCAAATATATATATATATATATATATATATATATATATATATATATATATGTTATTCACGCACAGTACTGTTTCGCTGTATTACAGCTTGTCAGTGCGACTAGACGTCTGAAAGTCTCAAGCCAAGATCGAAATCCGACTGATTTGGTGTCAGTTGGAGTTTCTACCCCTAAGCCTTCACCACTCGGCAGAGAGAAACTGCTAATTCTAGCGTAGTGTTTTTTTTCCTAATGTAGACAAATGCCAGTCAGCCAGAGTGCTCGTATTTATTTTACCGAAGAGTTTTGCGTTTTAGCCTAGGCGGATGCTGTTTGCAGAATTAGGATGTCTCTCAAAAGTGCTCAATTGAAATATATAATCAAGAGCTTAGTTATATATATAATAAACGTAACAAATATATCCTAGTAATATAAAATATTAAAACTAATCCACAAAATGAACTGAATGTATTTATGATTACAGAGCAATATAATTAATAAAAAATAAAATACAAAATCAACTCATATGGAGAATAGTCTATTTCGGCAGACAAAGATACCGGTCATATGTCTTATCAACCCCGGTGTGGACTAAGTTTGTGCCAGAAATAGAAATTTAACCGTGAAAGGTAAAAAAAAGTGGGGGTGGTGGAACGTATTTGTTTTAAAAGTAAGAAATTTTATAAAATTAAATCGAATATAAAACATAACCTATTAATTTTAGGTTATATGGACAATGAAATATTAACTTAAAGCTAAAAGAGGAATCAAAAGTGGTTTCAAAATAATTTTAAAATATCTAGATAAAAGGATGTAAGGGATTAATGGAAAGAGAGTTAGAGATATCTTAGAGCAGGAGAAAGTTTATAAATTATAATTAATATAGTGTACAGAGGTTATAGAATGGAAATATAGAAATTAGAAATAGTTATACATTCGACATTTGAGGAGTTAGAGGGGAGTGAATATTATGGAAATATAGTAGCTAATTAAGTTAAACCTATATTATGGAAATTTGAATTTGTTTTTATGTCGACATTTTACAACTCATTCATTCCTCTGATTTAATAGTTGTCTTTGATTATTGTATTGTATTAATCTACTTTTTTCTTCTTTTTTATACCACTTCACTTCTTCATACTCCATATAATCCCAAATTAATGTCATACGGTTAACATTCGGGTTTAATTTTATAAAACTTCTCCCCTTTAAAGCAAATACCTTTCACCAACCCCGACCCCTGTCACGTGGATTTCGTCTGACTGCAACGTTGAAAGGGATAAATTCTGCTTTTCGAGATTTTTTTTCTTCTTTGTTTTTAGCTTTCAGAGTCAAATTTCTATTTTGACAGGACCTCAGTCCACACCGGGGTTGATAAAACAGACTAGCGATATCTTCGTCGAGCGAAATAGGCTATCCCCATATGAGGTGATTTGTGACTTTATTGCTTATTATATATATATATATATATATATATATATATATATATATATGTGTGTGTGTGTGTGTGTGTGTGTGTGTGTGTGTGTGTGTGTGCATGTATTTAATACAAAATAAAATCCAATATATATATATATATATATATATATATATATATATATATTCACTTTTATATTTACATACGCTGTCTCTGATATTGAGCACTTTATTCCATAAATATCGCACATCTTAAGACTATATTTCTTCATATATATATATATATATATATATATATATATATATATATATATATATGAATAAAAGACAACAGTAAAAACTATTCTTAGCAGACGCGTTTCCTCTTCTGGAGGTTTTTATCAGAAAATATAGAAGGCAAAACTTTTCTCTAAGGCGATTTAATAGAGCAGTTTCATTTTGGAGGCGTTAAAATTAACAAACCGTTTCTTGCACCAGTTAACAACAGAATGTGTGTCATTTTCTTAATCAGATGAACTTATCGAGCTGAACAAATTTATAGAGTCAGTCATTGTGTCATTTTTTCCGCAGAGAGTTTCTCTCGAGGAGTTATATATATATATATATATATATATATATATATATATATATATATACGAGTAAAGCGTTAACATATATGGAATAAAACCAAAACACTATTTTTATAAAAAGTGCTTAATACAAAGTAGAGCCAATAATATTTATTCAAAAATTATAACAAACATGTTATAACATCACTACAAAAATAGCCATAGTGCCTTGTCAAGAGATGGCGTTGATCAACACCATAACAATTATAATTACCTGAAGACTCTATTGAACAGGAAACTCGGAGTCGTACTTTCGACAGACGGTAATATCCGTATTTATTAATATATATATATATATATATATATATATATAGATAGATAGATAGATAGATAGATAGATAGATATATCAAATATGTGACGTAAGCAGTTTTTGAGCTTTATGTAGGAAGTCTAGAATAAAATAAAATATTTTACATTTTATGCATAGTAATCAGAGTAACCTTCATAATTTTATTGGATCAGTTGCA
Source organism: Acanthosepion pharaonis (assembly GCA_903632075.3). NCBI lineage: Eukaryota > Metazoa > Mollusca > Cephalopoda > Sepiida > Sepiidae > Acanthosepion > Acanthosepion pharaonis. The sequence goes on along the minus strand of CAHIKZ030001094.1, from coordinate 233,288 downwards.
TATTGTTCCACAGAAGGAAAATATAACTGCTAATCTATTTTATTCAGGGTACGCACTGCCTATCTTGCCTTCATATACAGTGTGTCTGTTATATATATATATATATATATATATATATGCTTATTGTTTGTTAACTAAAATTGCAATATTCAGTGAATAAAACTCATCCATCAAACCATGCTTAAATTTAGTTAATAATTAATTCAAGAGCAAAATAGTTGTTTAATTCCATTCTGATGTTTCTGATAAAATGATTCTTCGAGGCGACATCTTCTAACGGGGTTGAGAATATACAAGGGAATGTGAAGGAAAGAATTCAGCATTTTATCTATCAAATGTTGATTACCAACATACAATTTGTAAAGTGTTCTTTTCATCCTTCGTACACATTACGCACACATATTCACACAAATACACACATACGTAGAATTAGTTTAAAGGAAGTTGGTACGTCAACAAATTTTGTCCTTTTGTCTGATTGTCGACTTTATAAATATGGATGTCATTTTGTGACACTGATAAAGACTTGAAAAAAAACTTCAAATCCTAATTACGACTTACGAGAATCAAGGAAAGAAATTTTAATGATTTTTATACTAATTCGGGCATTAATGATTAGTGCCAATTAAACAAATAATCGCTGTAACTTCACTCTTATTAAATATGTTCTTTTTTGCATTACGTAATGCATAGATGTGTGATATGAAGAAACACCTAGGATAGCATACTAATGAATCAGTTGCATTAACAGTAGGAGTAGGTTCCATTTTGATTGCTAATGATAGTAGTTCTGGGCACTTTTCAGTCTTCGACAGACAAATTTGCTTATAATAATAAATTCTCCTTTGTTTGTATTTTGCACATTTGCAGCAAAATCCGCCCTATTTATCCTTAATTCCAGATTTACTCGTCTTGTATCTTACAAAAGAAAATATCGAGGTTTCGGTCAGAAAGGAAAGAAAAATGTTGAACTTGGTCATAAAGAAAAGCTAATGACGAGTTGAGAAAGATCGTTACCACGAGTGACCGTGTTCGACTGAAAGTTCATGAAAGAGTTGAATATCTGGAGGATTTAATTCTATATATTTAGTTATTAAAATTTAAGATAGCATGAAGTTACGTATAGGAAGTGTCCAGTAAGAAGGGAACTCATCACAGGATTAATGGTTTCGAGCTCATTAACCATTACACCACATCGTACTATTCACTTTTGTATTCATATACAAATATTATTACCTTAGCACACATACGCACATCTAATTTCCTTTTCATATCAGTCTATCTGATTCTATATCTTTCTATCTATATATATTGTCATCCACAGACATTCTGTTTCGCTGTTTCATAGCACATCAGTGTGACTAGACATCCGATTGCCGGGATCAAAACCCGACTGAATAGGTATCAGTCGGTGATTTTATCCCTAGGCCATTGGCGCACAAGAGGGAGCAAGGTGAATTTAGACGTATTTATTTTTAGATAAACACGCCAGTGACCGAAGAACTCGATTCGTTTTAACGAAGAGACTTGCATCAGCAGCATTAATAGTCACTGTTTGCAAATTCATTTTTCTCTCATAAGAGAAAATAAGTAATAATTTTTTCAGTAGCATGTATATATATTGCCACCCACAGAGAGACTGTCTTGCTGTTTCCCAGCATACACACACACACACACACACACATATATATATATATATATATATATATATATATATATATATATATATATATATATATATATATATAACAGATCCTAGCAAAAAATTGGGTTAATCATATACTACACTAAATTCAGTATATCCAACTTAACTATTCGCAATGATTCTTCCTCCTCCTCGTTAGTGATTTGCAAAAACCAACATAGTTTACACGTTCAAGTGCCCTTTGAGAGATTGTATCTCCAATGGATTAAATAATATTTATTGTTGGTCACACCACAAACTTGCTTTCACGGCGCTTGACTTTACATTTGAATGGTACTCTAACATTTTTAGGCATTTAAAACAACTTTCCTGGCCGCGTACACAATTCCGTAAAATCCTCGTTGAAAACACAAGTATACTTAAACATGAAAACAATAAACAAAACCTAAAAATTCTTAAAGCGTTCGTATTTAAATTTACGTATATATATATATATATATATATATATATATATATATATATACAACGTGACCGGTCTGTCCCTCATTGTAAGAGTGTAACAAGAGTTGCTTTTGTATTATTCATTTACTTTTTATCTATATTATGTTTTATAATAGCCTCTACTTTGAATTGAACGATTTTAGGTGTCAACTTTATTGTAGTTACAATTGATCAACTAAGATTTTGTTTCATGATAGATAGATAGATAGATAGATAGATAGAGAAAGAGATTGATTGATTGATAGATGAAGAGAATGAATTAGATAGATACATACATGCATATGAAGAGAAGTGGATAAACATAATTAGATAGATATAAACAGAATTATTTATATATATATATATATATATATATATGTGTGTGTGTGTGTGTGTGTGTGTGTGCGTGCGTGTGTATGTGTGTGTGTGCGTGTGAACAGAATTATATATATATATATATATATATATATATATATATATATATATAGATAGATAGATAGATAGATAGATATGAACAGAATTAGATAGATAGATGCAATTTAGGATTCCGTTGAGATTCTTTAGTCAATTTCATTTCTTCTTTTCTTTATTAAACGATATTCGGAGGTGGGGTGGAATAAAATGTCTGCTCTATTCCGCCTTCTTGTTTCTCATAACTGTCGGCCACATTGGAATTAAATATATTTCATCTGATATTTATGTCGTAAACATGTTGCCATCTTCTTGTTCTTTTACTCCTTAACTTCACTTTCTGAACAATTGTTCTTTGCCCTTTTTCCATTTTCACTTCCACAGGGAACCATTTTTCTTGCTTTCCAATTTTTTTTTAATCTTTTTTTATTCCATTTGTTTCCTTTTTTAGAAAGCATTTATTGTTCTTCGAATAATAGAAGTGCTTATTCTGTTGCTTGTATTTTTATTATTGCTGGTGGTATGGAATATTTGTGCATGATTTTTATTTTATTTAAAGAACAATACACTATATATTTATAAACCTTACTCAATATTTTATGGATACTTTCTACCTTGATTTTTTTTTGTCCACTTCAGTTTTGATTATTATTGTTGATGATATTTTTTCTCTCTCTTAATCTGTTTCGCTTTCTCTTAAAATTACAATCGTCTTTTATTTAACTTTTTTTTTAGATTTATTTTTGAATCTATTGTCGCTATTCTGTTAATTTTTTTCTTTCATTTTTATTAATTTTCATCGGATTTTCTTTTCTTTTTTTTTTTTTTTGTATTTCTATTCCTTTAACGTCAATTTTCTTTCTTTTTTCCGGATTATTTGTTTTTTTTTCTTTCATTCAAATTAACTATTTTATAAAGATTTTCGTCGTGTTTTTAATAAAGCCGTTTTTTTTCTTTTTCAAGGATTTATTTGTTTTCATTTTAACTTCATTTTTTTTCTCAATTTCATTTTTTTTATTCATTTTTTCTTCTTGGAATAGCAATCATTACTATTCTCAAATATTTTGTATAACATTCTAAATTTAAAATTGTTCAAATTTAAATTCGTTTCTGAAATATTCACTTTCTTTTTACATTCTTCTATTTTATCTTTCTTTTTTATTTTATTTATTTTGGTTCCGCTTTTTTTCTTTCGCAATCTTTTTATTTTCATTTTCTTTCTTTTTTTTCTTCTTTTTATTATGTATACAAACATTTTGTGCTTTTAATCAACAAGTCATATAATATGGGAAACATTAAACTATTCTTAACGTCACCTGTATGCTGTTAGCGGCGTGGACTGCACAACTTCGGCGTCAACGGGACGTCATTGGCACGAACGGAAGACTGGACCGTACATCCTCAACGTGAACGGGTCACAATTGTCGCAGATGTGACAATCCTTGTTTCCCGTCAATGTATTTGAATCCGAATAGTACTAATACTATATATATATATATATATATATATATATATATATATATATATATATATATATATATATATATACATACACCTAGTGAGCCAGACAAACGGGTTTTTTTCTTTGGGCTTCAGACCTGCATCTGTGCAATTTTTTTTTCGGCAGAAGTTCATGTTTGTAGCTCTTTCTTTTTTTAAAACCTTTTTTTCCCTCGAAATTGATTTGATTAACAAATCAAAAATTCGAGGGTTTTTCGAAACGAGTCTAGTTATCTATATTCATATGTATATATATATATATATATAAACCATAAATTTAACAATATAGATAGTACTAATATATAACTCTACAAATCAAAACCTACCCACACAAGACAGACATGCTTACGGAGGTGCTGAGGCCTCACACTTATACACACACCCACACGAATATACACACTTACACACATCATATTCACTCACACCCTAATGAGCCAAATGATAACACATACCCACAGCAATACACGCGCTTATACATATCATACTCACTCCCTAAGAACCAAATAACACACACGCACACACACACTTAACAGAGATATATCCCCTCTCGAGGAACCAATAAAACTGTCAAACTGACCAAGAGAATTCAGAGCAGCATAGATCCATGCAGCTCTTATCTCAAATAACAACTTAAAAGAGACTGTTTGTCCAACACAAGGAATGTTAAAAGATTCATGTTAAAAAGAATAAAAAAATAAAAAAACAAATGAAAACTACAGAAAAAAGTTCACCGCTACCAGCAAGCAGAAATATTTCTTCTCCTGATGATGGCCATTTTGGACGAAACTAGTCGAGGAATCTAAATGAAATAATAATAAAAATAAACGAAAGAATGTTAATCTACAACCCAGTGTGTCTGAAGATTTTAATTTTTTAATATTTTTTATTGTTCAATATATATATATATAAATATATATATATATATATATGTGTGTGTGTGTGTGTGTGTGTGTGTGTGTGTGTGTGTGTGTGTGTGTGTGTGTGATGAGAACGAAAGTAATATATAAATTCCAACGTTCACAGCATTAATCCAAAAGAGGGCTCGATACCGATAGTAGAGCGATAATTATTCCTTTATTATAATTTTATCATATAGACAAAACTATTTTACTCACTACAAAAATGCAACTTCGTTTCAGTGCATTTCAACTGCACTTCAGGATTTTTTCAAAACCATTTTCAATTCTCACCTGTTGAACTGCAGTTGAAATGCACTGAAACCAAGTTGCATCTTTAGTAAAATAAAATAAATTATAATAAAAAATATATATATAAATATATATAATATATATATAATGTCTAGACATCCGATTGCTTCAATCAATCAAAATATATATATATATATATATATATATATATATAATGTCTAGACATCCATGTTTGCTCACAATCCTGGGATCAAAACTCGACCGATCAGCCAAAGAAAAAAAAACCGCTATCGAAGGAGACAGCATGAAGAAAGGAATCTTTTAACGTATCATATATCCGCTTCGCCAATTTTTATAAACCCTACACCAGCAATTTATTGCCATAGCGCCCAATTCGGACGATGGAAATGCAATCTGATACATTCGAGCAGCCTCGCGTCCATTACCATTCATGTTTGCCTGCTCACGATATAAGTATTTTCAATAATAATAATAATTTTATTAAAACCCTGGTAGTTTTTAGACTTATAAAAAATATTGACCCTAAGAAGGCTACCAGTCCAGAGAAAATCCCACTGGTTGTTCTTAAGAATATCAACACTGA
>CAHIKZ030001094.1:212500-222500 GCA_903632075.3 Acanthosepion pharaonis | reverse complement strand
CGTCTCCCTTCTCCTTGTCTCCTTCCGAGTAATATTTCTTTTATAATGCAATAATTCTTCCACTTTCCGGTTACCCTGGTCTTTAACCAATTCTTCCGTTTTACTTCCGTTTTAGTTGCATCCGATTAAAAAAATGAACCTCTGCTTTTCCCTGTCATATTTAATGTTTTTCTTTTTAACTTTGCTTCACCTTCAACGTTGCTTTCCTTTTTCTTTTTATTTAAGAAAACTTTTCGTAAAAGAACATATATACCGGACAAATTAATCCTTTCCGAACTTATACACTTGTGTGCGCGTGTGCGTATATGTTTATGTATATGTATTTGTGGCTTAGAGAGAGGTAGTATGTGAGTGAAGTGGAGTGCGGATGAATGTTTACGAATGTGTCGTTATATCGATAGAAAGAATGTTTGTAAATTATAAACTCCGAAGTTTGACAGGAAAATATTAGTGAATTATACTTTGAAATTTTCATTGAATCAAAGATGTTTTTTTTCTTATCACCAGAAAGTGCATTGATAAGGAAAGAGATTACGTTGAAAATAAAAGTTTAATGATTTACCTACGTTAAGAGGTAGATAAGAAAAGGCTGACATAGATATGAATAGACTGACATAGATAGATAGATAGATAGATAGATAGATAGATAGATAGATAGATATGAACAAAATTAGATAATGAAAAGAACGAAATAGATAGATATGAAAAACTGACAGATAGATAGATAGATAGATAGATAGATAGATAGATAGATATGAAAAACAGATAGATAGATAGATAGATAGATAGATAGATAGATAGATAGATAGAGAAATTTGATATTCCAGAGGGAGACACCTGGATTCTATAAGTGCATTGACAAGGAAAAAGATTGCGTTGAAAATAAAAGTTTAATGATTTACCTATGATAAGAGATAGATAGATAGATAGATAGATAGATAACCCTTTGTATTTTAGTGGCTTTACTGCTTTGATTGGGGTGAAATCTAATGGCAAATGAATCACGGAGAGAATGGTTTTAAATTCTGAAATTTCGGACACGCCCGTGCCATTCATCAACGCTCCGAGGAACAGACAATAATTCATAGAGAAATGTTTTTGTAGCTAAATCACATAAATCCAGATCACCGTCTAACCACTGGATTATAAAAATAAACTTAAATTTTGATCGGTGTAAAATTGTTAATCAGATCTATTGTTACTATTATGTGTCGGGGAGTGAGACTAAACATTGGTAAAGAGTCTTATAAGTTGGATAGATGGAAAAACGTCTCGCGTGTTGCAAGTTGTAGCAAAAATTGACATATCTCGTGGTCGTGGGTAGAAAGCTAGGGAACACGGTTAGAATAATGATGAAAAGGAAGGAAGTGAAAGGGAAATAATAAAAATGATGGAAAAGACATATAAAATAATAAAATAAAATGAAATAAAATAGAATAGAATAAAATATAATAATAATAAAATATTAAAAATTACATCAATAATAAAATAAAAATATTTTAAAAAGGTAAGGGAAAACAAACAGAAGAAAGAGCGTACATACATACATGCATGCACGTGAGTACATATGTGCACATAACTCTATGTATATACACAGAAGTTCATACAACAAACATATATACTGCCATAAACGTGCAGATATAAATACATGTAGAAAATCAATATTTATCTTCACTAATCTTTCCCTCTAATAGCATAAGTATGTATGTAAAGGAGTATTAGAGATAGATTCTATATATTTACTTGAATATTAATTCCCGTCTTCCGCGGTTCGGATTGAGGAATTAGAGAGCTGAGTTCGAATTCCAGTGGAATCCATTACATTCACTTACGTGCTAATACCGTTGGTATGAATCCTCTTCTTCTCCTTCAGCTATGGGTGAATAGCAGGCCAGATCGGGTTCTATAGCCTTGAAAGGGCAACCAATTACGAGAAAATATCTGCCTCGAAAGATACATGATAGCCTAAACGTGTATCACGTATGGCGCATAAGTGAATTTCCCCGTGTCGTTCATAAAAAAACTGACTCATCAAGTTGAGCCATGAGAACTGTTGATATTGCTCAGCTGAGGACCATTTATACAGGTCAGTATTCCGCCAAACACAAGTAACAGCATGTTTTTTTAAGCGTTTCACCCCAAGCAAGGCGGGAAGCCACTAGGACGCAAGGGGTTACAGAAAATTTGGAGCAAGATCAGATAGGAGTGATAGAAGAAAAATGAGGAGAAGAGTAGTGGATAGATCAAGGCAACTGATATGTCGATTAACATTACATTTGAATAGTTGGAGATTATAGCTTTCAGGGAAACTGGAATAGGGAAGGGAGTTCCACAGGTGAGAGGTGCGAGACATGAAGCTATTGGAGTAGAAGAGACGGCTACATTTAGTAGTTTCAACAGTGAAAGGGTGAGAGCGGGATGTCAGCCTCGTAGGGCGCTTGAATTCATGAAGTCTGGGAACCAGCGAATGTAGCTCCTCGGAGCAATTGCCATGAAAGTATTTCTAAAACAGACAGAGAGACGCGGTGGCGCGTCTGTGAGAAAGTGACTGTAGACGAGATGCCAGATCAGGGCCAATTATATAGCATATCCACCTCTGGAGCCTATCAAGAACCCCGAGGCAAACAGAAGGGGCTCCAGACTATATATGGCAGCAATACTCCATGCAAGGGCGAATTGTTGATTTGTAGATCTGAAGGATCGATTCCGGGGAGAAAAATTTCCTAGCGCGGCACAGGGAGCCAACTTACCTTGCGGTGGACGAAGCAATTGACTCAATGTATTTGTTCCATCTCAGGTCAGCAGTCAACGTGAGACCGAGCAGCCGCAGAGAGGTGCTCTCGAGAAGTTGAGCGTCAGACATTCTAATGGAGGACAGGGAAGGATCTCTGTGGTGATTAATAGAGAGCAGTTTTGTTTTGAGGCATTGAAGTTGACCAGCCAATTTCTCCCCCAGTTCACAACCGATTGGAGGTCCTTTTCCAGACAAACGGCCAGGTTAGTTTTAAGTGAGAATATGTCCAACCATTCTTTTTGATTTCACATTTTCCATTTCATTTTTCGTTTTGTATCCCCTGCCATTTTTTTCCTTCTTCCTCCTCTTCGCAGTAATTTACTTCTTTTTCAATTGTTCAAATAAGTCTTCTTCTTTTTTAAAAGCCTTTATCGCGTTCTTTTTATCTTCTCCTTCCCGTCACTTCAATACATATTCTTAGATTTTTATCTTCATCATCTTATTTTAATACATTCAAATTTCCTCACCTCCTTCTCGAACTCTTCTCGTTTTTTCCACATATCTCGATCACAATCATGATAACCTTAACCCTTTACTTCCACGCAAGGCCCGACCCCGCTAGCGAAATCACCTCCACTGTCCTTTCATTCTAGATTCTTCTCGGTTAAAGCTAGTTCAATGTAAATATCTTTTTCTTTGCCGCCCTTTTAAAAACCCTCCCAATATTTATCGCGCCATATATCTTAACACCTCCATTACAGACGACAATGCCATTCCAATGTCTATTATATATTCTGTTATAAAGTTAACAACTTACAGCTTCTTTTTTCTCTTCTGTTAGCCGACATAAAAATAGTTTATTTATTTTTTAATACCTATTTCAAAAGTATTTACCTCCAGGATTTGTTTTGAAGAGGTGTTTTTTTTTTGTTTCGATATCTTGTGGAGGTGGCTCACTGGTGAATGTAGAGCCGCGTATTTGAAACGAAGATGAACAAGAATAATAATAATGTGTTTTATAAATTTCTGTTCATTATATTTCGAGTAATGACGAAAAAATTAAAAAAAACATAAAGGAAAAAAAAAGAAAAGTTGATAATATTTAATAAACAACCACAAAAGAAAACCTTACAAAAACTCAAAAATCGAGGTGAGACTTGATTAAAATGAACAGACATTTTTTTCTTATTGATTTTTTTCCACTGATTTTTTTGCAAATTTTTATTTGCTTAATCCGATTTTTATTGCAGCTCAAAAGACTTTCAACTCTATTGACAATGCGAACTCTGTGGGTGCAGAAATGAGTTTATGTGATTTCATTAAAACACCCCGATCAATGTAAGTACAAAACCACTCCTTGGATAAGGATTTGGTTTGGTGCCTTATATGAATAATTGCTTACACACATTCACGCACCCCCCCACACACACACAAGCATAGACACACATACATAGACACACATGAATATATTTTATCTATATTTTATTATCTGTGAGTTCATTGGCAGTTCAAGAAGCTTTGTAGCAAAAGAAATTTGTCTAAGGTTTCTATATTTCAGTATTCCCTCCCCTCTGTCTTATAAATAAATATATATATATATGTGTGTGTTTTTGTGTGTGTCTTTGTCTGTGTGTGAGTTCAGACTATTGCGTATACACACACACACACACACACACACACACACACACACACACACACATATATATATATATATATATATATATATATATATATATATACATATATATATATAGTTTATTGGGGAAGCAGATCATTATTTGAACATAAACATTATATATATATATATATATATATATTTATATATGTGTGTGTGTGTGTGTGTGCTTTGATTATTGATTACAGCGTGAAACTGCTAGTCTCCATGACTTTTGATATCTATGACCACACTTGTTAATAACATTATCTATCTATCTATCTAAATATCTTCTTCTATCTCTCAATACCTTTATCTATCTATCTATCTATCTATCTATCTATCTATCTATCTATCTATCTATCTATGGATATAAATGTCAACACATCATGTTGGCTGGCAGTTATCCACCTTTATTGATCCCCTGAAGATTGGTGGGAGTGATTGCTGAATGGTCCATCTACGAAACTCTAGAGTCGGAATGATGGTAAAACAATGTCAGATTAATGACAAGTTTTATATTTTTATAAATTCTCTCTCTCTTTCTCTCTCTCTCTCTCTCTCTCTATATATATATATATATATATATATATATGCGTGTGTGTGTATTCGTGTATGCATATGTGTATGCGCGTGTATCTCTGTGTGTATGTGAATATATGGCAAAAATTTTAATCTGAAATTTTCACTATATAATGTTCGATTTTTGTATTTCATAGAGAAGCGTGCGATCAAGTACCTTGACAAGTGTGGACATTATGTTGCAAACCTAATATTCTTTTGTAGAGGGAATGATTCTGAAATTCGTATCCTGCCAATTAATGATTCCCATACATCTATGGAATAGAAAAGAAGCATAAAAATGCTTATATTTGTCCTTGAAACGTCCTAGAGTATCACACAACGAAGTGTGAAGTTTTATGCTCAGTAGTAGGTTCGTTCACTTTACGGTTTCATGTTCTACACTCCGGATTGTCACGCATGACTCTAGTCTAGTCTAGTCTAAACTTTGGTTCGTGAATTTTTTAAAATAGAAATTGTGAGCTCAATCCCTGTGTCGGGTAGTGCAAACTTAGACTAGTGTAAACAATAATAGCAGCTACTGAATAGTATTAAAAAAAACAAACTATTCCTTATGTTTATTATTTAAGGGTTTACTTCCAAATTATTTGAATGTCGTTCGGATCAACAAGAAATGATGATAACCGGAAAGAATAATGTTATAATAACTGTTGAGGGGTCCTCCCCTTTTTACACAAATGGAATCAAACAGTATATACATAATACTACTGCTACGTGGAGACCTGACAGACAGACCGGAGAAGAAGGCTGTAGATAACCGGAAGAGTGAGAGTAAGGTAACAGACAGACAGAACGAACGTAGCAAGCAAGAGTCACAGTGAGTGAGCACGTAGACTCAGTAAGAAGTCATACAGCGATACTTCAATACCAAAGACAGTATAGATATTTTGCTACTAACCCGCATTCCTGGAACTACTAACCTGCATTACCAATTTTTATTATTACGTTAATACATTATTTTTATATATTCATTCCTGGCGTTTGTTATTTATTGGTACCGGATTTCATCCCGGAATCCACAATAATAACAATATTCTTCTTTTTTCTTCAAATCACCACTTCTTCAAAAAACGTCTGCTATTTTATCACCAACTTTTAGGGATACAATCTTTACCTTACTGTTTTACAGCTTTAGAAATGCGAAATGTACAGATTTAAAAATTTTTGTGTGTGTGTGTGTTTATTCTTATTATATATATTAATCCAGTCATCTACAGAGAACTGACAACAGACATTCTTTTTCTTATAGTAACAAGCATATCCGATCCGATCTGTTTAAATCTCATAGTTTTACTGTATTTTATTGTTTCTTTCATTTTTAAAGCACTGTTAATTCCTAAAAATTAAATTCTTAGTTGTATTCCTACCTATTTTTTGCTGTTATTATCACAACGTTTCGGTCGTTACGCCATCCGGCCTTCTTCAGGTGTTGATACATCCGGTTAAAGTTTCTGGATGGCTCCTATTCAGCGTCTTTCTCTGTGGTGCAGGCACCTTATCAATATGGAACACAGGCTCTCACTCTCTCTCAATCCTACAAATCCGTCCACCGCACAAGCTCCAATGATGCATGAATCGCCTCCAAATAGCTTCTGATCGCTGTAGAGCCAATCTTCAGAAACGCCAATCTTCAGAAATGCCAATCTTCAGAAATGCCAATCTTCAGAAAAGTCAATCTTCAGAAATGCCATTCTTCAGAAATGCCTATCTTCAGGAAAAAAAACAATCTTCAGAAATGCCAATCTTCAGAAACGCCAATCTTCAGAAACGCTAATCTTCAGAAATGCCAATCTTTAGAAATACCAATGCTCAAAAAATCCAATCTTCAGAAACGTCAATCTTCAGCAAAGCGAATCTTCAGAAAAACGAATATTCAGAAACGCCAATCTTCAGAAATGTATTTAAGATTTGTGAGGTACCGATGAGTTTCATATTTTGGGAATTCCTAGAAATAAGAACTACACATTTGCATCTCTCAGTATCATTCCAACTACACAAGTGACTATAGATAGTGTGATTGTTTTGAAATGACACCTTCTGCCAATTTCTGTCTAATTATCCTTGCATTTGCTTAGTTTTTTAAAAGAAATAGTTTGAGACATTAATTTTTGTAAGCTGAGAATGTGAAATATATCAATCACGGATTTTAGCATGACATTATTATTATTATTAATATCATTATTATTATTATTATTATTATTATTTGCTTTGTGCCATTAACGGAGGGGTGTTATTGCCAGAAACCTGATGCAAGTCAAGGGAGTAAATACTGTAATCTTTCGATTAGAGCGGCTAATGTGTACATTAAAAAATACACACTAATCGAAAACGCATTAATGGTATATAATATCTTTTAGGAAATGATGTAATTTGTACCTGAAATTTCAGTCTTATTAACAATTAATTTCTAATATGCGTACTTTTTAGTTAAGATAGTTATATATAAGAAGATGCAATAAAAATAGTATGAGGTTGTTGAAACTTGACTAATGCATGGAATAATAATGCAACACAAAATGTACTTAGAACAAAATGTATTGAAACAAGAAAGTGTACACAATATTTACATATAGTCTTTTGTATATTCCTGGTAAGACCGTTCCTGGAGAATGTGTTGACTGAGTCGCAGTCGGGCAGAGTCTCTGGATTGAATCTCTTGATTCCTCCCTCTCTTCCCGGTACCAACCATATTTATATGGTCGGTACTCCACTATGCAAATTAGGTGGATCCTACCACAACAGATTTTTTATGAAAAACTTAGAATGGGTTCCCGCATGGTATTCTTCTGTTTTTCATATAATTGGCGATACCGAGAAATTCCCATTTAAATTTTCTGCAAATTTCTCGGCTTCAATTTTCATTCATCCTATAAGTTGAAAATATTTCTTCTAGAGTTACTTTCAATTCAACATGAATTCTGGATTCATGAGCCTGGAAATAAAGTGTCATCTACACCAGAAATGAAGAATTATTTTTTCTTTGGTTTCTCTCAATTTAACATGAATAACTTAATTTATTAAGCTTGCAAAATATGCTTATTTTAATATGAAATGCAATATTTAACAAGTTTTGCAAAACACATTATTTAACAGAAAAAAATAGTAATTGCTCTTTCACTGACAGTTTATCTTGTATTAATGAATAGAAGGAGAGATAATTTTTCTAAATTGAGCATTTTATTTAGTAGAAAATACAATCTTTTTAGTATGAATTGCTGAATTTTCCAAAGCATGCAAATTTTATGCCAAAACAAATATCATTGATACTTTCTTATAAGGTTTCTCATTATCTGATATGAATTGCATGATTTAAGAATGCATCTTAGAGATATTTATTCTGTAACATACAGAATTGTGGCACAAGGCCAGGAATCTTAAATGTTGGAATGTCTGTTTCTAAACATTTTCCTTTAAATTCTTTAATGACCCTGAAGAATACTTTTAATTCCATCTTTGTCATCATCTTATGCTGGTGGATAGATACGGTTTCTTCACATTCATTAATGTCTTTGTTTCGAAATCTGCCATTGCTTTTTTTGCCTAGATATTAAATTTTTACCGATGTTATTCCAATTGTTGGTAAGTTCTTTTAATTCATCTATATACTTTAAGACTTTGCATTCTATTTTTCTTTTCATTAAATTCCATATATTTTCAATAGGGTTTAGATCGGGTGACTGTGTTACTCAGTCTAATAGACTTGATTTAAATTTTGTAAAAAGAATCCTATGCCATGTATATTTTCTATATTTGGGAATTTTACAAACATATTATGATTAGTATTTTAACCTAAAAATTTTATTTATAATTTTTCGATAGTAAATGCGTACATCTTTTATACTTCAATATTTTTTCATGAATTTAAATTTCTGTATCTAATTTAATCATTCATTTTTTTAACAAAAAAAAACAGAAATTGCCTTTTAAGACATTCAAAATAAACATGAAAAAAAATCAAAATATTCAAAAAATTTTAATACAAATTTTCAAATATATACTTTTATTATTGGCTCATATAAAATGCATCGATTCATAACCGCCATTTTTTAAAACTATTGTAATTACTTAGATTGTTGACAAACAAAATAGTTACCCATTTTTAAATTTTAGAAAATTTTTAAATAATCGATAACTATAAAAAAATTAGTTTGCAATTACTATGGCTAAATTGAAGAATGCTTTACAACACTAATCGAATTTTGGTATATAAAAATTTTAGTGCACTAATCGAATACGCACTAATCGAATACGCACTAATCGAATACGCACTAATCAAATACGCACTAATCGCGGGATTCCTGTATATGCATTCCTTTTGCAAAAATTCTGAAGTTAATTGATACTTAACATGTGATGTTTATTTATATTTTCTTTAACAAAAGTGATAAAAACAAAGAAAAAGAAAGCAAATGGAATCGTCCAGACTACATAGCAAAACATATTTTTAAAAGAAAAAAATAGCAAATATTTAATTTAAATGTAAAATTTCAGTGTCTCCTCTCCTTTATGCGTATGTGTAATCACATCAACAAAAATAGCACCTTAGTCTAATGAAGTCGTAAACGATGAAACGAGTCACGATAAAAAGAAATTTGCCTCTTTGTGATTGATTTTTCTAATATTGTTAATGCTCTTCTTAGTAAATGAGATGTTCCAAACAGTGCAATACTTTAAATAACTTGGAATCAGCTGTTGCCAAGGATTGCGTTCATATTATTGTCTGTACTTTTTTTAAAAAATCTTACCCAGTGCCCCTGTGATTATAGGCATAACAGTAGATGGACCACATTTTTTCAATTTAAATTTATAAAAGAAAACCTCTCATGTTAAGTTTGTCATATTTCTTTAACATAAATATTTCTTTATCTGTTGACACAACCTTTTTCAAGTCTGTATTTACAATATCTGGTTTATTTAGTCTTAAATGTCTGTTAGACCAGATGCAAAAGAAAGAAAAAAATGACCTTATCGTTTTCTATGACTGTTTCAAGGTTATCGTATCATTTTGCAGTGTGTTCCGCTCTCTGATA
>CAHIKZ030001094.1:172500-207500 GCA_903632075.3 Acanthosepion pharaonis | reverse complement strand
TATAATGGTTGGCCAGCATGGTTCGCTAGATTAGGTGCGACTGAGGAATGAGTTCGTTCCTCATTGGGTACCCCCTAATTTCGGCTTTGTGCCACGATATATTTGTATATATATATATGTATGTGTATGTGTATGTGTGTATGTATGTGTGTATATATATATATATGCGTGTGTGCATATATATATATATATATATATATATATATATCTGTATGTCCTATTTTATTGTGTATGTGTATTTATATTTAAGTATATTTATGTTTGTATGAATGTGTTTATATATTTGTATGTTAGACTATATGTATATTGCTGTGTGTTGGTGTTTGAAGGTATATTTATGTATCTATATGTTAGTTCGTTTATATATGTATTTGGTTGAATGTTGTTGTATTTTTATGTATGCATGTATATATGGGTAGTTGTTATTGTAGATAGATATATTTATTTATATATATATGTTTATTTGTAGATATGTATGTATGTGTGTATATATATTCATGTATGTTTGTGTATGTATATATATATGTGTGTGTGTTGGCACCTATTATGTATGAGTTTGTTTATGTGTATGTGTGGGTATGGAAACTAGTATATCATGACGGTTTTTTTTTTTTTTATATCTAAGTATGTGTGCATAAAAGTCTATGTGTATATATGTGTGTGTATTTAGGTTTATATGTATATGTGCGTACATGTGTACTTGTTATCATAGATATGTATATGTACGTATATGTTTATGTTTCTATATTTATTTGTATGTATTTCTGTATGTATGTATATGTATGTATGAGTATATATTTATGTGTGTTAATTTGTTTTTACTGCCGTGTATATATATATATATGTATATATTTGTGGATTTCTTTATCCTGTTTTTCTTTGCCAAATATATAATGAAACTATTATCAACTTATATGATTAATAATATATATATTTTTATTGATATTTATGGTTTTAGAATTTTCGTTTTAATATATTAAATAATATTATTTTAAACATTTTTATCTTTGTATATTTGCTCCCTTAAGTTATAATTCAATAAGTGGTTAGCATTTATTTAAATCTGAAATATTTACTGGTTGTGATTTCTCAATGTCTATGCCATTGTCTGTGGATGTATGTATGTGTATATATCGGTGTCTATGTGTATGTAGAGTGTATTCACATTTATCTATGTGTGTATAAGTGTTAGTTTCCACGTCTCCTTTTTTCATAAAGGGCTGTAGAGATGTTCATGTATTCCCCCCACCTCTCCTTTTTTTTTTTTTTTTTTTAGTGTGTGTGTATGTTTGTGTGTGTGTGTGTGTGTGTGTGTGTGTGTGTGTGTGTGTGTGTGTGTGTGTGTATCTAATTATGTCTGGATGCTTATGTATTATAATCTGATTGTATTTTTGTTGTGTCACGCGTGAGTTTAAGACCATATTCACAAACTTTAAAAATAAAAACGGAAAAGAAAGGAAAAGAGAAAAATATATATACATGTATTATCAAATGACCGGATGTATTGTAGCGTATTGTCTTGTCGAATGTAATTTCAATGAAGAAATGAATTGAATAAACTAAACATATATATTTTTTCTTTTCTCAATAATTTTGTAGTTTTTAAACTTAATAGTGATTAAATTTGGTTTTTAAAATTGCCAGTTTTTTAATTTTAATATTAAATTTTATCATGTAAATTTATAATTATTAGTTAGTATAAATTATTTTTGATATTACATGTATTTAAAGATCTGAATAGCTATTAGAGCAGAATTTCGTTGTCAAGCTTTTGAATCTTTCTATACTTCGTTTTTGATTGGTTATTCTAGCTTTTGTAACAATGTTTCCCCCTAGTGTAGGATCGTTAATTAATCTGAGACTTTTAAAACCATTTATTTTCTTTTAACATCATCACTTGATAAGACACAGAGTGTGTTGAAACAAAATGGCTATTTTTGTAGTGATTTTATAACATACTTATGTTATAATTTTTTTATAAAAATAATTATATCTGCTCTACTTTGTATTGAGCACTCTTTTAAGAATAGTAATTGTTGGTTATTGGAATTCATTCCGTGTATACCAATTATATACTTTTATATATATATATATATATATATATATATATATATATATATATATGGTGTTCATAAGGTTTGTGTGCACTTTAAAAAATTATAAATAAAAGGGCATACGAACTTTATGGACACCAGTATATATATATATATATATATATATATATATATATATATATACAGACACACAAACGTTTGCCTCGTTGTGTGTGAATATTCATCATTATGTACGTAGCCTAATGATTAACAAATACATTTATTTTAAACAAGTATATATTTTTTAACAAAAACGACTACATATCTTGTGGCTTTAATTCATTAGCGAACATTAATAAATGAAACATTATACAGTGAAAGTTTTCGTATCAAATTAGCTAAGAGGCGGTTTCTTTAGTAAGTATCTATTGATCATGTGACAATCATCGATCTCTATTCCTATTGGTTTTACTTACCTCAGTTGACACCAGTAGACATATCAATATGATTCTCCAGGTAGCGAAAGTGTATTGAAATTTGGAAGATATTCATCGCCTTGAAAATAAAAAAAAATACAAGAATATTATTAACGCTGACTAGAGAAATAAACACTATATTGATTTAACACGTAAAATGCGCGCACACTCATATATATATATATATATATATATATATATATATATATATATATATGTGAGAAAAAACAGCCGATTCCGCCATCTTGGTTTCAACCTTTCTTCAGTCGATTTCGGTTAATTGATCTCCTAACGCTTTATTTTTTTAAATTAAAAAAAAAATCATGAACACTATATTTTAAAAAAATTACATCAATCATAACAACATCTGCAAACTTTGTCACCAAGAGAAATTAGCTATAATAACGTTTCCAGACCAAAAAAAATCTTTTTCAACCAGAGATCGGAAATTATGTCCAGTGGTATACATACTAAAATTTCCCTTTTGTGTTCATTTGAAGTAAGATAAAAAGAATCTATGTATATTTCATTTAATTCCACACAGATACATTTCCAATACATTTGATTTTCCCTTCCTTCTCCTTCTCCTCACCTTCTACCACACCTCTCGTCGTGCGTCTATTTATTTATTTATTTTTGTTAAATATGGCGTTTATATATATATATATATATATATATATATATATATATATATATATATAAGGCGTTACGAAAACAATTGACCGAAATCCCCTAAAGATACCAAAAGTTTGAAACCAGTGTTGAGGAATTGGGCAATTTCGTATTTTTTTATACTTAAAAGATGTACGTGTTAATTTTTTTACGATTTTAAATGTGTACTGAACACTTTTATTAATACCTCTGTTTCCTGATCAAATTCAACTCTACTATTAACTTCTTTATACGATCATGGGTCTCAACTGGACCTAATTTCAAGAATTTAGATGTATCACCGAGTATGTTGTACATCTTAGAAACGTAATCTGAATAGTCCAAAGTTTTAAAGTTAAAATATACATATCTATATGAGTTAAAGATCAAATGCAGATCAAATGTGTATCGAAATCCGACAGGATGGTAAAATAGAGAACAAATCAGAAACGTATATCAATCTAACATGTTTCACTTTTATTAAAGCTTCGTCAGAGATTGAGAGAAAGCAGACAAATCTATCAATCTATCTATCTATCTATCTATATATATATATATATATATATATATATATATATATATATATATATATATATATATGTGTGTGTATATATATATGTATATATATTTCATTGAAAACGTCAGATAATTACTGCGTTTAAGCTTTTTATTTAATTTTTCTTGTGTTCGTCTAAGTGTTTTCCTTTCTGAATATAAAATCTGTAAAAGTTACCCAAATGTTCTGCATATTCAAGCGCTTTCGGCTATTCTCTTAGGCATTATCCCGGATGATATCTATTTTTATTTTTAACTGAATATCTGGATTGTTTTATGTAGGTATCTAGTGTAATAACTCGGATTTATTTTCCAAACACATAATGGAAGCACTAATAATAAAAAATGAAAGAAAAAAAGTGAATATCATCAACTATGAAAACAGTCAAAAGTTGGTGATATAATAATTTTTAGTTCAATCTCTGGGCAAAGCAGTGTGTACTTAAACCCAATGTCATTTGGGCGTGTAATAATTGAGCAACGTTAAATAAGAGCTTGGCGAAAAATTTACCCATGTTGATTAAATAAATGGTTATGTTCGAAATTTCCTGAAGGTTATTCGTACCGACAATCACCTGATGAAGGCAGGTAGTTACAATGGCCGAAACACTGTAATAACAACAACAAAGATGATGACAATAGTCCGCATATAAGTAATGATAAATCCTCATCTCTGAAATTCAGAGTGATGTTTAAACAATAAGTGTTACTAAATACGTTATTTTATAATGCTTTCAAGAACTCTACTAATTTGAGCAAATGTTTTTTATCCTATTTATTATACCCAATGAGCAAAAATTAAGAAACAATTTTAGCGAATTCTTATACAAAACTTAGCAAACTGAGTATTAAGGAAAATCCTGAGTTTGCTTATAGAAATTATTTCTGTTGCTTCTTCCATTTTGAATATATTATTTTTTAAGTCTCATTCATTTGTTGTGTTTATTTGTTTAATGGCACATTAACTGATTATGGGTCATTTAATGCCGACATTTCGTCTTTGTATGTTATGTTATTCTGCTTTCACAGTTGTATACATGGTAGATGATACTCAGCTTTTGTGCATATACATGTTTGTGTGGACATAATTACTAGAGGTGGTGATATATTTTTTTATGTTGCAGTTTTGTTAAAGTTATATTTTGGAATAGAGTTTGATTTAAGAAATTGTAGGATATTATATGGATTAATGTCAAGAAAGAGTTCTTTTCTGTTGGCTGGCTGGTTGATTTCATTTCGCGGTATATCAATCAATTTAGGGCTGAAATCTAAATATTTTGAACAATTTTATGGCTTTAACTAAATATACTTTGAACGCAATTGTATGCCTTCAACTACAGATAAAATGTATTGTTGGCCATTTTGCTATAAAACGTATTGTTGGTATTTCTACTAAAAATGTATTGCTGATCATTTTCTTTTAAAAATGTATTGTTGGTCATTTTACTATAAATATGTATTGTTGGTACTCAGTTACTATCAAGCTCACTATCTTTAAGTCATTGTGGTGGACAGGCAGCTAGTACCAAAAGCACAGTCAGCCTTTTCACTTCTAGTGTCAGATTGGAAGCTACCATGTTAATGCTTGTGATAAGTCTGAAAGAGAAATGAGAATACTAAAATTTGGCACATGCTGTGTAATGTCTTCCATTTATGGTGCACTAAAAGATGTGTTCTCAAATATCTGGCACATCCCATGTTTATTCATCTCCAGATCAATTTATCTGTATGCATGTGTAAATGCACACTATACAATTAAATATATTTTTACCTCATGATTAGAAATCTTATAAAAAAGATTGGTACATATAGTGATTATATATTTATTACCAAATGAAAAAAAAATTAAAAACAAGAAGTTATTAACTTTTTAAAATATTTTCTTACACAAAATTAACTAAGTCCAAAAGAAGTGGTTTGGAATAAAGGACATCCATAAAACAAGAAATAAAACAAAAGGAACATGAAAATATAAATGAATGCTTACAGACAAGTAAACAGAAAAAGACTCCCCTGCTAATAAACTTATACTTATAAGAATACAGTGAAGATTGAGTGATTGATTTGTTTGTTTAATGGCACATCAACTCCTTATGGGTCATTTAATGCCAAAATTTAATTTTCTTTGGGGTTTTGAAATAATAAAAATATGCCATGTTATTCTGCTTTCACATTATTATGAAAATCTAAATCTATAGCAAGAGCACCAGACAAGGTGTGGCAACAATATTCAACGCAAGGACTGCGGGTAGACTTATAAATATGTAAGATTGTTGCTGGCAATAAAAAACTAAAAAAACTAACACAACACAGTGAACTAATTATTCTATCAGCTGACCAAGCAATTGATTCAATATAACTATTTCACTTCTTCTCAGCTGCAGACATTAATCCAAAGAGGAGCGGTGAATGACACCCCAGAAGGTTAGAATCTTGCTTAATTCTCTTCTTCGACTGGCAATGTTTTTGTAAGATATGATTGTTCATGGCGCTTCACAACTTCCAGTCTTTTAACGTATCTTTTGCCATTTACTACCCATTTAATTGTTGTGTTAAACATTGACAGAAAATCGTTAAGTATTATACTCCAATTCCCTCACTGATTTTCTTGTTTCAGTATGTTCTATAAGAGTTAAATTCTCCAAGCCTTCTTTCCTCATTATTTTTTTAATCCTCTTTCCGTCTTTCTGTATTCAGTGAATTTGTTCTCTATCAACATGCAAGCCCACATGAGATTAGAGATTACTTTAATCTTTTTCTTGTTGAAAATCAAGCCTTTTCCTGTATCTCAAATAGCTCTTCGTGGCATACCCTATCAAATGCTTTTGTACAATCTATGAAACATAGTCGTTCCCTATCTGTATTGCTCGCTCCAATAACATTGCAATCGTTCACTTTGAGTGAATCTTAAAAAAACAACAGATTTATATTGTCGTTTAATAACATGTAGTTGATGATTAGCTTTTTAAGTTATACTTCTATCTCAGTCCTTTAAAAATCTCTTCCGAATACAGAAAAAAATTGAGTGAGGGATCAGTTTATATATGCATTGTAATATAGAATTGATCCCCCACTTTATATTCATATTTTACATTCTTGTTCGTTTATCAAATTCTGATTAGGCATGAATAAGTTTTAGAAAATCAATCAATCATTATTTCGGAAACATTACTAAATTGTTGGGGAAATATTCGAAAAAGAACGATTTTTTAAAAAATAATTATTATTAAATAACGAGGTGTTTAGTATAGTATAAGAAAGTGTCTATGAAAGAATCTTGTGGGTGGACTAAGCATAACAATTCTGCCATTGGAGTCGGGCGGAACAGAAACCATATTTTGGCGTTTAATCATTGATACCCGTCTGGGAAAAGAACGGATTAATTTCTTGGGTGGAATTTTTACTTTTTAGTTAACAGCAATATTACTTACAGTGTCGATCGCTTTCTGAATTCCCTGAAAACGGAAAACAAATGAAACAGAATTTGGCCATATTCTTCAAATTCTATACTTTTTAAAATTCTATAACTACATATATCGGTTACTTATATGTACATACATACATAAAAACATACCTAGAAACTTGATAAATGTATTCACAGAAACAGGCAAACGTATATATTATTATAGAAACATACAAACATACAGGTTAATTACTCGCTTCTGAGAACAGCCATCGGTTTTGGATGCTAACCAATCCCTGTTGCAGAAGCCTGCTCAAGCACATTTGTATTTGAGCAATTGATTCAATATAACTATTTCACTTCTTGTCACCTGTAAACGTTAGTCCAAAGAGGAGCGGTGAATAACACACCCTATCTGTTGTTCGTACTGCAACTATGTTTAAGCGCACCTCATACTTTCTGGAAGAGAGCGTATCATCTGGCGAGATCAGTAGTTTAAACAAGGCCAGTACACTCCAACACTCAGTCACAATGACTTATAACTTCGTGCCAGTATAACGATTATTGGCTTCTGAACAGTTAGGTCTACCCAATTTCATTCACAAGGTTTATGCCAATCGATGCCAGGGACTGAACTGCTCCTTTACGGCAGCGAATGTTGGACGGTCTCTACTCATAGATGAAGAAGAGATTCGATGCAACGGAGGATGCTGAAGATACTATGGACACGTGATCAACGATTAGGTTTTGGAGAGGATGCAAACAAAGAGGAAGCTTATACTTAATATCAGGAAGAGGCCGCTGAAATTTATGGGACACGTAATGAGAAAGGAGGACTTGGAGAATCTGATGCTCAAAGGACGGATAAATGGAAAGAAAGAAAAGAGAAAGCAACGTGTGGCATATCTAACGGGTTTAAGCAAGTAGATGAAAGAACAGGTTTTGGGAGAAGAAAGAAAAGGACAAAACATTTTGACAGCTACAAAGGATAGGAGGAAGTGGAGAACCATGATCGCCTACTTCCTGAAGAGGATTCTAGGCAACTCAGTAATTGCGTACACTGGAATCGCTTTACGAGGATGATACAATAGGAGTAGGTAGGCCTTCCCACCGCCCGGTCAACACTCCTCCCCCTTCTCTTGGACATGAGTAGAGGCTTTCGCCTTGTTTCTTGTTTAGGAAGGGGTTTCCGGTACTCTCTCTCTCTCTCTCTCTCTCTCTGGCCTCTGTATCTCCAGTTGCCTTGATCTATCCACTACTTTTCTCCTCATTCTTTCTTCTATCACTCCTATCTGATCTTGCTCCAAATTTTCTGTAACCCCTTGCATCCTAGTGGCTTTCCGTCTTGCTTGGGGTGAAACACTTAAAAAAAAATTATTTTGACTCAAATCTTAGTGTCTAAAAACGAACGTTTAGACCACTCGGCCTATACATACATACAATGGATGCTTTCTCGATTCTGTTTCTTGTTTTTATTGCTTCATATATTATCTTTCCACAGACTAACCAGTACGCAGCATGAATGGGGCTTTTAAACATAGATAAGCGCTAACACTCTTTGCTGCAAACATTTCTGCTCACGGTTTTTTCAATGTCATTTCTCTATATGACAATAATAAACTACCTTTCGCTAAACACTGACCAATGGCTAAAACCTCCTCTCGTTTCAGACAAGTTTAATTCATGTTGGCTTGTTTTCGCTCTGTCTGCAATTTGGTTGACAGGTTGGCGCAGCAGATCGTTACCGTCTGTGGTTCAAAAACACCCAAGTGGATTATCCCGATTGATAATCATTTTAAATCTAAGAATATCTCACTTGGAGTTTTATCATCCAAAAGAAAACCTTTTCAGATGCAATATCTTTGTTATATCAATTAAATTATATTCCGATTGGTGGCAAATAAATGGACAAACCTAATTAATAATTTATGTATTCACTACACTTATTAATGCTATTGTTTCCCCAATAAAATTCCCAAGAGCGACTCGAATAGAGGGTTACTGAATGAGATAGTTTTAAGGGCGTAAATGGAGGAGAAAGGGGTGCATATTAGGAGGATATGTAGGATAGATAACGGTTGACTTGAAAAAATTCTAGCGTTATTTATTTGGACGGGTGTTTTCATCTTGTTTATAATCATTTCGGCCGTTTTTCACCAGCCTTTTCTATGGGATTGAGGTCAGGAGATGTCATTACACTTACCTGCTTCTCATCAAAGTATTCCTTAATCAATTTTGATTTGTGACAGGGTGGATTATTATTTTCGTTTTGAAAGATGTCCCCAGAGAAATCAAATCGTTTGAAAATTTAATTTTAAGCTGCGTCAAGTTATACCCTGAATCGGAAAATTAAACTAAAATATAGTTTTTTTTCGAATGTTTTCATTTTCTTTAATTTTTAATTTTTTTTTTTATAAACTGTTCTGTAGAATTTTAAGTTTTGAAAAAAAAAAAAAAAAACGTTGATAATATTTTCTTAAGATGTGTTTTTATTTATTGAATTACTAATTTTTTTTTAATATTTTGAATTATCCATTCACCCGAATAATTCTGAATTGTTGTTCTTCAATAATTATCTTTAATAATTGATAATTATAAAGTTTAACACTGAAATTTCAAGATGTGTTTCTGCCATAATTAAAAGAATCAATGAAATGTAGCCATTTTAACCAGTTATTTTGGATACGAGCGCAGGTCGGAGGGAAATATTGCATTTTTACCCTTCATCTTCCTTATGATGTTACTCGATGTCTTGGTTTGAACAAGATTATATAGTTGTCTTTGTTTTAGTTGCAAAGACAGCAAAGGGATTTTATGTTTAAGACCCCAAGTCTCCATTAGAAGTGTTATGGAATCTTACCCATAATAATAATAATAATGGACTATTCCATACTTAATAAATACTGCACCTCAGGAGTAGGCAAAGAGTCAATAGTTCTAGTGAAAGTCAGTACTTCACTACCGACTGTTCGGTTGTACTCTCTTCCTACGGATGGGAGGAATCCGGATGAGGCTACGCCGAAGGGCGGAGTCTCCTTCGGGGAGGTAAAACCGGCTCTGAACCCGTTTTTAAGGGTTCAATGGGCATATTTTTGGCCGAGCCCACGGGCTCGTACTGCCCACGTTAAAAAGGCCTTGTGCCACATGACACCCTCGTAGGGGGTGACTGAATATCGTCAGTAGTTCTAGTAGAGTCTGTAGTTCAAGTCTTGAACGACAGATCGGTTGAACTCTTTGCCTTTGGGCGGGGAGGAACCCGAACGCGGCTACGCCGAAGGGCGGATTCTCTTTCGGAGAGGTAAACCGACCCTGAACCCGTTTATGCGGGTTCAATAAACATATTTTTGGCCGAGCCCACGGGCTCGGAGATCCCACGTTAAAAAGGCC
The DNA here is from genome assembly GCA_903632075.3 of Acanthosepion pharaonis. Lineage (NCBI taxonomy): Eukaryota > Metazoa > Mollusca > Cephalopoda > Sepiida > Sepiidae > Acanthosepion > Acanthosepion pharaonis. The sequence continues at coordinate 196,995 of CAHIKZ030001094.1, read as the reverse complement.
TTGTGCCACATGACACCCTCGTGGGGGGGTTGACTGAATATCGTCAGTCGTTCTAGTAGAGTCAGTAGTTCAAGTCGAATCAAGTGTCGAGTCAAGAGTCGAGTCAGTGGCAATCCGAAACAGAGTCGCGTTCAGACAATTACTGCAAGACATTGGAATAGTGATACTGGTCGAGACTACATTGTTCTCTCTACTAAACCTGATTGTTCGTACTAACATTTTCTACTGCTCTGTATATATTCCTGTTTGTAATATATCTGTGTTATTCCATACCTATGTTCGAGTTCTTCTTTATTGGTTCTACCTTGGACTATCACCATGGTACAAGGAACCGGACCATAACAAGAAGATAATGGATAAAAGATATGTTAAGTTAATGAATATATGAGTTAAATCTCAAAGACAAGTGATATCGAAAGAAGAAATTAACTATATAGATACTAAATAACATTTACAATTGACTGCTGAAGGTTATCAACTACGATGGGAGGAAAATCGGCAAATAAAGTGTCAAAAAATTGTGAAAATAAACATGAAGAGTACAACAGTTTAAACAAATCGATTTCTATTAAGGATAATTCATCACCTTAGATATTCAATCAAGACTTTATATCAGTCTAATATAATTGATCACCTGATTGGACAAGTGAATTAATAAAAGTCTTATGGCTCTGTGGAATTGTTTTAGAAACATTAGATTTTGTACACTTGCGCATAATATGAAGGTTTTTTTTTTCTGTTTTCTTGCTTCACACTATAAATCTTCAAGTTCTGTGATATTGTAATTCAATGCGTGACAAAGCTAGGAAGTCAACTCTTTTGTTGCGAGGGACCTCTTCCCCGAGTTTGCAGATCTTCAATAGAATATAAAAATCGGCATCTTGAAGCGAGAAGCAAAGGAAGAAAGAAGAATCCAGACAAGAGAAAGAGAGATATACGTGAAATTTTAAACAGCAACAACAATCACAACTATGACAAAGAAGTATATCAATCGTGAAAAACAAGTAAGAATGAAACGGCAAAAAGGATATAAAAGACGTAAAAAAAATATGCATATGTAAAATATATATAAAAACTCAACATTTACTATATATATATATATATATATATATATATATATATATATATATATATATATATATAATAAATGAGAGAAAAAAAGAACGAATATATCAAAAGCTGTTCCTGGTATACTTTTTGTTGCTTTTTTTTTTTTTTTCGACATTTGGTTTCTAGATGATTCCCGCCGAAACCCCGACTACGCCGGCCGCTAACAAAAGGTTCGCTTCGATAACAATTCAAATTTTTACACTTTCCTTTTCATCAGAGAAAAGTTTTAAGGTTTTACTTTTTTACTTTTCCATGCGTACATTTCCTTTTTTTTTTTCAATGCGTTTTTTTTTTTTTTTAATTTTTTTTTCTTGTATTTTCCGCCTGCATTAGAATAGGAAAAAGGATTCCTTCCTCACTTTTGTCAATATTTCTTGAACATGGATCTGGATCTGCTATTCACCAAAATGAATTTGCGTGTCTACACACACACATACAAAAACACACACATACAGGCACGAACACACACGAACACGCACACATGCCTGAAGAATTAAATTCTTATATATTTACCTATATACACAATAGATGCTTGTATAAATTTTATGCAGACAAACATACATGCACACACAAAATACACACACACACACACATAGGAGGAAGAAATCTGAAGGTAGTTAATTTATATATATATATATATATATATATATATATATATATATATATATATATATATATATATGAAGAAATATAGTCTTAAGGTGTGCTATATTTATGGGATAAAGTGCTCGATATCAGAGATATAGCGTGTGTAAATATAAAAGTGAACATAGAAGTCAATCGTTAGGCCAGTCTGTTTCATGATTGCAATCGTCAGGCCACTGACGATTGCATATAACCGCTATGTTGACTTTATGTTCACTTATATATATATATATATGTGTGTATGTGTGTGTGTGTGTATGTGTGTGTACTGGTTCCATGTAGCTTGGGAAATATGTGTATATGTGTGTGTGTACTGACTACTTGTGGTGGGATAGTGTGTATGTGCGTATGTGTGTGTATGCGTGTATAAGTACAAATAAGTTTACGAATTCCTCGTAGTAAGGAAATATACGCACGCATATATACACGCATGCTGACAGGAACACGCCAAAATAGAAACAGATCCAAGAGCACATAGAGGTCACTAAAACATTAAAAGATTAAATGCCGATAACTACTCGCTGGACAAACCTTAATTGTTTTATGACCCTTCACGCAGAACTCTTCATTGACAATTCTAGAAAGAAAATTCGGATTGCCAACATTGACAAACAGAATGTCTCATATCAAGAATATTCCACATTGAACATGAAGAAAAATTAATTATTTTTAATAATATGTAAAAATCTCCACTTTCACCTGAAGACGGTTGCGAGACCAGACCAGAAACACGTGTCGTGAAATTATGTAAAACAAAGTATAATATTTTTTTCTCAATAAATCCACATTACAACCAAAAACGTTTGCGGCACCCTCTTCTTTTTAATATACATACTTTTCTCTCGTTGGAACCACTACAACATATTTCCTTTATATATATATATATATATATATATATATATATAGTTAAGTTATGAAGGATTTGGTAAACCGAATTTGTAATTCCAAGGTAATTTCATTGTTGGAAGTGTTACCTGATGATCCGAAATCCTTTAAAAAGGATTTTGGTGAAATAAATTATTGTAATGGTACCTTAAAGTGTCTCTTTTTTTCATTAAATATATATATATATATATATATATATATATATATATATATATATATATATATATGAATGAAACCAAATTAACCCATTCAGATGGCCATTTCGTACCCGGAGTTTCTCCTTGGAAATTGTCAATACAAATACATCCGTTAAAGAAAATTTTCTTTAACAAATGTATTTGGATTTTTCTTTAACAAACGTATTTGCATTGACAAGTATCAGGGAGATTCTCCCGGGGATGAAATGGCCATCTGAATGGAGTAATTCATGGTAGGGCCAGCTGACGTGTAATGATACCAGGATCGTCTCCAATAGCCTGTAGAATGTGACCATCTGCATGGGGCAACTGGGGATTTCATTTTTTGTAATTCACTTATATGATCTATAATAAATTTATTGAGCCCTCTTTTCTGGATCAGTTTTAACATTTTATATAAATAGGATCTCTTTGGTTTTGAGTTATTAAGTTTAAAGAAAATTTACGTTAGATGGCGCTGTGTTGTCATGGAGACTAGGTTTGTCATTCGCGTATATTTGTGGCTCATCTGTCTTCAACATTTTACGTGTGTAGTAGTACGTTAATTAAGAAGTTTGCCGTTTAACAATATCAGTTATTCATATCGTGAGCAGTATTAGATTGAATTTCCAGGCCGAAGGCAGTCGAGTCATCCAAAATTTTATGGTGTTTATCGTTGCGTTGCTAAGACACGATCCATGGCAGCACAAATTATGGATTGAGGAAGACTGAAATCCGGTCGTACGCCTGACCATGAAGAACACATTCCACAGGCTATTGGAGACGATCCTGGTATCATTACACGTCAGGTGGCCCTAGCATGTCGTGCATCTCATCGTACCACATGGAGGGTACTTCAAGAGCAACTCCTGTCTCCGTATCATTTGCGATGCGTGCAAGTTCTGACGCTCTCTGATCACACACCATGGGAGAACTTTTGTCGACTGTTTAGCGCCGATCCATTGTTTGTCTATTCACTCTTGTTTACGGATGAAGCAACATTTGGAAGAAATGGAATAACAAATTTACACAACCAACATTTGTGGGAAGATCGGAATCCCCCATTGTACAATACAAGCTAGGAACCAGTATTAGTTTACGATTAATATATGGGCTGGAATTGTATGTGACTGTCTGGTATGTCTCTATGTTCTCCCAGCACGTCTACAGGGATTTATTACGAACACACTTCGAGACCTGCTAGAGGATGTACCCCTGCTAATACGAAGGTGCATGTGGTTCATGCATGATGGTGCTCTAGCACATTTTACTCACATTGTTCGTTTGACATCTACCATGATAGATAGCTTGGTAGAGAAGGACCTGTTAAGGTTCATCGATGGCCTTTTTGGCATACCGTAATTCCCATGTATAATACGCAGTTTTTGCTAAAAATATAATAAGTAAAATCAGGGGTGCGTATTATGCACAGCTACAAATAATCTTTAAATTTTGCCGTAAAATAAAATAAGAATTATCATAAAACTAAATTAGAACAATATTAAAACCATTTTTTTTTAAATAAGAGGAGGAAACTCTGGCCGTAATGAAATTGGAGAGATACAATTTATAGGGCATGATTAACAAGCAAGGCGTGCGTATTATGCGTGAGTAGAGGCATTTTCCCACACTTTCAGTTCAATTTTAAGGGTCTGTATTATGGATGAAGGCGTAATATATATGGATAATTATGGTATTTTTATATATACATTTTACCATTTTTGGTGTCAGGAACCCGCCCCCATGTATATATATATATATATATATATATATATATATATATATATATATATCCTCAGTGAGGAGAATTGGATCACTGAATGCCGACTCTCACTTTTAAATTTCATCTTTAAGTGTTGATTCATATATACACCTCTCTCTCTCTCTCTCTCTCTCTCTCCATATATATATATATATATATATATATATATATATATATATATATATATATATACGCATTTTTGTATTAGCAGGGGTACATCGTCTAGCAGATCTCGAAGTGTGTTCGAAATAAATCCCTGTAGACGTGCTGGGAGAACATATAGACCTACCAGACAGTCATATATATATATATATATATATATATATATAAAAAGATTCATTAATGCGTTACATCTAATTCATTCTCTATATAGCAATTAACTTGTCAAAATTTCCATGGATATATTTACTTCAGCTTGTCTGTATCCATAAAAGTGTTCTTTTCTAATCCGCTCACTGAGTTCGCACAGACACACACACCGACGTTCACACACGCTCCCCCCACACACGCTCATGCATACATAAACAGTCACATACACATACATACACACACACACACATATATATATGTGTGTGTGTTTGTATGTGTGTGTGTGTGTGTACACGACTCAATTAAGTTTGACTATGAAAAGTCCACAAGATTGGTGACATTTTTAGATACCCGCATTTACATGAAACAGGAAACTACAAATGACACTACACACTAAAATCACCGACACCCACAACTATCTACACTTTAATTCTCCCACCCTAAACACCTCAAAGAGAACCTTCCCTATTCACAAGCACTCAGACTCAGAAGGATATGTTCCAACAATGAAGAATTAAATAAACACATTGAAAATCTGGAGCATCAATACACAACACGTGGCTATAAACAACACCTAATCAGGGAACAAAAAAATAAAGCAATTTCCACACCTAGAGAAGACACCCTGATGTACAAGATTAAAAATAAACCCAGCCGCATTCCTCTAGTAACCACTTTCAACCCCACTCTGCCTCCACTATCCCAAATAATCAAACGTCTCTGGGAAATACTACATCTCAAACCAGACCTAAAAAAATTCTTTGAGGAACCCGGCCTTCTAGCATATCATAGACCTAAGAACCTTAAGGAAATTATAGGTAGTAACCACATTTCATGGGACAAGGTAATCTGTAATAAACCAAAAACAAAAACAACAGGATTTTCCCAACCATGTAACAACAAAAGGAGTTCAGGTCAGTCACTAAATCTACTTTCAAAATCTACCACGATTCTAACTGTAGAAGTCATAACATAATTTACCTCCTAGAATGCACACTATGCCAGAAACAATATGTAAGAAAATCTGAATGGCCCTTTCACTACAGAATTAATAATTATCGCAATCTAATTAAGTCGATTCCCCATGAAAAATTATTACCTGTAGAGCAACATTTCCGCCTAGAAAAACACGATTATAAAAGCCATGCCAAATTCACTATAATTGAGAGAATAGAAAAGTTCAGAGCAGATAACATTAGAAAGATTTTAGAGTGTCATGAAAATAAGTGGATCCGACGTTTAAAAATGCATTATCCAGACGGGCTTAATCACAAATCTAACAATCTAGATAGTATTAATATAGAACCCCACAAATCTGGATCTACCCATATTTCTCAGGTACACGACACAGACATGCTTACGTAGGTGTTGAGGCTCCAGACTTATACACACACCCACACGAATTTACACACTTACACACATCATACTCACTTACTCTCTTAGAACCAAATAACACACACACTTAACAGAGATACATCCCCTTTCCAGGAGCCAATAAAACTGTCAAAATGACCAAGGGAATTCAGAGCAGCATGAATCTATCCAGCTCTTATCTTAAGTAACGACTTAAAAGAGGCTGTTTTGGGCCAAAAGTCTTGTTCTTTTATTATATTTATTTTATTTTATAAATTAAAAAGCAAATGAAAACCACAGACAAAATTTCATTTTCTCCAAGACATTCATTTCTCTAGTTCACTGCTACTAGAATATTTTTTACTCCTGATGATGGCCAAGAATATTAATATACAACCCAGTGTGTCTGAAGATCTTAATTTTTTAAATTCTTTATTGTTCAAAACACACACACACACACACACACACACACACACACACACACACACACACACACACACACACACACATATATATATATATATATATATATATATATATATTATGTATGTATATATATTAAACATTTCACCCCAATCCAGGCAATAAACACACTGAGACGCAATGGTTACTGATTGTTAGAGAATAATATTAAGGAAATAAAACAATAAAAGAGCAAGAATTAAGGCAGAAGATAACGATTGACATTGTATTTAAATTTTTGAATGCCAAAGTTATTGGTTTCAAGCACAATAGAACTGATTGTCTCTCCTTAATTTATAGGCAGAATCACGCCGCAGCCTGCTAGGATTTCCTCCAAGTCAATAAAATATAACCGGTTCTTGGTTTCCTCAGTCCCAGTCTGTTTTCTCAGAAGGCTACATTCACTCGACCGAATTTGCTTTTGTGTGTCCACTCCAATTCTTGGTCTGTCAGCTTTTTGCTATATTACACTTGCTTTGCCTTATTGTTATTAATTTACATTGCATATATTGTTTGCTTAATTTATATTATTTTTTGTCCTTTTTTTTATATTTTGTTATTGCAATCTTTGTCAATTCCATTTGTTGGATAGTTTTATCACTTATTTTGCATTTAACCATGGCTACCCAGACCACAGATTATGGACCAGATACTCTTCCATAGCGAGAGAAGTGTAGCAAAAGAAATTGAAGCATAGAACTGACGTTTAGATCCAGCCATATCAAATGTACAATGCGGAGACCTAGCTGGCAATCTAGTACTGCACTTAAATTCATAAAGTCTATGTACCGTAGAGGAAATTTCATCAGAACAATTACCATGAAAGTATTTAGAGAAATTAAATGACGGTGGGAATGTGACTGAATCCGAGATGCAAAGTCAGGACAAATAATATTGCAGTTTCTTCTTTGGATTTTATCAAGAACCACTAAATATAAAGCAGAAACACCCGGCCATATATGGCAGCAATATTCAAAGCATGGACGAAAGGTAGGCTTATATGAAAGATTCTGGAGAGGAAATGTGTCTAACACGAAACAGTGACCAATTTTCTTAAAAGTAAACCTAGCAATCTTCCCGCCTCATATCATCGAAAATTGTTACAGAGAAATACATTATGAATTTTTTATTTCTTGCAAAGCTAAGATGCTCTCATTTTGCGCTATATATCTATAATTCCAAAATCCAAGAAAAGCATTATATATCAATACATAACAACTTAGCCAAGTCTCTTTTAACTTCTATTTTATTTATAAAACGCGTCAATTGAGTTTTTATTTTGATTTTATGTGCACACGGGAAATTGAACAATCGTAAGTAAAGTCGAGAGAAACAATTATAACTTGTCTACTTACAAAATACATATATATTTATTTATAACTAATAACTGATACAACAAAAGTTAATAAAAATGAACACGCTACCACTCCTTGTCTAAATGATTGGATTTCTCCGTATCCTTGGAAACAGTGAATTATGAATATTTGTGTGCGTTTAAAACTAAGTAAATTTTAAAAATAAGCTACTTCAATATTCGCTAGAAGATGAAATGGAACTAATGTCTTTAATTTAATTACAAAATTAAATTTGAAGTTTTTAGCTTCCATTTTTGAAACCTGGTTGTAAGTGTGTAGCGAAAAAAAGCATATTTTAAACCAGCTAATTTATAATACATATGCTCTGTAAATTTACATTGACCACTGTTTGTAAAAATGAAAATATCAATAAGAACATCGGATTATATATCTTACTGTTCTTTCTTCATATATATATATATATATATATATATATATATATATATATATATATATATATAAAAAAGAAAGAAAGCTTATACAAAAATAGGAGTAAATTAAAATGCGTAGAAAAGTACACTGTTATACAGACCCACTGCCTCGATACCCACCTATCATCTTTTGTAAACCTCGTGTATTTATATCGCTGTCTGCCTAACATTGTTATTTCGAGGTACATGCAAACTTTCAGACGCGTTTTTCTACACGTAAGTATAAGAAAATAAGTATCTAAGTATATAAATTCACTAAGGTTATAATCGCACTAGTATATTTGATACGTTTTTTAAACGAAATCTATTTTTATTTATATCACGTATTTGTTTTAAACATTTGTTTGCGACCTTTTTTTTTTTAACCTTAATCGTGTCCAACGAATTGCATTTTGAAAAATATCAAAAGTGTGAAAATTCTGAAGTGAAAAATTTACAAGAACAAATTTAAGAGCAAAAGGTTTAAAACTGAACCGATTTTGACTGAAAAAATTTAATGTAAGTTATCTATGGGGAAGTGAGGTAGGAAAGAGAATGAGTGAAGAAAATGAATGAGAAGAGAGAAGGAGAAGGAAAGACGAAGGGATGTGCATCGAGGTGTGTGAACGAGTTGAAGAGGAATGGAATTTAAATGAAAGAGGAAGAGGAAGGAAAAAAGAGTGAATAAAATGAATAAGAAAAGAGAAGGAAAGAAGAATGAGTTTTCATTGGGGAATGTGAAGGAGTTCATCGGGAATGTAATGTAAACGAAAGTAGAAGAGGAAAGGAAGAAAGAATGAAGAAATGAATGAAAATAGAGAAGGAAGAAAGAATGAGTTTTCATTGGGGAATGTGAAGGATTAATCAGGAATGTAATGTATACGAAAGAAGATGAGGAAAGGAAGAGAGAATGAAGAAAATGAATGAAAAAAGAGAAGAAAAAAGAATGAGTTTTCATTGGGGAATGTGAAGGAGCTGATCGGGAATGTAATGTAAACGAAAGTAGAAGAGGAAAAGAGAGAGAATGAAGAAAATGAATGAGAAATTAGAAATAAAGGAGAAGGGATGTGCATCGGAAAGTGTGAAGGAGTTGAATGTGTATGAAATTTAAATGAAAGAGCACAATAAGAAAAATAAAATAATAAGCTTTGCAATCATGAAAATTAATTCGAAATGAATGAAAAGGAAAAATAGAAATTTGTAAATAAAATAACAGAAAGAAAGAAAGAAAGAAAGAAAGAAAGAAAGAAAGAAAGAAAGAAAAATTATACAACGAAGAATGCATTAAAAATATAAATGTATGAATAAGAATATTGGGTAATGAGATAAATAAATAAGTAAAAGAAAGAAAGAAAGAAAGAAGAAAGAAAGAAAAGAAAGAAAGAAAGAAAGAAAGAAAGAAAGAAAGAAAGAAAAATTATACAACGAAGAATGCATTAAAAATATAAATGTATGAATAAGAATATTGGGTAATGAGATAAATAAATAAGTAAAGAAAGAAAGAAAGAAAGAAAGAAAGAAAGAAAGAAAGAAAGAAAGACGGAAAGAAATTAGGGGATGGAGAATGCATTCAGACGAATGATTAAATGAATAATATTTGTCAATGAGAAAGAAAAAAAGAAAGAAAGAAAGAAAGAAAGAAAAAAAGAAAGAAAGAACGAAAGAAAGAAAGAAAGACAGTAAGTAAGTAAGTAATGAAAATGTATTGAAATAATGAATGAATGAATGGATGAAAATATCGAATAATGGAAATAACGAAAGAAATATGGGAAGAAAGAATAAAGCAAGAATGAATGAAAGAAAATTGAGTCGAAATAAATAAAAATCAAGACGAACCAATAACGTGTAAAGGACACAGAGGAATATGAATTAAAAATAAAGAACAAATAACATAAAGAAATAGAAAAGGGTCAGTGTTCTCAGGAACTAACTTAGTTTCAATTTCTTCTGGCATAAGTACAGAGCCGAAATACACCTAGTTTTCTCATTTTATTTATTTATTTATTTTTTTGTATATGGCTGGACTGACAATCTATCTATCTTTCTATCTATCTATCCGTCTGTCTGTCTGTTTGCCTACCGAGCTAGCTTAGAGGGGCTACAGCAAATTCCAGAGAACGTAAGACGAGAAATGGCTTATTTAAAAAAAAAAAAGATGGAAGATTGAGAGAAAAGTAACTTCTTTATGTCGAGCCTCGTATGGGCACCTCGAAGTGGTGTAATGGTTAGCAAGCTTGTCTCGCTAGAACAATTACGAATGAGTAGGGAGTTCGATCCTCACTAGGCGCCCCTTACTTTCGGCCTTGTGCCACATCCAAGCTACGCTTAGAAAATCACTATGTCTAGCCACGTGTGAAATGTTTGCTGAGAAAAGGAAAACATGGGAATCCTAAGAACATTAACGATTGGTCAGTCGGTTCAAATTCATAGTTTAGACTCGGTATATTAATTCAAGTCCAAATTGCGTGTACTTGAATAAAGTACAACTCTCCTCAAACACGTGTGTCTATACATCAGGGGCACATGCGTTGGAAAACAATTTTCTATAAGTATTTTGGAAGGAAGGAAGGAAGGAAGGAAGGAAGGAAGGAAGGAAGGAAGAAAGGGAAGGAAAGGAAGTTCACCTGCCTTTGAGAATGTTCGTAAATGGCAGAATTCTTTACAAAAGTTCTCACGAGCGACAAAAATGGAAAACGTTATATGAATAAAAAGTGAAAATGCTAGGAAAATATGAAGATAAATTAAGTCATGTCATGCAAAGTGCACAAAAAAACAGAGGAAGATAATAAAATCATTTAATGAAATCGAAGGAAGAAGAAATGGATGAACTGGTCGAGAAAGAAAGAAAGAAAGAAGTAGGCAAAGAGAAATATATAAGAAAGAATGAACTGGTCGAAAGACAGAAAGGACTAGTAGAAAGAAAGAAAGAAGAAAGAAAGAAAGAAAGAGAAATATATTAGTAAAGAAAGAAAGAAAGAAAGAAAGAAAGAAAGAAAAAGTGCAAATAGCAAGAACAAAATGAATAAACAACTTCCAAAAAGTTGAATGAAGAAAAGATGCAAATGGTAAAAAAGTAAGTAGAGGAAAAGTGAGATGAAGAAAAAGAAGCTAGTTGACAAAAAATGTTTAGATAAAGCAGACTCTTGGATTAAAATCAAGTAGAAATATTCAGAGTTAAATGGAAGAAAGTAATCAGGAAAAAAAAAGAAACATTAAAAAGAACGTTATTCTTGAACAGAAGAATTTATATAAAGAGAGAGGAAAGAATGAAAAACGCGCTGTGAACAATGGAATGAAAAAAAGAAGGAAATTGAAAGGCTTGAATGCAAAAGGAAGGAAATGTCAAAATGTACATTCATATACTTTATACGCACACATACACATATATATGCATATGTATGTATGTATGTATGTATGTATGTATATAAGAAAATAGAGCAGAAAAGTTAAAGAAGTGTCAAGAAAATAGATTCAACGGAAATAACTAAGAAAGCGAGACAGTTTTCACTTACTAAATAAACTTATCTTCAAGAAAGAAAGCGGAAGAAAAAATGATATCAAGAATGTCACGAGAAATTTCTGGTAAAAAATGATAAAATTTCGCAATGATTTTTCTAACAATCAATTTCACTTCGAATTTCGCGATTTTTCTTGTTTTTCTCTTATTTTCTTCTTTCCTATATATTATTATATATTCCCTTCCCATCCCTTCTTCTTCTTCTTCTTCTTCTTCTTCTTCCTCCTCCTCCTCCTTTTTCCTCCTCCTCCTTTTTCCTCCTCCTCCTTCATCTTCTTCCTTTTCTCAATCTTCTTTTTCTTTTTATTCTTCTTGTTCTTCTATTTATTATTATTATTATTATTATTATTATCCTGTTTTTTCTTTTTCTTTTTCTTCCTCTTCTCTTTTTTTCTTCTTCTTCTTTTCCTTCTTCTACTTCTTCATTGTATTTAAATGCTTCTTCTTCACTCTTTTCATTCTTTCTCTACTCCTTCTTTTTCTTCCTTCTCTTTCTCTGCATTTGTTCTTTCTTTTTATGTTCTCTAATTTTATTCATTCCAAATCTTTTCCTGATTTCCCTGATTTTGATCGAATTCAAAAGAAAGACTTCAAATCGGTCTGCATCTACGTTTTCATCGATTATTTTTATCACATATCCTCCAATATTTTTTATATATCATTTATCCTCCAATATTTTATTATATCCTCCAATATTTTTATCCAATCCTTCATTTTTATCACATATCCTCCAATATTTTATTATATATCCTCCAATATTTTTTACATATCCTCCAATATTTTTTATATATATCCTCCAATATTTTTATTATATATCCTCCAATATTTTTATCACATATCCTCCAATATTTTTATTATATATCCTCCAATATTTTTATCACATATCCTCCAATATTTTTATCACATATCCTCCAATATTTTATTATATATCCTCCAATATTTTTATTACATATCCTCCAATATTTTTATCACATATCCTCCAATATTTTTATCACATATCCTCCAATATTTTATTATATATATTTTTTACATATTCTCCAATATTTTTATTACATATCCTCCAATATTTTTATCACATATCCTCCAATATTTTTATATATCCTCCAATATTTTATCCTCCAATATTTTTATTATATATCCTCCAATATTTTTATTACATATCCTCCAATATTTTATTATATATCCTCATATTTTTATTACATATCCTCCAATTTTTATTTTTTTTTTATCACATATCCTCTAATATTTTATTACATTTCCTCCAATATTTTTATCACATATCCTCCAATATTTTATTATATATCCTCTAATATTTTATTACATTTCCTCCAATATTTTTATCACATATTACTTTTAAATAAATTAATGTAATTATTCGCATATCTCTTACCAATAAAGGAGGGAAATCCAAACTAAAATCCCTTGAAAGAGTGCAAATATTTCTTGGTGCTTTAATCTGCACTTAATGCAAACAGCTGTCATGTAAGTTCTGATTTATATAAAAGGGAGTTCAGCCTAAGCTGAGACCAAAACAAGTATAAAGAATAAATTTTGGTTGTCGAGTGTTTATTTTTATCGAGTCACAGTCTTAGACTTTGGTAATGATTAGCAAGCATGTCTCGCTACATCACTTACGACTGAATGGTGAGTTAGATCCTCACTGGGTTCTCCCTACTCTCGGCCTTGTGCCACATTTAAGCTGCACTTAGAAATTCACCATTATGTTATACACTTCGATACGATTTAACGATTAGTAAGCACGTCATGCTAAATCATTTTCGACTGAGTAGTGAGTTCTATCCTGACTGAGAGCTCCGCACATTCGGCCTTGTGCCATATCTAAGCTACGCTTAGAAAATCATTAGTGCACCTGGACGGGGTGTAATTGTTAGCAAACTTGTCTCGCTAGAACAATTACGACTTAGTAATGAGATCGACCCTCACAGGCTGTTCCATATTTTTGGCTTTGTACCATCATGGCCTTAATCAGATGTAGCCGTTCATATCGATTTCATGGCTGGCATCTGGCTCATTCAGAGGTATCTAAGCTTACGGCCAGATCAGGTTAAACAACAGTTCCCGTACGATCACCGAAGTTAAGCAACGTCGAACCTCATCAGTACCTAGATGGATGAACCCTAAGGAATATAAAGTGATTCGGGTGTCTTCTTCATGTTTGAGGAGATGGTTCAGAAATTGCTGTCACACAGGAGGACAGATATTACGTAAGAGTTCAGTACTCATTTCTTGGTTTTTTAACGAATTTTTCTGTGTCTTAATACTCTACTTAGCTTCACTAAACCATCATTATTTCAAAATATTCTTACAATCTAAAAATATTTGCTGGTTTTAAATAACATGCAGCGGGTGTGAGTTCAGTACCCGGTTAAGGCAGTGGAGAACTTTCAGAGAGAAATTAACATGAGATAACTGATAACTGACATCCATCAAACATGGCACGTGGAACTAGAACAGTCTACCCCGGTGAACGAAATAAAGGGTTCAGTTCGACATTCCAACCACCTGAAGAAGGCCGGAGCGTACAACGGCCGAAACGTTGTGCTAAATATGGCGACAAAGATGAGGACAATAGTCCGAATAATGTAAATAATGTACATAATACCTCATCTCAGAAATATAGACATTATATTGTTAAAAAAGCAAATACTTTTCTTTTGACTGAATAAAAAGCATTGCTTAACATTAAAAATTAAACCATTGATGTCTAATACCTCGCCATTAATTTACTAGCATCTTGCTAATACCAAATTCCATGTGTATCTTTTTTATTTTATTTTTCTCATTAGATTTCTTTCCCAGCAAATAATAACACGTTGTTTTATTTGTGCTCTTTTCTCAGCTGCAACAAATCTCCCTTGGTCGTCTTTTGGGTAACATAAAATGCTTCGTTGTTTTATTGGGAAATTGCCGTTTTTACTAATTCTCTCCGTTACCAGAGCCATCAATATGCTTGATTCTTCCCCTACTGCCTGCCTCCTTCCATTACACACAAGAAGCAATTGTTTTCAGCTGAACTTTGGCGTCAGTGCAAATGCTTAAATCATGTCACATTGGTGGTATGTTTGCTGCCTGGTGTTTGAAAACAAAACATTTGTGTTTTAGGACTTCAGGAGGAGGAAGAGAGAAACAAAAAAATGGCAGAAAGAAGAAAAGAAAATGGCGGTAACATGAAAAATTGGAGAATCAGAAATCAAAACAATGAATATTAAAAAGAAAAGAACAAATAAAGTAAAAAAAAAATATGTTAATAACAACGGAATTAATGACTGGATGAATTATATCGAAGAAAAGAGAGACTAAAAACAGAAAATGTGTAAAAGACTTGTAAAAAGATTATCAAAATGTTTGGTAACGGAAAAGTGAAAATAATTAACACGATGGAAAATGACAAAACAGAAGAAGAAGAATAAAGATGCATTGTGGGAAAGAAATAATTTATATGAAAAAATGGAGAGGAATAAAAGAAAATGCCTTAACCTAGAAAAGGTTACTGAATGAGGAATAACCAAAACGGAGGCTGAAAATGAAATTGGTAATCTTTATAACTTCATCAACAAAATACAATACTCGCCAGCGGCGTGAAGTAGGTAAACCACTGCTAGTAGTTGACTACTTATACAGCATATTACCCCCACTTAAAATAGTTTCCAACCTATTTATGAGGATTGTGACATACACATTAGTGATCATAGGTATCGTATATAACAGAACGAAAGAAGGGAGTAAGTCTTTAAGATAGAAATTTTGATTAATATATACATCAAAGAAAAACAAATATATATATATATATATATATATATATATATATATATATATATATATATATATATTAGAGAATCAGAAGTGAAAAGAAGAAAGCAAAATGAACGTAATGTAAGAAGGAATGAAGACAAAAGGAAAATAAAGAATACAAATGAAGGAAGGAAAAAGAAAGTTAAAAAATATGAATTAAAAATGAAGAAAATCGTAAGGAAAGAGTAAAAGAGAAATGGAAAAAATAAAAACGGAACAATAGAGAAGGAAAGAGGGAGAAAGAAGACATAAATAGGAAGGAAAAGGAAGAAAGAGGCAAAAGAGAAGGGAAGAGGAAGAAAGAGACAATAGAGAAGTAAGAGGAAGAAAGAAGCACTATAGAAGGAAAGAGGAAGAAAGTGGCAATAGAGAAGGAAAGAGGAAGAAAGAGGCAATAAATAAGGAAAGAGGAAGAAAGAGACAATAGAGAAGAAAGAGGAAGAAAGATGCAACAGAGAAGGAAAGAGGGAGAAAGAAGACATAAATAGGAAGGAAGAGGAAGAAAGAGGCAATAGAGAAGGAAAAAGGAAGAAAAAGGTAACAGAGAAGGAAAGAGGAAGAAAGACGCAACAGAGAAGGAAAGAGGGAGAAAAAGGCAACAGAGAAGAAAAGAGGAAGAAATAAACAATAGAGAAAGAAAAAATTAAAAAAAATAAAATGAAACGAAAGAATAAAAATAAAGGCATTTAAAAAAAGAAGGAAAAGGAAAAAATAATAAAAAAGAGAAATTTCCGTGGAAGAAGCGGGAAAGTAGTAAGAGGCTTCCCACATCCCGCCTGCGGGAGAGAGGTTGAAGGGTGGGGAAAAGCCCGTCCCCAACAAGGGCTCGAAGTCACTTTTCAGGGCTGGAGTGTGCGGTCTGGGCAGCTATCACCCAAATATGAAAACAGTCCTCCATTTTGGGCCTGATCTGGCTCTTGTAAAGACAGAGGGTCAGGTACTTACTGAGGCGGTACAGGGAGCCGACCATTTTATCTACATCCTTAGCAATGGGTCCTCGGTGTGATGTTGAGGCCCAATAGTCTTTCAAGGCAAGCACTTCCCCGCGAGGACCCTCGTTCATTAAGATTGGTGGCAATTCGTGGTCAGATCGGCTATGATAGAATGTAACTAGTCTTTGAGGCATTGAATGTAACCAGCCAGTTTCCCCCCCCCACTATGCGAGATCGGAAGAGAGATCAGTCACCAATCTCTGACCATCGAGAGTGTTAGAGATGCGCCCGTATATAGTCATACCATCGGCATAGATGTTTACAAATGATCTGAATATATAAGCAGATCGTTTATGTAGATCAGAAGAGAGTTGGTTCGAGGAGTGACCTCTAGGGCTCCGGAGGATTGGTCATTGATAACTACCTTCAGGGACATACCTTTTAGAAAAGATTTTATGATCGAGAAGACCCTTCCAATGATTCCATAACTGGTGAGCTTGTGTAGTAAGCCTTTGTGCCACACCTTGTCGAAAGCCTTTGGTATATTTAGTGATATGGCCGTCAAGTGCCTCACTGATTATGTGAGTGATGGTAGTTTGGACGTCGGTAGTAGATCTGGTCGACCAAGATTCCTACTGTTCGTCACTTTAGAGTTTGTTCTTTTTTAGGTGCTTGACGACATGTTTATTCATTATGGCTTCAAAGAACTTCCTGGTGATGCTGAAGAGACTGATGGGTCTCTTCTGGGAGGAGGAAGATCGCACACCCGCTTTCTTGATAATCTGGCATTTGCTTGACACTAGGTTTGGGAAGGATATCTGCTTCAAGCAGCGGTTAAATAATTTTGCTAGGATTTGAGATAGTTCTGGGTTGATATTCTTAAGAACAACCACCGGAATTTTGTCTGGACCAGTGGCTTTCTTAGGATAAAGGCCGTTGTAATCTTGAGATCTCGCGTGCTGTGACGCTAATATTACTGAAATTGTGCTCAGTGAGACGTGGGAACTTGCGAAGGGGATAGTCTTTGTCAGCTAACGTTCAGTTAGAGGCAAAGATGAGGGCGAAGCGGTTCGTCTTATCGACCGAGGGTCATTGATAATTGTTGGCACAGCCATTTTGAATCTGTTAATGATTTGGTTGGTGATCTTTCAGAATTCACGGAATTGAATTTGTTTCTTTCAACATTGGTCTGGACCACTTGAGCGTAGCTTCACTTGAAGTTTTCTAGAATTTTTTTGCAAGCAGTTCTTAATGCAATGAGGGCCAAACTACTTCGATCCTTTCGATAGATATTGAACTAGTTGTTTTCGGGGATTTATAGCTGTAGCATATTCAGGGGTGATCCAAGTTTGACTGTTTGGTTTTTACTGGTATTTCTTTTGGGATCTAAAACTCTCCATTCCAGAAAGGATCCAATCACTGACAAGGGCAACAGTTTTTAGGGCAGCATTCTTGAATATGGTTGGGAGGGGAGTTTCTATCATGTACGATCGAAATTTGCCCTAGTCTGCCTTCGCATAGAGGACAATCGTTCTATGGAACGGTACATTATGGGATGTCTTAGGGTTGATATCAATCTGGACACTGATTACCGAATAGTCTGAAGTGCTTAGTGGAGGTAAAAATTCCGATAGGTATTTATAAGTTAGGAATTTGTCGAAGAGGTTTGCCGGATGTCCCATAGTGTCCAGGACCCGGGTAGGTTCTCCGATGACCTGGGTTACTTAATAGGTGATGGAGATGTCTCTTGAAATATCTGCCCTCGACGTCGGTTTTATTGGAGTAGACTAGCGACTTTTTACGGTAGTTTTACACCAACCAATGCACATATGAAACCAAACAAAATGTAAATGAACAAAAATATCAAACCCAACCCTAGAAAAAAACAAAAAAAAAACAAAGTAGACACCCCGTATACAATCTCCCACACCATCGTGAAGGGGTCTACAGTCCAACTTTCCAGAAATGGAACACCATCTTCTCTAATCTTAACTAGACCTCCAGTTACTTTCTGAATCCGGTATCAAGTGTTCTTTGCACTGGAAGAGAACGCGTTATCTAGCCTGGTCAACAATCTGAACAAGGCCAGCATACTCAAAACCTTCGGGCACACAATGTTGGCTCTCCAAGGTTGCTATTTACCCAATTTCACTTACAAAGCTTGGGTAAAGTGGTATAGATTTCAGGCACTTTCCAAAGGTTCTGCACACTGAGATCGCCTTCTTCCAGACTGATAACACCAAGAAACCACCTTCTTGATAAATCAACCATCCTGAGATTTGAAAACGGCTCTCATGATCAGAATACGAACGTTCTAAGATAGAGTGAACTGTGACGTTGTCTTCAATGTACGGGTGTCCAACAGTTCCGCTTCTAGAATTGCAGAGTCATATGATTTGACAAAAGATTTGAGGGTTTTTATCGAACCATTTCAGAAGAAGCGAGTGCATTGAGTGTACAACGAGGACCCGTCTTTCTACCAAACTGGCTGATAACCAGGGCTTAAGAGCCGAGCCTGCTCTCACATTTTACCGGAAAGAGCAAAAGGTGGTTTAATTGGTGGTGGGACGGTGGATGAACACTTTTCCTACGGATACAGTTTTGCAAAATGAATGTCACCAACTTCTCGATCAGTGATGCTAATCTTTACACATACTATATATATATATATATATTAAAAAATATGATTCCATTTTAACGGCTTTCTAAATACGAAATACACCAGCCGAGTATATATATGTGCGTGTGTGTGTGTGTGTGTGTGTGTGTGTGTGTGTGTGTGTGTGTGTGTGTGTGTATGTTTAAAATGGGATGTATACATCATCACAGTTTTGAAGAAAATTGATGAATAGACTATGAATATATATATATATATATATATATATATATATATATATATATATATATATATAATAACCTTGAGCGCTTAGCTTAGAAGCGGGTAGAATGGAGATCAACGTGTTTTTTCAATCTGCTTGTCTGAATCATCTTCAAGAAGCGAAAGCAAGATGTAAAAGGTCAACCAATCTAAGAGTGATCTCATCTCACAATGCTCTTACTTGCTTCATATGCGACCTCCTTTTGTAAATCACTAGCGGGTCTTAAATGTCACTTTAAGATTAGCGCATAAACTTTCATAACTGAATCAATAAGCTGGCAGATCGCCATGCGTCGAAACCGACGGGGAGTCCATTATATATATATATATATATATATATATATATATATATATATATATATATATATATAAGAATGGATTTTTTTCAGTCTGATATGTTTATATATTAAACAGTATATTTATTTATTTTCTCCTACCGGCCTGCTGAAATTGCGAGAAATCTTATTAAAGAAAAATTTGCTCTCACAAAAGAGGGGGATGTTTTTCAAAAGCTCGGAAATTGGGGCAAATATCTTAGTTAAACCTTTCTGAAGACTAATTTCACTGACACGCACGCATTCATGTGTATGTACGTTTTCGATATTTCTTTTTGAATTGCTGCTAAGTACATGTGTGTGTGTGTGTGTACGCGAGAGAGAACGTTCTTTGATGAGTGTATTTCGCTTTATCTTTCATTATCTCACCTTTCTCCCGTAAACCAACCTACAATTCAATCCAAATCCAAATATATATATATATAGCACCCACCGGCGCAGACCCACATCTGAACAGAATGAAACCTCAGCGCGTCGTGCAGACTCATTTATTCGCTTGGGCTCTTTTTGCCTGTGATACGCAGACTGAAAGAAAAATCTCAAAGAATTTCCTTATTCTGTCGTATGTTCGTCTCACGCCACTACATTTCGCCTTGGAAGAAGCAAAAGAAATAAAACATGTCGATGCGATCCTAAAACGACGAGATAAATACACGTCGTTGCAGGTTTGAAGTCGAAGTTTCGTTTTATATTTGCTAAAATAAAACTTATATCCTCATTTCGTGACCGGAGAGAGAGGAGTAACAAATGAAGCTCGACGGGTAATCCCGAAAAATCTCAGCGACAGAATAAAAGACGACAGATGAAGCCACGTGTGAACTCGAAAAGAAAAAGAGAGAGAGACAAAGTGAGAGATAGATAGATAGAGAGAGAGAGAAGAGAAAATGAAAGAGAAAAATTTGAAGGGAAACAAGTTATTTGGGGATATTTTTTCTTTTGACATTGTTATTTTTAATATTCTTATTGTTCATAACGTTACTTTTACTCTTTTTAGTTGATTTTTGATTCCAATGTATTTCTTCCTTCCCGCCATCTTTAACTTGATTTTTTTTCTTTGCGTCATCATTATCAATATGGCAAGCTTTTTATTACTTATTATCATTATCATTATCTATATTATTGTTACTGTTATCGTCTCTGTTATGACTACTAAGGTATTATTATTATTATCATCATTATTATTATTACATATTTTAGCTTCATAAATATATATATATATTTATTCACACCAAGTTTTTGAATTTTGTTTATTGCAATTCTCTCGAAATCTCCGGCACTTTCCTCGCAGACCCCAGACGTAATGTACCTGTGTGCTTTCTCACTCTTTCCTTGGAGTTCCAAATCATTCCATATCAATTCCAGGTTCCTTTTGGTACGTCTGCTATTATATTCCATAACTTTCTCAGCTAACGGTTGAGATCCTGATATTTTTTCAGTTTTTAATCTTCATTCATATTCACTCTAGCTTAGGCATTTCGACGTGTTGTAATGGTTAACAAGCTTTGCTCGCTAGATCAATTACGACTGAATAGGGAGTTCGATCCTCACTGGGTGCCCCATACTTTCGACCTTGTGCCACATATAAGCTACACTAAAATTTAGCTTCATAAATAAAAATATATTTGTTCACACCAACTTTTAAGATTGTGTTTATTGCTGAATAATTTCAGCTATAAACAATTTGATGTAATGGTTAACAAGCTTTTCTCACTAAATCAATTATGACTGAATAGTGAGTAAAATTTTTGAAAATCAAAATTAACTGGAAAACATGCAGCCAGAAGAGAGTTCCACAAGCGAGAAGTGCGATAGAAGAAATTGTTAGCATAGAACTTCCAGTTGCATCTAGCCAATTCAACTGTAA
The DNA here is from genome assembly GCA_903632075.3 of Acanthosepion pharaonis. NCBI lineage: Eukaryota > Metazoa > Mollusca > Cephalopoda > Sepiida > Sepiidae > Acanthosepion > Acanthosepion pharaonis. The sequence continues at coordinate 175,189 of CAHIKZ030001094.1, read as the reverse complement.
ATTGATGAGACCTAGTTGCCAATCTAGTACTGCGCTTAAGTCTTGGTATCATAGTTAAGAGCTCATTCGAATAATTACCGTAAAAGTATTTATAGATAAGGCATGGGGAAACTACATTACGGTGGCTGGAAAGGACTAATAATATTGCTGATTCTCTTTTGGATTTTATCAAGAATATCTACATATATAAGAGGAACAACAGACCATAAGTGGCAGCAATATTCTAAGCATGGACTAATGGTAAACTAATACAAATTATAAATAAAAAAGATAAATTTTGAAATGAAAAATTGTCTAGCACGACAGTGTAAATCAACTTTCTTAGTAACTGACCTACCAATGTATTCAATATAGTCTTTCCACTTCATGTCAGCTAAGAATGTTAACTCATGAAGGCGCAAGGAGTCACTCTCTTGATGGTTAGCATCTGCCATGCTCATGAAAAATAGAAAAGGATCTCACAAATGATTAATAGAGAGCAGTTTTGTTTTGGGTGCATTAAAATTAACAACCATTCTTTGCCCCAGTTAACAAAAGAGTTTAATTCGTTTTTGCCATCAGTCGCCTATTTGACTTTATCAAATGGATCAGACTAGGTTTATACAAGAACTTTTCAATATATTCTGTCTTATTTATATATATATATATATATATATATATATATATATATATATATATATATACCTGGCTCATTAGGATTTATTTATTTTACTTTTGTTCGACTTAGTGTATTGAGTACTCTTCGTTTTAACTTATTACTCGCAGTTTTTCTTCTTCTTTGCACCAGAAAGTTAAGTTAGTGGATGATTTCTTTCGCCATGTTCCGAGGTTTCTGGTTCGTTCTTTTTTTTTTCAAAACTTTCCTCGGACGCCAATTTTATATATATATATATATATATATATATATATATATATATATATATATAGGTTGACCGAAAATACATTTCGTCGAGAATGTTCATGAGAAATAAGAAAGAAAGAAGAAATAAAGACAAAAATAAAGAAAGAAAGTAAAAAAAAAGATGAAATAAAATTAAATTGGCTAGTTGGGCTAAGGTGATGTGAGCCTTTTCAAGCTGGAGGCATAGTTAATAATCAATGTATTTCTTTAATTTTATAAATAATCTCTTAAAAATCTCTAATGGCCTGCTTTTCAAAGAAAACATTATTATTTCAAATGTCCATTTGAAATAATTCATTCCATACATTAATTTTTTGTGGAAGGTTGGGCAAATGAAATTTAGCCCGACCTAAAGTCGGCGAAAATCAAAAAAAGTAGTAGCCTTAACTCGTCGACCACAAGGTTGGGGTGATGAGTGGTAGTGTTGAGGAAACATGGTATCAGTCAACAGTAATGACAATAAACGTACAATGATTTCATCTAAAAATACAGAGAGATAAACACACTAACGCATAGACATATATACAAACACACACTCGAGATAAATATACACGTTATTTTCCTACATGTATGAATTTTTTTTAAATAAATGTTTATTTTTACAGAATTATTAATATTAAATTAAGAAAATGTGTTGTTTTTTTATTTCATGAATAGAATTTTTTAAAAATTACATATTTTAGTTTGAGTAAAGGAATCATTTTATTCATTTTAGCATCTAAGTTATACCAATAATAAGCCGAAGAAACACTGATGACCTAGTGTCGCCTCTGATAGAAATATATATATATATATATATATATATATATATATATATATATATATATATATATATATCTTCATTCAAACATTTTTCATATATTTTCTATTTACTTTTATATTGATCTTTTCTATTTCTCTAATCAGTTTCTTTTTGTTAAAATGAAATTAATCAAGGAATACGCCGTATTTTTTCTAAGCTAAGTACTTTGGATTTTTTCCAAGATCATCTTTACCCCTGAAGATTATCTTAGAAAAGATCGAAAGTACTTGAGTTAGAAAAAATTAGGTCTATATTATTCAATTATATATATAAAAGCTGTACATGTTATTTTTAGTTTTAGTTTTTTTCACAGGTGTCTTGATCACTTTTGTTCCCTTGTTCAATTCAACCCTGACATTAACACACACACACACACACACACATATATATATATATATATATATATGTGTGTGTGTGTGTGTGTGTGTATGTGCGCGCGTGTATGTCTGTATGTGTCTCTATGTCTGTGAGGATGTTACTGTGGTTAAGTTCTTTATTTTAAATTCTCTTGTGTTCTTATAATTTTCTTCTTTTCTAGGCATACATTATTTAGAAAATGAACAAATGTTTTCTATGTCTGAGCGCTTTCAGCTCTTCCGTTAGCCATTATGAATGTTTTGTTTTTTTTACACTTTACTGAATAAATGAATATTTTTATGTATGTATCTAGAAGTATTGGAATGTTTTATGTTCCAAACACGGTCAGCACATTGTAGCTGTGTTCATAGTTGATATTATTGAGTGTTGGCTTTTACTTTTTTATTAATATTACGTCCATTATTGTTCGCATTTTTTCTTACTTAACCGCAGAACCTTGGCAGTGATTTTTAACGAAACTTGTAAAGAAGAGGGATTCTTGCCCAAATACTTAATGACCATTTGTAAAAGATATTCAGTGATATACTTGTATTATATAGATTATTCGGTCTGTTATCCTCATCTTCATTGTCATATTCACAACGTTTCGCCCGTTGTACGCAGCGGCC
>CAHIKZ030001094.1:167500-170000 GCA_903632075.3 Acanthosepion pharaonis | reverse complement strand
TTTCCTCCAATATAGTTCTTGATATATAAAAATATATATTTAAATAAATTATTTGAGGTGCAAAATCGTAATATCGCAAGGAAAAAGTAATATGGGTTGTTTCTTAACGGCATTATGAAAATAATATAAGAAATAAGAGATGATAACTCTCACAAACAAACAGACCAACCGGTTTCGTTCCCAAGCTCATCAGGGTCAACTGGGAACTATTTCTCAATCTTACAGAATAAATAAGTCACACATACAACCTACATACAATTAAAACTAAAATGAAAGGTATGGAGGGGGGACAAGGAATAAAAGAACAAATAATTTTTCCCTTTTTTTTTTTTTTTTTTTTAACTTATACACATATATATACTTTCCTTCTTTCTTTCCTCTTTCCTTTCTTTTATGTTTTTTAAACTGTGCAAAAATACACAATAAACAAGAGAAGGAAGAAAAAAAAAAAAAAAAAAAAAACTAATAAAATAATTATATATGTATATATAACAGAGTGTGAGGGGAAAATTTGAAGCACACTAGAGGATAATGATATGAAGTCCAAGGAGACAGTCTTTTTGCTTACACAAAGATGGCTCCCTAGACCGAATATATAGAGACTCAAGTGCCTTCAAATGGAATAGAGAGTGCGAACTGGACAGAACAGTGAACCAATTCGGACTAAAGTTCTTCGCACAATTCCTGCTATTTATTAGGTGCTCCAATCGCTGAACCGGAAGTGTTAACCAACTGACTTCTATTAGCTTCCGGATTGAGAACTCGTAATGGGACATGCTGCCAGATCCTACAATCTAGACGCTGGGAAGTCCTTCCTATGTAATTGCTACCTGCAACCACATTTAAAAAAAATAAATCACAGAAGAAACATGATGGGGGGAAGAGTATCCTTGCGCATAGAGGGAAAGGCAGACCGAGTCGCAAAATGAACAATTAATTGAGCTGAGAAAAAACAGTCATGGACGGCTGACGAGATACGCTTAGCCAACAGCTCACCTTGAGACCCAATAAATGGTAGCCGTAGATAAACAGGGCACTTCTGTACACTGTATTGTTTTTCCTTACGGAAATTATTGATTTTATCCCGCATGACCATATCAAGAATATCATTAGGATATCCATTACGTGAAAGAATATGGCGGATAAAATTAAATTCTTCATCCAAAACTCATCACTGCAAATCATCAAGGCCCTATGGGTCAGGGTCCTGATCAGATTTATTTTGCGTTTCTTAGGACAAAATGAGTCCCACCGCGTATAGAGTCCTGAAAACGTCGGTTTCCGAAACACTGATGTCACAAATTGAGAAGGGGTCCGATGTACAAGTACATCAAGGAAAGAGAGACACGAGTTGGACTCCTTTTCAATAGTGAATTTTAGGGACGGATGAAGTTTATTCATAATTGTAAGGAAAGAATCGGCTTCCATTTCACTGTTAAAAAGACAAAATGTATCATCCACATATCGTTGATACATAGACGGTGCATTATCTTTAGAGAGGAGGGACGACTCATAAAAGCCGACAAAAATGTTAGCCAAAGCAGGACCCAAAGGAGAGCCCATAGCTACCCCGTCTATCTGTCTGTACATGATATTGTTGAAACTAAACTCTACAGACATGGTAGCAAATTTCATCAGCTCAATAAAAACCATTTCGGGGATATCCGGAGGTGACAAATTACTTCGATACAGCATGTTGCAGCAAATATCAATCGTTTCCAACACGGGAACACAAGTAAACAGTGAGCATACATCAAACGAGCACATAAATTTATTTTTAGATGGGGTTTCACGAATAATCTGAGCAAAAGAAAAGAATCTTTAATGATATACGTACTAAAAGTAATCAACAACCGGTTGGAGAAGGTTTGATAGAAAACTTGCAACCTTATGTTGAGATGATCCAGTCATGGACAAAATAGGTCTGAGGGGTCCATTTTCCTTATGAATTTTGGGAAGGCCATATAGGCGGGGACGAATAGACCCAACAAGTCTAATATCATCCATGATTTCACGAGGTATTAACCCACGTTTGGCCCAAGATAAAAGTTTCTTCTGAAACTTAATTTCTAAAGGAACAGTACGAATAATATATATATCCTTATCTCATAGGTAAATATACAAGCAATCGTCCGTATACAAATATATATATATATATATATATATATATATATATATATATATATATATGCCAGAAAAACAGTGATGAATGTTAAATGACAGAGCTATTACATATATTAAGAATATATAATACCCTACATTAATTGTACAACTCATAGTTTCATGCTTCCTGCAATCGTCAGGTGCGAATATTAGAATGAAACTCCGAATTATGCAATGAATCTCTATCTATAAAAGGCAGGATGTGTGTGTGTGTGTGTGTGTGTGTGTGTGTGTGTGTGTGTGTGTGTGTGTGTGTGTGTGTGTGTGTGTGTGTGTGTGTGTGTGTGTGTGTAACGAATGCACGGCAGCAATTTTCGACGGATTTGCACAAAAATTT
>CAHIKZ030001094.1:147500-157500 GCA_903632075.3 Acanthosepion pharaonis | reverse complement strand
ATAATATTGTAATTTTCTTTCTTCGTTTAATGATAATGTTATTAAGCTTATCAGGCGTTATGAAGAGAATTTACTTGCCTATATTATTTACTGAAACATGTATGAATGAAAAAATGCTGCCTAAATACACAAAATACACACACACACACAAACACACACACACACACACACACATATATATATATATATATATATATATATATATATATTTGTGTATTTTGACAGCAATCCTTCTTTCGTGCACATTTCATTAAATGCGACAGACAAGGTGGTTTGATTTAGTTTTTATCCAATTTCTCATGCGATCTAATTTTTTTTTCTTTTCGGATGTTAAATTATATAAAAATACTGTTCAAATTATCTTTTTTATCCGAGCGCTTTCGGCTATGCATTTAGCTATTTTCAAGGATTATATTTTAACTGTTATAATAAGAATTAGTTTGTTGTATGTATGTCTTATGAAATTTTTAAATTTTTCATATTATTTTAATATTATTAAGTGTTGCTTTGTTTGTTTTATTAATAAGGCTTCCATTAAAAAAGAATATTAGATCACCATGAGAAATTCTATCAAAAACTAAATAAAAGTACCTTTGTCTGTCGTTTTCAATGAAATGTGCATATATATATATATATATATATATATATATATATATATATATATATAAATTATATTTATGCTCTACTTTTGTATCGAGCACTATTTTTTAAAATAATAACAAAAAATACTAAAGAACTTTGGATTATTTACGTAACGAGTTCTTTCCTTTTTTTATATATTTTACACACACAGACACACACACACACACACACACATTATTAATATATATATATATATATATATATATATTTGAGTGTTGCATCAGTGCTTATCTGCTTTTATAAATTGTACCTCTACACATAATTATCTATTTATTTCTTATTTTCTTTTATGTTGTCCCCGTCACTTCTCTCTTAGTTGTAAGACGAAACGATCCCGTGGGTAGAGATCGTCATATATGATTCAGTGATCTGTCTTCTTTTTCTATCAAGATATTTGATTCTTAATTCTATTTTGAGGTTCGTTCAAATGGTCACCTATTTTTCTGGTCTTTGACACAATAAGAAATACCACTTCAGACATAAGACATGAGATTTAATACGTTTAACTTAGCCTAATCCAATATCATACGTGGATAGTGTGGAAGGTAAAATAGGAGATCCCTGTGTCAAATACTATCCTAGTCTGTTACGTTCATTTTCGAACTAGAGAAAGGCGTGGTTCCATATCTTCTCCGCCAATCGATGGGATAAACAGCAGGGTAGATGAGGTTCGGCCCTTATGTGTTAGCCAGTATAAGAGGACTACTTAGGATCCCCAACTATGGAGAAGGCAGCGTGAAATTATTTGAATTTTCCCAAAAAGCGTATCACGTAGAACACACCGGTTCTTGTCTGATCACCGAAATTAAGCAAAGTCGAGACTGGTCAGTACTTAGTTCTTGATATGGTAGCTCTTGAAAAACCAAACAGATCAGTAACCTTAGTGATCGAGGTTCCTGCCAAGCGAGCTCGAACAATTTGCCCAGTTTGGAATTCGGAGAAGTCACGCATTTAGCTGAAATGTTACTAAATTCTAAAAATAAATAGGACAGTAAATTAGATAAATAAACGTATTTACAATAGATATAACATGCAATTATGAATTTTTAGTTAATTTTTTTAATATAATAGGTCTTTGAAATATTGAGTGAATTTGCACCTGTTCTAATTATATATATATATATATATATATATAACTATATAGAGCCCGGCGTTGCCTGGGATATAACAATAAGAGATAGATCAAGCCACCATCATATGAGTGAAAAATAAAATTGACAAAGATTATTGTTTAAGGTTGACGGACACGCATGTCTTAATTAGTTTTTTTTTTTTTTTTTACGAATTGGTCAAACCCAAACTCAAACAAAAACATTGTTTTCAATCGTTATGAGTCTCCTGATTGAATAGAATTTTATTATAAACAATTGTCTTATAAATAGAAATTTTTAAAGCATTCTGAATATTAAAAATAAAGAAAAAAGTGTGCAAGAGAATAAGAAAAAAAAAAAAATGAAGTTTTGTTTTATCGGCTGAAAAATATAGGAAATCCGCTCCCATATTTAAAGTAACCCACACACACAAACAAACCGATGTGAGTTGTCCCCCTTCCATTTTCACGATGTCTCTTAATCGTGTTTTCAAATTGATTTTCTTCAAAAACAATTACATTTTTCCCATTTTTGCCGCTGTTAGAACCACCACAAGGTAATTTTATGTAGTCTTGTGAAGTTTTGTTGAAATCGGTTGAAAATGTAGGAAATCCGATCCAATATATAAACTTTACAGACACACACAACCTGCGTTTTATAATAAGTAAGATATATATATATATATATATATATATATATATATATATAATAAGTTGGTGCAAAATAATTTCGTTTTTCATAGTAACATATGTTAGAAAACGAAATTATTTTTGCACCAACCTAATATATATATATATATATGTATTTTAGGGAACGGTTATATTTAAAAAGTGCTCAATACGCTGTATAAAATATCGAAAATGTAGATTCAGTTAAAATCTAATTCCAGTCGAATCGATTATATTCACTTACGTGCTAATACCCCTGGGAAAGGTATGAATCCTCTTCTAGATTTTTCCGAAGGAGTAATGGATAGCGGCTCGGGTTGAGGAATCGGAGAGCCGAGTTCGAATTCCAGTCAGATCCATTTACATGCTAATACCCTTGGGAAAGGTATGAATCCTCTTCTACTCCCCCCACCAGCTATGGGTAAATAGAAGGACAGACGAGGCTCTATAGATTGGATGGCAACTGGTCTACCGCAGAAAGTAATGCCAACCTACTGCGGGAAAAAAATCTGCCTCGTCAGTCATCTATCGAAAGGTACATGATCGCCTAAGCGTGTATCACGAAATGGCACATAACTGACTAAATAAAATTAGCTGACGATAATAAATGGTATCTGTGTCGAGCCATGATCACCTACGTCCTAAGTTTTTTTTTTTTTTTAAATACTGGATTAATATGGCTGTCAGTGTCTGCTGAACTCACAGTATAAGCAAAATGTTATGTGGTTAAATTTTAAGCATCATTCTTGGTTAATTTTATTTTCTTGTAATTTTAAATCTTGAATGTTTGCCTTTAGCTTTTAGTTCCATCCAGATATATCCCTCAGCGCCAGCATCATTTAATTAATCTTTGGGTTTATGATATTATACGCCACCCCCTATCCCGCTTTCTACTTATTCCTCTCTACGTATCTCGTCGGCGTGTTTATCCTTTGGTAAATTCGTTTGTAAATTTAAAAGTTGCTGCAGCCGATTAATAAACGAACACAACTGACAGAAATTTCACGGCCTCCAGATCACGCGTACTCAAGTGACGAGTCTGGAGCGTAAATTGACACGATTGGGTGAAGACGGAGCCCCCCCCGATTAACAAAAGTGAACTATGAACGCTTGACTGAATTTTGACGTCTCTGTTTTCTCTGTGCCCTGTATTCCGTACGCTTTCATCCGTGTCTTATTTGCAATGACAACCATTTTGCTTTCATGTTTATAAGAAAACGTGAAAATAAACACAAAAAAAGGTTGCTTATAAGCCTACGTTTAACTTTAGCATCTATCAAACATTCAACTATATGATATCTATCTTATCCATCTGATGTGCATGAAACATTGAATCGCACAGGCACACACAGAAATACACACAAACGCACGCACATATATATGATAAAAACACAGTTTTACGATAAGCTACGTTATGGATTAAAGTGGTCAATATAAGTGATAAAGCGTAAGTAAATATAAAAGTGAACATTGAAGTCAACATAGAGCGGCGACAATCTGTTTCATGACTGTACGCAATTTTCAGACAAATCATAATACACTATTGACCAGAATATATATATATATATATATATATATATATATATATATATATATGCCCAAGTATAGGATTATGTATACTGAATAAATTCCAATAAACCAAAAACACTATTCTTAATAACAGTACTCCATACAGAGTAGACCAAATATAGTTTATTCGAAAATTATAAATTAAATATGTTATAAAATAACTACAAAAATAGCCATTTTGTTTCATCACTTCTGGTGTCTTATCAAATGATGATGTTAAATGTAGAATTCAACCTCATCACTTGATATGACACCAGAAGTGTTGAAAGAAAAATGGCTATTTTTGTAGTGATTTTATAACATATTTAATTTATAATTTTCGAATAAATATATATATATATATATATATATATATATATATATATATATATATATATATATATATTGTGTAAAATGATTTTTTAATAGGGTAGAGTATTCTGAATCGGAGATAGAGTGTTTGTAGATAACGACTGTGTGTACATGGAGATCGGGTGCGGTGTCAAACTGACCATACTGTCTATATTTGAATATTACTACTTTCTCTCATTCTTTCTCTTTCTATCTCTCTTTCCATATATATACACACACAGACACACACACATCCTATATATATATATCTATATCTATCTATCTATCTATCTATCTATCTATCTATCTATCTATATATATATATATATATATATATATATAGGGTAAAAAATAAATGAACGTAAGTTTTTAAACCATTATAATTCAAACTAGACAATCGTCAAGACAACAACATATATTTTGAAACAAGAGGGTATGAAACGGGGTTTATGAAATTAAAGCAAATTTTCAAGTGTTCCTCGATTTTGAGCAAATTATTTATTATGCATAACTTCAGGTGAGCGTTCAGCTTCTTAGGAATGTCTCCCACTTGAAGGAATAACATTCAGTGTCTTTGTGGTTTCAAACCTTTCTATCAGACGAGTAATTGTTGATAGAGTAAAAGGGTTCCGTTTTAAATTGTTCCTTGTTTTAAAAGCTCCCATCTTTGCTGCTTCACTTTCATGAATCATGCATACATATATATATATATATATATATATATATATATATATATATATATATATATATATATATATATATATATATATAAACTTATGGATATTATAAATGTACAGGCTCTCGAGAAAGCAGTTGAGCAACAAAGTGGATTTGATTGTGAATTTCATATCCGAATGGAATTCAATGCTTGGGGATGAGATTTGCCAAAACCTAATCAAGTCAATGCCAAAATGGGTTGAAAGGTTATTCAAAATAAAGGAGGACCCATAGATTATTAAATATTTCGAACTATATTACCTATTATAAATAAATAAAACCTCTATTATTCTTTATTTAAAGCTGTTCGATTGTTTATATTGATTACTAGTTGCAGGAAATAAGTGAGTCACCTTTTTTGCACAGAGTTTTTCCCTAAATCTCATTTATATCCAAAATTATAATTATCAATAGAATACCTTAGGGTGAGTAAACTTTTTTTACTAGGTGGTCAGGAAGAGGTCTTTATATTAGTAAGATTAAAAATTAGTTTGACCCCAAAAACAATAGACAAAATATTTTTATTAAACAAAATCAGGCGAGTCACTTTTTTTTAATTTAACTGTATATATATATATATATATATATATATATATATATATATATATATATATATATATATATATATAATTTAAAAGACAAAATGGTACAGGCAAAATTCTTTGGTATATAATGTAAGTGGTTCCTAACAATATAAAATATTAAAACTGATCCACAAAAAGAGCTCAATGTATTTATTATAACGGTGCATATAAATTAGACAACAGAGAAATCCAAAATTGCCTCATGAGTATAGTCTATTTAAACTGACGCAGAGTACGGCAGTCTTATTCAACTCAGACGGATGGACTGTATTCATGTCGGAACTGGAGATTTAAAATTTAACAATGACAGCAGTAGATTATTGATACAGAGCCTACCCATAACGAAGCCTCGGTAGAACAGACTCACCGAGTAGTGGTAAGTTGAGAGTAGAAGTTATCTGCCTTAAATGGAAAGAAGATGCAGAAATTCAACCCAGATATTAACTTTAAGATCCCGAATTGGGGTTATAAGAAAGCTGACGTGTTAAAATGAAGGAACGATAAACGATTTTTTTTAATATTACTTATTCTAAAATATTGGTTCCCACAAAAACACCAAAATATGCTTACAAATAAGATAAGATTAATAATAATAATTATCATAATAATAATTATAATAATATATATATATATATATATATATATATATATATATATATATATATATATATATATATATGCATGTTTCATTAAAAACGACAGACAAGATACTACGGTTGAGCTTTTTATTTAATTTTTCTTGTGTTCTGACAAGAGCTTTCTTTTCTGGACAAAGAGTGTCCATCAGAACACATTTAAACACACACTCAGATTTACCCGACACTATTAGGAACATACTAGTAGAAAACACAAATATATTAACTGCATCCACTTGCAAAAAAAGACTAAAAATAATGGAAGCTCTAATAATAAAAAAGAAAAGGCCAACCCTTAACAATATTAACTATGAACAAAGCCACAATGTGCTAACCGTATTCGGAAACTTAAAACATCACTACTACACACTGAACATACACAGAACTCACACACTCTACTAAGCTGATAATCGAATCATCCTTGATAATGGCTAAAGGTATAGCCGAAAGCGCTCGGAAACACAGAACATTCGGACAGTTCTTACACACTCTTTGTCCAGAAAAGAAAGCTCTTGTCAGAACACAAGAAAAATTAAATAAAAAGCTCAACCGTAGTACCTTGTCTTTCGTTTTTAATGAAACATGCATAAAGGAAGGATTGCTGCCTAAATATACAAATATATATACATATATATATATATATATGGGTGTGTGTATGTGTGTATAAATGTGAAAATGAGTGAAATAAAGAGATATAGGTAGGTTTGTAGGTACATGTGTAGTTAGTAATATATATATATATATATATATATATATATAAATTGCGCAGTACTTAGTTGAAAGTGCTCAATTTCATTAATGAAGCTGACATATTCAATTATATCGATATTAGTTTGTAAGCCAAATTAACCCACGTTGTGGTGATAGACCCTGACAAATGAGTCTGTGTACGCGTCTCCATGTGCGTATGTGTGCGGAGAAGTGCCAGTTCGTCTGACGGAACAGATGGACCATCTGAAAAGCGATAAGACCACTGTCACCTGTTCCTTGCTGAGAGAACATCGCTACAAATATGAACGCTACAGTCTGGACACCGAAATAAAATGTCAGTTGCCTATATATGTATGATCGAACACGTCGAATTGTTTGTATGGGTGTTTGTGTGATCTAAAATGCATACACTGTATGTATATGTGTCTATATATGTGAGAGTGTCATCCCAAACAAACACAGAAGAAAATTTCTCCATCACACAAATAAGGATAAATAGATCTATTTAAAAAAAAAAAAAAAAAGTTTGTCTGAGGATCGCAAAAACGTTAAGCCACCGTCACAAACTAATATCCATAAAACTGGATATATATATATATATATATATATATATATATATATATATATATATATATATATATATATGTATGTATAATGACATTTATTCTCTCGATTTGAAGTCCGTTCAGCGTGGGCGAAACCGGTCCGCTGGATCTTTTTTTTTAATCATGAATGGTAAAATTGGTCTTATTTTTTCTTTTATTTTCCATTATATATATATAAGTCCGACAATTATTTTAAGACATTTTTATGTTTATACATTCTTTTTATAGATACAAATATTTAAGTAAATGCTCTGTTTATAATAAACAGTATTAAACAACATTTACCGGCCTGAATGTCCGAGAAATTTTCACAGAAAATATTCGTCCTCCGACAGGATTCGGACCTGTATCCTATACGGAATCGTCATTTAGCTTGACGTGCCTTTGACCGATTTATATGTATATATATCGTTCTTTAGAGACCGGCAAGTTTATAAGAATCGGATGATTGACTCTAATTAATTTACTTTCTAAAGTGGCAAAGAAGATTATTTGTAATGTTGCATTAGCAGAAAATAGGTAATAAATAACATGAATGGATTCTCATTCATCATCGAATTTAGGGAATTATCAATTTTAAAAAGAAATTAAAAGAAATTTTATACCTTCTATATATATTGTTAAGTGACGAAAAAGTATTATTTGAGCAATATTAACAATTTCAGCTCTATCATTTCGCAAGGTTGCCATAATGTCGTGACTGAAGTGGGGATGAGAGGTCAATTTGGGACTCACAGGTCGAATTGGGGGAAAGAGAGACAAGGAAAAGGAACGCATGACACACCTGGCAGGCTTGAGCAGGTGAATAACAGAGCGTGGTCTGGGGGAGTGGTGACAGAGGGACGAAACTTATTGAGAGCTACAATGGATAGGGGGAAGTGGAGAGCCATGATCGCTTACATCCAGAAAGGAGACGGCATATAAGTTTATTTTTTTTAAGTTTTAGTTTTTCTGCTTGTGCTCTTAGGTGTGGCGGGGAGACACAGTCGTCTGTCAGCGGCAAGGCGAGTGGCCTGGAGGAGAGATTACTTCCCAAAAATCTAACACCTCGTCCTCTTCGTGGGAGGTGGAAAAAGGTATTGCTAGCTAACGGGGCACAGGTGAAGCTGTGACTGGCTTAACAGGCCGACGGTGGATAAAATCTTCCCAAGGAAACAAAAGAAGACTGACACATAAAAAGAAAAAAAAGAACCCCCACACACACACGCACTAAAATATATTAATGTTCCAAGAATGTTCCTTGTTAGCTACAAATGGTTGACGATCATCTTAATCGTTGTATATTAAATACATCCTCATATCTGTTGACGATTATTGTTTAGGTAGAGAGTGATCCTCAACTGTTCAGAAAATAAAATTATCGACTAATTGTTTTCAATTTCTTCATTTGGAGGCATAGTGGTTAATGATTAGCCGCTCGGACTGAGGAATCGGAGAGCCGAGTTGTATTCACTTACCAATGTTAAACGTTTGAATCCTCTTCTTCTCCCCCCTAACTATGGGTAAATAGCTATATATATATATATATATATATATATATATATATATATATATATATAACTATACTCGTTTCGAAAAACCTTCAATTTTTTGATTTGCCAATAATTAAATCAATCTCGAGGGAAAAAGGTTTTAAAAAAAGAAAGAGCTAGAAACATGAAAGTCTGTCGAAAAAAATCGGTTTGAATCCCAAAGAAAAAACCCTGATACGTGTAAACAACTAGCTAACAAAAGAGCTCAATACAACCGTAGAACAGACCTAGATAAACCTAGTGAGCCAGACAAACCTACCTAGGTTTCACATAAGCGGAATGTCAGGCAAACTGGCTCCTGCTTTCCCTGACGATCCGCTTAGGTGAAACCTGGGTAGGTTTGTTCTGGCTCACTAGGTTTATCTATCTATCTATCTATCTATCTATCTATCTATATATATATATATATATATATATATATATATATATATATATATATATATATATATATATATATATATATATATATATATATATATATATATATATATATATATGTGTGTGTGTGTGTGTGTGTATTGATGCATGTTTCATTAAATACTATAGACAATTTGTGTCTATTTTAAGTAAGTTCCTTTCATATTGGCCGATAAGCTTAATAACATTATCATTGAAGTACGAATCCAATCTAAGCTTTCGGCTTACATAAGCCATTATCAAAGATGACAATTACTTTTAAATATATTCAATGGATTTAAACATGTATCAATATGGTGATTTCCTTTCGTCCTTCAAAATGAACACGCAAACACCCCTTGTCTGGTTGAATTAGATTTCTCTGTATCCTTGGAAACGTGAATTATGATTTTTGCTCTGTCTTTAAAACCCAGTAATTTTAAAAGTTACTCCAAAATTCGCTTGTGGATGAAATGGAACTAATGTCTTTAATTTAATTACAAAATTAAATTCGGAGCTT
>CAHIKZ030001094.1:87500-145000 GCA_903632075.3 Acanthosepion pharaonis | reverse complement strand
TTTTTCCATTTCTCTCTTTTTCCTTCTATTTCTTTACGTAATTCTCTATTTCCTTCTGTTGATTTACGTATTTCTCTTCTTCCTTCATTCTCTTTCCCACTCACTCTCTTTCCCACTCACTCTCTTTCCCCACTCACTCTTCTTCCCACTCACTCTCTTTCCCACTCACACACTTTTCTGCTTTTTTTTTCATCCCCATGCAGATCTCTCTCTCTTTCCCTTATATTTTTGATTCCTTCAAAAATTCCTCTTTTGTCTTTCCGTGGTCGCACCTGTAACTTGCAAAAAATAAGAAAATCTCTTCCGCTTGTATCAAAGGAGAAAACATCTTTCAATGAAAAGATGCGAGGAACAAGACGTAACTATTCTGCTGCCCAAAAATAATATATATATATATATATATGTTTGTATGTGTGTGTCTGTATATGTATATATATATATGTGTGTGTGTGTATGTGTGTCTGTATATATATATATATATATATATATATATATATATATATATATAAGTTAAAAATAAATAAATTCATTCCTGAAGAAAATAAAAAATAACACCAATAAATTCTAATGAAACAGAAACAACCCCCCCAAAAAAACTAAAAAAGTAGAAACAAGAAACACAAAATAATGACACAATAGGAAAACAATGTATCATATTTTACTAATGCCTTTCGATGTGACTTATGAGTTATCTCATTATATTCAAATAACACACGTATATACTTGTTTTATTTTTGCCGGTTTTTTTTTTATTATTATTATCTTGGATAAACTTTCAAAGCTAACTATGTTATCTGTTAGCACGCAGCGGTTAAACTATTTAGGCAAGAGCGACTGAAATGTCTTGTTTCGGAACGATGGACCTGCTAAATCGATTCTCTCTATATATTCCATCATTTCCTTTTCTCTTCAGCACATTATATTGGTGAACATAAGATCTAAGCTCGTTATCTGAAAACACACTTTGCAAGAATGAAAGCCCTACAACTGTTAGCACTTCAAGTCCAAAATCCTCGACGCATATTAAACAATATAATCTCTCGATTCAACAGAAAACGCTGGTCTTCTTTCGTCCTTCTCGTCTCTTAGTTTTTTTTTCCCGCTTAATTTTTCCCTTCTTCATCGATAAAATTCTTATTCTTTCCTTTGCTCTTTTATTCATTATGATTCCATTGCTTATTTTTCTTTTATTTCGCCTTTTTTGTGCTTATTCTTTTGTGCTTTCTCAGCTGTTTTCTTTATCAGATTCTTCCTACGGAGCCTCACCAATATGATACAAGTAAAAAGTCTCACTTCCTTTAGATTTGTGCTGCATAACCTACAAGTAGAACTAGTTTTATAGTATTTTATGTCCTCGAACAGTTTTCTGATGAGGTGGGTGGAGGAATACCTTGTATGATTGAAAACAAGTCTTGTCAAGGGGGGGGGATATTCAGGTGCCGTCATCGGTCATTTAGAACAAGATGGAGATTATACTGCATAGTTATATATAGAGCCAGTGTGGGGAAATCATGCCCTCACTGGGCAGAGGTGCAGGGCCGAACCAAAGCCTCAGTGATATTCATCTGCAATTCTATCATGCAAACCCTTTTTCCCAGAGCGATGTGATTTACTCTTTCTTGCCATAATGATAACAATGAACCTTACTGAGAGATAGACAAACCCGGTTCCACAACCTGGTTTTTCTTGTGAGTAGGATGCTTAGACCCGTCCACGGCCATTTAGTACAACAGGCTCCATTGCTATGTATGAACGAGTTCGGTAATGACGCTGTATAGCTGGGAGGAGTGTTTTCATGACAGATGTTAACCGACAAGGTGAAGGGTCCCCCGCCCAATGGAATTAACAGACGTATGTGATGTTGGTGAGCTTTCGAATTGAAAGACATCGGCTGAGATTTGACCTGGAGGGGGATGAATTACGCCAAATTTACTTGCTAAATCCACGCTATACATGTATGATTACCACCGGCTTTTAACCCAGATACATGGAGAAAACTGGTCAATTTGTTAGTTGAGCAAGATTCTGCGACCACACCAGATGATGGGACTGTTGTTGATGATAGCCTATAAGACCGCTTGACATTATTTCTAGTTCTAAATTGCCGAATTGTGAATTAGACTTACACTTCTACTCTGCAGAGTCTCGGTAAATATTAGACTACTAGACTAATTTGCATATAAAGTTGTCCTGAGGAAAAGTGGTGGCTTTAATGGCACCATATATGCTAGTTGATATGTTTAAGAGGAAGTGATTTTTTTCAGCGCAAATAATAAATGTTCGGTGAGAGTTGAGTGAACTAATTCAGTAGATTTTCTGTTTGTTGGGTAATTCTGTAATTTGTCAATCCCCAAATGGTTATTAAATACCGATTTTGTAGGGACACACAATTTTGCCTGATTGAGCATTAACAAACAGAATGGCGTCTAGATCATCTGGGAGACCCCAATCTGCCTTCAGTCAGCATGGATAATGCCCTCCTCCTGTATAGTGTTTCGGTGTGCCTGCTCATGCTAACTGTTGTGGATTCCGAGATGGAATTCGGTCTCCAATAAATGACAAACGCAAGAATTAAATATAAGAAATAAAATGTATTTACACAATAATACAAAGGGTAATACTGTTAGTAAATCCAGGAACGCGGTTAGTAGCAATAACATATAGATATATACAGTCTCGAAGTAGGACTTCCTTAGAGTCTACGTGCTTGTAACTGACTTCTACAAGCGGTTACCTCACACTATTACTCTACCTCCAACCCCGTCTCAATCTTAATCTTCTTACTATCTCAATCTCTCACTCTCTCTGTATACTGACTGACTCTGGATATTTAACGGCAGCAGTCCAAGTAACACTTTGGTCGAGTCCACTTATATGAAAAAGGGGAGGACCCCATCACACTAACATTCTCGGCTGTCATGAAGTGGAAAGACTATAATGATTCCATTACTAGGTCAGATGCTAAGAAAGTTACTTCACTGTGTCCTACTATGCAATTTTTCTCTCCGGAATCTATCTTACATATCTATAAGTCTACAATTCGTCCATGCTTATAATATTGCTGCCACATATGGTCAAGTGTTCCTGCTATATATTTAGAGCTCCTTGATAAAATTCTCAAAAAGAATCATTAATATTATTGCTCCTAAACTGACGTCTTGTTTGCAGTCGCTTTCCCACCGGCGTTAAATTTCCTCCCTGTGCCTTTTCTATAAATATTTTCATGGTAATTGTTGGGATGAGTACCTACACTTTATGAATTTAAGCGCAGTATTAGACTGGAGATGAGGTCTCATCAATTTACAGTCGAGTTGGCTTGATCTAACCGTAAGTTTTATGCGAACCGTTTCTTTTCTAGCACTTCTCGCTTGTGAAACTCTCTCCCAGTTCCATGTTACCAGTCAACTTTAATCTGCAACGATGTAAATACAATGTCAATCGCTATCTACTGTCGTACTGAGTACACATCTATTGTTCTTGTTCCTTAATAAGATTTCTGTTTTCTAATACTTCTACATCCAATAAACCTATGCGTCTTGCTTGAAATGAACGTGATTAAAAAAATGATTTTGCTATAAAATGCATTGCAACAGATTTTGTATGTGAAAGGATTTTACTCTAGAAACACATTAGCAATGATTTTACTATAAACGTACATTAGAAATAATTTTACTATAAAATGCATTGATAATTATTTTACCGTAAAAATGCACTGAAGATAAATTTACAATGAAAATGCTTTGGAAATAATTTTAATATAAAAAATCATTAGAAATATTATTTCTGTAAAATGCATTGGCAATAATTTTAGGATAGAAAAAAATTGTTTACAGTTACGTTGTTCTGGAATTGTCATCAATTGTCAACTGAACTTGTTTTATGAACTGAAAATATTTTTACAATAAAAATTCACTGGAAATAAATTTACTATAAAATATTTTGGCAATGATTTGATAATAAAATTGTTTTAGGCGAGGTTGGTTGATTTTGCTGTATGTCATCCATTTCAGTAACACAGGTAGTAATAAAAGTGCTCGATGTAAAATAGCAGAGCTAAAATTAATACTACTAATAAATATATATTTCATAATCATTGCTTGGTGCAATTCTGAGTGACAAGTGCATGAAACTCAGGGCTGCACTAAACGATAAAAAATAAACATACGTACATACATATATATATATATATATATATGTGTGTATGTGTGTGTGTAATTAAATGGATTAAGTCTGACAATTATTTAATATATATAATAATAACATATTTTGGCGCATAGCGATTATTCAAAATGGGTGATTGTTTATTACTGTTCCTAAGATCAATTGTTCTTTTCACGTCTTTTTGTAATGAATGTGTCTGTCTGTCGACGGTTCGAAATGATTTCATTCATTTTATTACATTTTCACGATTCAGTTCATAGAGGAGAAACTACAAATTATATAATTTAGGGATGTTTATAATCAAATAATAAAAGAAATAAAGTTATTTTAAACTATGCGGATGCTGATGGTTTCTTTTGAAAAGTGTTAAAAGAACAAATGCTCGGAAATGGTTTTGAACCATTCACACACTCGTCGCAATAATTCAAAATAAAGAACTATTATATACATAAAAAAGGAGTACATAATATAGGGTGCGATGTACATAATGTCGTCTAAATTACACAGAAATGCAAATAACGCTAACATCTCATTTTAACAGATATATTTACCAAATTTACTCAGTAAACAGTAAATTTATTCAATTTCTGTTCCTATTTAGCCTGACAAGGAGTTTTCTTGATCTCTCGCTCAACTGAGCCCCAGAAATAATAAACAAGGAGTTGACATCTGGAGGGTTATGCCGCCAGATGTAAGTAGTGTTGCAGAAATTGTCTGAGAGCTATGACTGGATTCTCCTGCTTCTGTGGCATGGTGCTGAATCCTGTAGTCAGACACAGGGTCTTAAAGTAAACACACTCTTGCCCTAGAGCAGCACTATCTTCTTAAGGCACTTGATGTAGGCTCCCGTGTTGAATCTAGTCCTGTAGGAAGATGAACGGAGGCATAATGTCGCCATGTTTAGTGATCCCTCTAAGCACCTTCGTAATCATCATTAGACTCATCCAACTCTTTCCGAATCCTCTTCATTTTCCTCACAGATGGTGGCCAACTGACATCTGAAAATTGCTGTGTTCATCTGAAAATTATTTAACAGATATATTTACCGAATTTACACAGAAATAGTAAACAGTAAATTTATTCAATGGGATCTCCTGCAACTCTTCTGGACAGTCTCCATATTTAAGTTGATGAATGTTGTCATAATCCTTGCCTTCAGTTCATCTTTGGAGTTACAAGGAGTTTTGTTGGCCTCGCGCAACTGCGCCCCACACATAATAATCAAGAGGTTGCAGTCTGGGGAGTTAGGTGGACAAATGGTTGCAGAAATTATCTGAGAGCTATGGCTGTATCCTCCTGCGTGTGTGGCATGGGGCAAATCCCTGTTGTCAGGTATAGAGTCTTTCTTGAACCGGAACAGCACTACCTACACTTAATGCACTTAATGTAGGCTTCCGTACTGAGCTAGAGCCCCTCACCAACAGATTCCGGATTTCTTTTCTTGTCAGAATGATCAGAGTGAATTTCCTCAGCTGCCGTGCCTTCGTAATCACCATTCGACTCATCCAACTCTTTCCAAATCCTCTGCACTGTCTTGATACCCAGACATTTTGAAATGTTTGTATTGAAGTTTCCAGCGCGAATACCAAGAAGTACAGTATGCTGTTTCCAATTTTCTGGTGGAGTGAATTGCGTCATGATGATCTTTTTCTCACAGAGGGTGCCCAAATGACCTTACTATAGTGCAGTCGGCAAAATCAAAGACAGCGCGCATGCGTGAAATTAAAAATATAAAATGGCGACAATTTACTCATCGCACACTCTATAAGTATGTTTGCACGTGAAAGTGTTTAAAATATACCGCGCGTGTGAAATGTATTTTTATAAATTTATTTCAAACACTGTTTAATCTTCCAAAATTAGCACATCCGTCTGCTAGGGCGGCTAGACAATATCAAAATGGTATCAGTCCTGTTTATTTTTATTTATTTTTTTTTTGTAGACCGTAGTTCCTGTGAATCTTTTTTCAGGTGTAGCCCTTATCTAGGGTAGGCATTCTCTGTAAGATATTAAAAAAAAACAAAAAAAACGCTGCACAATGGCAATCATGTTTCAATGTGTATTAAGACATCTCACCAGGCGTTAGTAAATGACTGGTGAGTAGACAATTTATTGAGATTTAAAAACAACACACCCGCTCTTTACATAAGAAATGGAAGCAAAGTAAAAGAGTAACAAAGAAATTCTCAAAATACACCCTCTTTTCTCGAGAAAAGAAAAAATAAGAAAAAGTGTAAGAAAAAGAAGAGAGGGAATGAACATGCTTATAAAGATGCATAAATTTCAAGATTGGTTATTCCTAAATTTTCGCTTGAGAACTCTTATGTAGCGAAGGAATCATATTTTAAATTATATATATATATATATATATATATATATATATATATATAAATGTGTGTGTATCTGTGTGTGTACATAAATATGCGTGTGCGTGTCGAAACAGAGGGAGAGTTTCATTTAAGTGAAAATTGCAGAATTGTCAACTTCTATATAAGCCTTTGAATGAACGAGTTTTTAATTCTTTTCTCTTTGTTGAATGTAAAGATCTCTGTTCTTCACTGTTTTGCCAAAGTATAGAGTGTCTGCCAATAGAATCTTGCCTCCTGTTGATTTTGTCCCGATAAGAATGGCACGGCAGAATTCTACAGGTTCTACAAAGAATAAATAAGTAAAATAAATAAGACTGTTTTTGGTCGACCGTCAGATTCTAAGTTGAAAAACGGTTAAAAACTTGATTAACCAAAAGGGTCTCATCATAAAAAAAGAAAAACAAATGAATAAGGAATTTTATCTTTGGGATTTATTCTTATAACAATGACGCCGGAGGATTGTGTTGTTACTTGACTCATTTTATCAGTTCGCTGAATCAGCGAAAGAATTTCACTTTTTACATACGTAAATAAATATATAAAAATAGACTTTCTTAACATATGTCAACCACTATATGTGTGTGTTGTGTGTGTGAGTGTGTATGGCTATGTAAATATTTCAGTGTTTATTCCTAAGAGAAAATAAAAATTTCAATCTACACTCACTCACTCACATTCTCAGTACCTGGTTCACGGCCAAATCACGTTCAAGCACCGGTTCCTGTACGACCACCAAAGTTGAGCAACAACGAGTCTGGTCACTACCTAGATGGGTAAGCTTGAAAGCTTGGGTATGCGGGTGGTGTAATGGATAATGACTCAGAATTCTAAATCAGAGAGCCAAGATCCAGTTCCAGCTGGGTTCGTTATATTGACTTGCGATATGAATCTAACTCTTCTCCCCCCAGCAATGGGTTAATTAGTAAGATTTGTATCACTAAAACCATTGTTATCTCTACCACAAAATTCTTGAAATCTGAAAATATTTTCTTTATACATTTTAAATAAACTGCAAAAAAAAAACCAAAAAAAACCAAAAAAACTCGATGTTAAAATGAGACAGAAGACAGGTGTAGATATATGATTATATTTATATCAAATTATGATCCCTGGTGGTGGTATAATATATATATATATATATATATATATATATATATATATAGAGAGAGAGAGAGAGAGAGAGAGATAGATAGATAGATAGAGAGAGAGAGATAGATATAGATGTATATAATACCAAATTGTAATTAGTAGGGATTATTCCAAAATGAATTTTCAGTCCACATGAGAGCTCAGTGTATGATACAGAGCAAATTATAAGAATACTTAGGAAAAAAACTTTAAAATCTATAGTCAGTAATAAATTTATTTTGATGAATATAGATATTTTCATCTCATCAGATATATAGGTACATCATTTTTTAACAGTTGGAAATCCTTTTCCTTTGATAACACCTACAGACACACACATACATACATACACACACACACACAGACACACACACACACACACACATATATATATATATATATATATATAGCTAGCTAGCTAGCTAGATAGATAGATACACACACACGCACACACACACACACACATATATATATATATATATATATATATATATATGAGAATAATCAGAAAAAAAACCCTGAAAAGTCCATATTCAGTAATAAATTTATTTCGATGAATATAAGTATATTCATCTCATCAGACCGACTACACTGACAATGAATTTTTTTCTAATTATATATATATATATATATATATATATATATATATATATATATATATATATATATATATAGGCACCACATCTTCATTTCAAGTATGTTCGAATGAATAATCTAATCATATTATGTCTATTTATTTTATTTTAATCTTCTCAAATTTACGGATCAATTTCTTAATTTTGTTATTAAACTTGGCAAGGAAGGTTCCGTAGGTTTTTCATTCCTTTTATTTTCCCAACTCCTTTTCAACCCTGAAAATGAACTTGGATGAGATTAAAAGTACATGGGAAAATAAAAGAAATGAAAAACCTACGGCGCCTTCCTTAACGAGTTTAATAACAACATTAAGAATTTAGGTAGATTAAAATCAAAATAAATAGGCAACATATATATTTAGAATATTCAACAAACATGCTTATATATATATATATATATATATATATATATATATATATGTGTGTGTGTGTGTGTGTGTGTGTGTGTGTGTGCGTGTGTGTGCGCGTGTGTGTGTGTGTATGCGTGTGCGCGTGTTTCGTTAAATATGACGAACAAGATATAAAATTTTTATTTAATTTACATTGTTCATTTCAATTTCCTTTAAATTTTTTTACAGCCGAATCTATGGAGAAATTTTCGATAATGCTTATTGTCTCTATCGCTTTCACAAATTCAAAGATCAGAGATAATTTTGTGGCAACGTCATTTAAATTTTTTACTATGTTTTGTTGTGTGGGACTCAATTTTGTAGTATTATTATTAGTAGTAGTAATTGTGATTTTCTGCTTTGTCAACAGAAATTATAAGAAAACTCTAAATTATAAGAACCACTGTAGATTTGAACATAGCAGCACTTTTTTTATAAAATAAAACAACGAGTCTTCCCTAATTAGTCTTTCTTATGAACGTGGCCAAAACGTCATGGCCGTTTTCGGAAACTTAGAAAAACTCCATCAAGTATGAATCCTCCTTTCTCTCTATAACAGTCTCTATCATTGTTCACATATATATCGCAGCACCTCTTCCATATTTCTAAACAGTCTGCAAAATTGTCTTCCAGGATCGCTAACTGCAGCTATGTGGATTTCACTTTAAGATCATTGCCAGTATATCAATGTCAATTTTATAGTTAGGAGAATCCAGGAGCAACGAACTAAATCTTGCATGTAATAGAGACAGACTGTCCAAGGTGATGCGGTACTTTCCACAAAATTATATATGATGCACTCGCACGTTCATTGGATACGATGGTCACTTAGTAAGGCAAGTTCACTCAACGGTGTAACAGTATTGCTTCCAAAATCAGACAAGTAATATTTCGTCCTAACAGAGAAGTCTTCGAGCTTTCTCTAGTCATGATGAATAGTTGTACCTTCTATGAGGCTCCTTGTCTAAAACGGCTTCTGGGATCAATTCTCACACCAGACGTCAACTGGTACTTATATGGTCGGCTCATTCTACAGCACTAGAAAGTACCTGACTCCTCCTGCCATGCTCTCTATTCACAAAATCCATAGCAGAACAAAAACGGAGTACTGTTGCAATATATTGGACGGAACCAGGAGTGAGGTTAACTTGTTTTCCACCCTACATCCTCTTTCCCCACAGACGCATCGTTTCAATGTTATCACTGCTGGCAAATGTCCAGAGGAGTGCCATTCTTTAGCGCCACCAGCTCAGACATTAGCAGGTAAAAAAAACCGTCTTGCTACGACCATAAGTTTGATTCAGTCTTATTTCTTACGGATTCCATTAATAATAATGATGTCTCACCCAGAAAGATTATTACCAAGAAACAATAATTTGGAAAACAGAATTCTTACTTTCCTGCCCTTGACGGAGTTCAAAAGCGTTTACGCGCCCTTGTGGATGATGAATTATTTTCCAGCGAACAACACTTTTTCTCCGGACGAAACTATCCTAGTCTTCTAACCATGTTGTCATGATAAATGTTCAGATGCTTTATATTACTTAGTTCCACCAGTTCAGATCATTACAGGACCGGCGGTGCCACGTACACAGGTTCGAATCATGTTCATTCTCTTCGTATTCAACACCCTCCACCCCCAGAACTGTTATTTTGGGTGAACATGTCCCAAAACGCTATTGTCTTAATTTCTTCAAATCGAAGTTCAACCGTTATTTATAATATATATCTTCATAATCAATACATCTTAATCCCTCCTTGAAAGCCCTTACAACAACACTATTCATTAACACTCTAGCTTGAGTGGCTCTTGAGCTTTATATTGGGAGCACAAGAGTAATTAACTCCACGGAAGAGTCAGCCATCTGACCCTTTCATTAGCCTTCTATCTCTTTCTGAGGAGCTCCTAGAGGCCCCTAATCAATGCTGAAATAGTTTATCATCCCTTATCGCAGGGTCTTTTTCTCAGACATGCAATATGGTTTTTGTTTCTCCAGGCCAACTGCTGATGTACTGGCGATAATTATCATGCTCTAGATTAAAACGTTGATGCCTAGACTGTTGAATTGAGCATCTCGAAAGCCTTTGAGAGTATCTGGCATCCGGGTCTTCTCCACAAACGGAAACGTTACGTTATCTCCGGATACTTTTATGAACTCACCCAGTCTTTCCTTTCAAACCATGAAATGAGAGATATCCTGAATGGTCATTCGTCTTGATTGTTTCTTACTAACACAGGTCTCCCCACCAGGTCTCCATCCTATGTCCAATTCTATTATGTAATTTCCATTTATGACCTTCCTAATGTCATCAGCTCTTTACGCCGACAACACAACGATTTTCTCCTGCCTCGATAGTAAGGCTTATCAGTCTGCCAAAGTCAAAATTGGCAGCCAATATCCAAAACGGCCCCAAGTCCATAGTTAACTGGACCAAAAGATGCTTTGTTAATTTTCACGCCTCCAAAACTAAAATTCTCCTCACTAATCATCTGAGGGATCTCTCTCTGTCTTCCATCAGTATGGCTGATGCTAACCTACAGGAATGTGACTCATCGCGCCTTCTCGGGATCACGTTCTCTGCTGATATGACTTAGAAAGACTATATTGAATTCATTGCTAGGTCAACTTCTAAGAAAATCGATTCTCTATGTCGAGTGTGACAATTTTTCTTTCCAGAATCTGTCTTACATCTCGATAAGTCTTCTATTCATCCATTCTTAGAATATTGCTGCCACATATGATCCGGTGCTCCTGCTATTAACCTTGAGCTCCTTGATAAGATTCAAATAAAAATCTGAAATATTATTGGTCCTGATCTGGCAGCTTAGATCCAGTCACTTTCCCACCGCCATAAGGTTACCTCTCTGTCTTTTCTATAAATACTTTCATACATGTTCGGGTGAGTTCTTCGCTATCGTACCTAGAGTTTTTGAATTTAAGCGCAATACTGGATTAGCGTCAAGATGTCGTCAATTTACAGTTGAGCTGGCTAGATGTAGCCGTAAGTTATATGCTAGCAGTTTTTTCTCGCACTTCTCGCTTGTGGAACTCAATTTCGACTCGATGCTTTCCAGCCAAATTTAATCTGCAAAAATTTAAATGCAATGTCAATTACTATCTACTGTCCTCCTGATTTCTCTCTTCTTTTTCCCATTCATTATTAATGTTTCTGTTCCTAATTCTTCGACGCCTTGTAACCGCTTCTGTTTTAGTGGCTTTACTGCCTTGCATGGGGTGATTCTGATTAAAAAAAAAAACAGTCTCTGTATCCCCCCTGTCATATTTAACTTTTCTATTTTTAACTTTCCTCCTTCATTCACCCGTTCAATCTTTCTTTCCGTTTTCTCTTTATTTAAGTAAACTTTTCGTAAAAAACATATATACGGGACAAATGAATCCTTTCCACACTTAGACACTTGTGTGCGCGTATGCGTATATGTTTATGTATATGTATTTGTGGCTTAGAGAGAGGGAGTATGTGAATGAAGTGGATGAATGTTTACTAATGTGTCGATATATCGATGGAAAAAATGTTTGTAAATTATAAACTCCGAAGTTTGACAGGGAAATATTAGTGAATTATAATTTGAAATTTTCATTGAATCAAAGATTTTTTAATCACCAGAAAGAAAGTGCATTGACAAGGAAAAAGATTACGTTGAAAATAAAAGTTTAATGATTTACCTATGATAAGAGATAGATAAGAATTGGCTGACATAGATAGATATTAATAGACTGACATAGATAGATAGATAGATAGATAGATAGATAGATAGATATGAACAGAATTAGATAATGAAAAGAACGAAATAGATAGATAGATAGATAGATAGATAGATAGATAGATAGATAGATAAATTAGATATTCCAGATGGAGACACCTGGTTTCTGTAAGTGCATTGACAAGGAAAGCGATTGCGTTGAAAATAAAAGTTTAATGATTTACCTATGATAAGAGATATATAGATAGATAGATAGATATGAAAATACTGACATAGATAGATAGATAGATAGATAGATAGATAGATAGATAGATAGATAGATAACGAAAAACAAATGAACGATTCAGGTTGAGTTCGTTACATCATACTAGGGAGACACCTGTATTCTCATAAACTATGTATCAAACATTCAATTTCTAATTTAAATTCAACTGCGCATCGTCATATTGATCGACCTTTCATAGTTTATGTTTCTAAATTTGAAATATTCTTTCTTTCGATATATTGACACATCCACAAAAATGCATGCACACACCTATTCCATCACACTTCTCCTCTCACTAAGTCACGCACACACATACACACACTCATACATACATATATATATCTGAAATCAGACTGTCATCATTATACATACATACATACACACACACACACACGCACACACACACACATATATATATATATATATATATATATATATATATAATGATGGCAGTCTGATTTCTTTTATTGTTTAAACCAATGTTCTTAATATACTGCATGTTTTCTCTCTGCATTTGCAAAATCAGCTTTTTAAAATCTTTCCTCCATGTTTTCTTGTTTTCTTGCTTTTATTGATTTTGTTATGCTTCCATCAATCATTAATTTTAGAATGTCTTGTTTGTATTTTGAGATTTTTTTCTTTCTTTAGACACTTGATGATCCTTATATATTTGAAATTTAATAAGAATGCAATATATATCGGCGATTTCCGACCACGCTAACCCTGGGGTCGAATCTCGCCATGGAGGAATCTTCAGAAAAGATGATCCCATCGTGCCGCACATTTTGAAATTGCATGCAAATCATGGATTGACTCAAGCCTTCGAAGTGAAATCGGCCAAACGAAACTCTTCGGATGCTGTCGATGGTTATGTTAGCACGAATTCACAAGTCAGCGTGGTGGAGGGCTTGAGAATACTGATCTCTTTCAATTTTTTTTATAATGATATATTATACGCCCTCTCCCAGTAACTATAAGGTCCGCTAATATTGTTTTAATCAAATCACCCTAAAGTAGGCGATAATGCCACTAAGATACAAGTCAGGGTGGGGAAGCTACACGGAATGAAGTAAAATGAGATGACTTCAGAATGAATTTGAAACAAATTCTTAAACATGAAACAACCTGTTGTCATGTTTAAAAGAAATCGTAGCTGAGCTCTGTTGGTGTTGAACAAACATAAATGTGTCTGTGCAAGTGCTGGCAACAGGGATTCGCTAGCAATCAAAGTAGACGTGTGATCTTAGAAATGAGTTGTCGGCAATCGTGGGATTTGATGAAAGACACTTGAGCCACAATATAAAATCCCTCACCGTCATAAATAAATAAAAACAATAATAAAATGTATATAATAAATAAATACGTAAATATTAAAACTTATATTAGCCAGAATTCAGAGGGTTCAGTTTTCATGTAAATATAAGCATATCCCAATAGTTTTACCAACATGGCTTCCAATCCTGTTGTTAACTTGTATAATAGAAATAATTTGATATACGTATAATAAGAGAAAGAATAAATATCTTCACTAAAATAACTTTGTCTGAGGCAAATTTGTATTAGTACTACATAAATTTTTACTTAATTTTATATGTAAATGAATTAGGTTCAAATACAGATCAAAGATAAAACAGTATCCAACAGAATCGTAGGATGAAGAACAAATAGGTGAGGTTTATCGATCTAACATTTCACTGTTATTCAAGCTACATCAGGCAATGAGATACGGAGAAAAAGAAGTAAAGAATGTTGTTTGATTTTCATTAGTTAATCAGGCATCAAGTGTATTCGACTTGTTAAACAAACGTTAGTATAATTTATTGAATTCGAAACTCCATGAATTATATTAATGTTTATTCAAAAGAAAGAAAAAGGACAGGTTAAAATAGTCCCACTATCTTCCCAAAATGATGCACATATATAAATTCTATATATTCAGTTAAAATTTAAAAAAAATAAAATCCTTACTAATGGCTAATAGAATAAACGAAAGCGATTGAATATATAAAACATTAAAGCAGTTTTTACACAAAAAGTAAAAATAAATGAAAATACTTCTACGAATGCAAGAAAAACTGAATAACATGTTTAATGGCAGAACCTTGTCAATCATCTTTAATGAAATTTGTATAAAAAAGGAATTGTTGCCGAAGTACACAAGTACACAATTATATATATATATATATATATATATATATATATATATATATATATATATATATATATATATATGTAAAAGAACGAAGAGTAAGATTTCTGCGTTCAAAATATTCATTTAAAACAGAGCTCAATACAAATGTAGAGCCGTACATATATATTTATATGCAGTGTTAAATTAGAACATATACTTTCCCACTACAAAGATGTACGTCTTGTTTCAACGTTAAAAAAAATCTTTTTTAACATTTCATCAGGTTGGGAATCACGATGCTACACGTGATTCCCCACCTGATGAAACGTTAAAAAGATTTTTTAACGTTGAAACATGACGTGCAGTTTTGTAGTGGATATGTGCATGTTCTAATGTAACACTGCATAATAAATAATATATATTTGTGTGGGGGGGTGTTTATTTAACAAGTTGAGTGCACGTGCAACCTGATAAACCAATGATTAATTCTAGAATATATAATTTGACTTTATATTTCATTCTCTGACGAAGCTTTCATAAATTTGAAGCTTGTTAGATTGACAAAAGGGCTAGCCACACCCAGATTTAAATAACAAGCAATTGGCCAGGCGTGGTTAGTACCAGTATTGACCTTAAGGCATGGTCAATAAGGGAGGGGTTTTGTCAACATATTTATATATATGGGTCGATAGTGCACTGTGGGTAATCTATACTGGCTGTTATGTTTGCGGGGGTTGCTTGTTTGTTTATTTATTTATTTGTTTCTTTGGGTTAATTTATTTTTTTCGTTTTTTGATGTTTATTAACGTAGTAAAAATTTCTGGGGGTGGGGATTTGCTAAGGTCGCTTATTTAATAGTTTGTTTTGGTCTGAGAAGATAATTAAAGGCATTTATTCGTCCAATGTTTAGATTTCTTGCCGCAGTCTATAATGTTATTTTGGAGGGTGGGCAGTTTTTAATTTATTTATTTGGATTGATTATTTCTACCCTTTTTTTTTGCTTATTTGTGCTTCTTTTTATTAGTTCTAACGGTTATTTTAGCGGGGGCGATTTGTTAATTTGTTCATTTATTTATTTATTTGGATTAATTTTTATTAGTTTCTTAGTTATTTCATTATATATATATATATATATATATATATATATATATATATATATATATATATATATATATATATGCGGTTAAATGTAAGTGTGGGTATCTGGTATCTATATAAAAGTGAATTTTCAAATATCTTATCGAATTATATATATATATATATATATATATATATATATATATATATATATATATATATATATATATATATATATATATATATATATACATATACACATATATATATATATATATATATATATTACTTCAAAAATGATCATACTGATAATTCTTATTTGAAATAGACTCAGATTTTTTTTTTATTTATTATACAGTATGCATTAAATCTGGCATTGAACTTACAAAGGAGAACGCAGGTTCGATCCCTGCCAGGGAATGCCATTTTTCTTTACCTCTGTGTGTGTGTAAATGATGAGTGTCATTATAAAAGTGATTTTCCCCAACATTTTAAAAATTACCTTCATCCAAAGGATAAGATTCCGAAGAGACTTGTTATGAAAATGCAAATTTTCTCTCGGGTATATTGATTTTGTTTTTTTTTAAATTTCATTCCGACCACTTGTTCACATTTTTCAAATTTTCTCTTTCCTTTTTTCTTACCGCTGCACTTGTATTGACGTCTTCATGTTGTTCACTGGAGACCTTTATCCTAATATTTTTAGGGGATTCATTCATTCAGTTCTTTTCATAGATCGTCTATGGTGTGTGTATGTCACCACGAAATGTATTTTTAATGTATTAGACATCCGACAACATTCATGTTTCTCTCAGTTAAACCTCTTCCACTCACCTCTCTAAAACTTTTCTCTGTTAAGGTTTTTATCTCCCACCTTCTCTCGTCTGTTACCCCTCTCTTTAGCTCTAACATTCGTCCCACACTCTCATACTTACACTCTCTTTAAGTTCTATTTTTATTTCCGGAGTTGTTTTTTCTGTTTTCTTTTTGAATTTGTAGGTCTGATGAATTGGATCGTATTTACGATTCCAATGGAATAAATTATGACCATGGAATATTAGTGTTTAAGCCTTTTTATATATATATATATATATATATATATATATATATATATATATATATATATATATATATATTATGAAATGTACAAAGTCCGACAATTATTTAATATATTTTCTGTTTATACATTATTACTTAATCCTTTTTCATAATATATGACGTCATTTAAGATACGTTAAGATACGCTTCGAACAGATATGAACGTTCGATGGAAATCATGGGAAATTTGTAGTTGAAAAGCAGTAATTCGACCTTACTAACCAAACGCTTCCGTCATCGATAAAATGGTATAGCACGTCCGACTATATGACTGTTCGGTGTAGGATGCAGGTTCGATTCCTGTGGAGGACGCATATTTTCTATGAAATTTCTCGGACATTCAGGACGGTAAATGTTTTTAATACTTTTTATTGTAAACAAAAATTTTACTTAAATATTTGTGTCGATATAAATAACGTGTGTGTGCCTCTCTGTCTGTCTGTCTGTCTGTCTCTCTCTCTCTCTCTCTCTCTATATATATATATATATATATATATATATATATATATATATATATATAAAACATGTCTCATTAAATAACTTAGTATTTTCTACTTATTCTTAACAATTTCCTCTCATATTTACGGATAAATTTCTTAGTAACCATATTGAAGAACGAAAGAAAATTACCATGTTGATGTATATCCATTTTATTCCTGAGTACTTTCGACATCAGCACAATGTCATCTTCAGGGTATTGTTTTTGCTAAGACAACATTGCCGCGTTCATCTGAAAATTATTTTTTTTTATTTTGAAGTGAAAACCACTCACTTTCAGTGTGTTGTCTTTGTAAAAAAAAAAAAAAAATTCAGATGAACACAGCAATTTTCAGATGTCAGTTTGGCATCATCTGTGAGAAAAAGAAGAGCATGCCGCAGTTCATACCGCCAGAAATTTGGAAACGGTATGCCGTACGGCTTAGCATTCGCGCTGGAAACTTCAATACGAACATTTCAAAATGTCTGGATGTCAATCTGAGGCGAATGAAGAGGATTCGGAAAGAGTTGGATGAGTCTAATGATGATTACGAAGGTGCTTAGAGCGATCACTAATCATGGCGACGTTATGCCTCCGTTCATCTTCCTACAGGACTTTAGATTCAACACGGGAGCCTACATCAAGTGTCTTAAGGAGATAGTGCTGCTCTAGGGCAAGAGTGTGTCTACTTTAAAAATCCTGTGGCTGACAACAGGATTCAGCACCATGCCACAGAAGCAGGAGAATCCAGTCATAGCCGTCAGAGAAGTTCTGCATCACTACTATACAGTGATATTATATATATTTATATATACTTAATTATATTATATTACATATATATATATATATATATATATATATATATATATATATATATAGATATACATAATGGTATTATATATATATATATGTATATATATATATAGATATATATATATATATATATATATATTATATATATATATATATATATATATATATTATTCTCTATATATCTATGTATGTAGGTATTAATGTATGCAAATATGTATGCAAATATGTATGTTTGGTTAATGGCTACAAGTGTTAATATTTTTATGGAAGTTCTGCTTTTTATTCTGTGTTGCGTAACTTTTCCCTGGATTCCACTGAAAGTTTAAACATTAATTGTTCAATGTCGGAACACTTTTCCCTTTCATAGTCCATTATCAAAAAGGCTTATCATTGTGCTCTGACATTTTCATCGTTGTTCAAACATCGTGTCTTCACGCATCATGTCAGTCTTTCAGAATATCGCGTATGAACGTTTCAGCTGTATATATATATATATATATATATATATATATATATATATATATATATATATATATATATATATGACCGCCATGAAAATAAGCAATTTATATTTATTACCACTCATGATAATAACAGATAAAACGTAAAAATGAAAAACGGGTTAGCTAACCGGTTTTAAACCTCACTCAGCAGAGCTAAATCGAGATTTATAAATTATAATTATCACTAAAAAGAGATGAACAGTATGTATTGGGAGAAAAATTTTTGCTTAGATGGAAATTAGTTGGAGGCCTGGAACGAAATGCTTCTGTTTGCACAGAAAAGGCTACAAAGACTTTGAAGCCATCTTGACACACATTTTTGTAAGAATAACTCACAAATCCTTTGAGTTATTCAGCTAGAAAGAGAACAGTTTAAAATTGTTTTGTGTCAGTCCCACTCTTTTTCCAAAATGAGCAATGATAAGAGGAAAAAGATCATCCATGTCCTCAGTAATGGTACCAACATTCATACTCTAGTTGCCATCTTCAAAGAACCATGAAGAAAACGGTGAATAAATTAAAAAAGGGGAAACAGTAAAAAGGAAAAATGAATCATGAGGTCACAATAGGAATAGGGATCATCATTTCAACTTAGAGATAAAGAGATGAATTAGAAAAGATCCAACACAATCCATAAGACGCTTGGCACGTGAGAAAAGAGTTTCAGCTATGGCAGTCCAAAGAGCAGTGAAGAAAGATCTAGAAAATAAAATCGTACTTGAAATTTTTGAGGCACCTTGTTACTCCAGCATAGAAAGTTAGAAAGATTAGAGTGGGCGAAGATCATCTTGAATAAGTGAGAAAAGGATCCTAGTAGATAGATAGATAGATAGATAGATAGATAGATATTTGAACTTTACTTCCCGGTTACGATGATAGTACCTGTAATAATGGGATTTTACAATACACAATCGCTTTGACATCGTGATTAGAGACCGCAAAGACAAAATGTGCCTCTTTATTGATACGGTAGCCACTGCAGACTGAAATGTATCTTTTTGAAGATCTTCAAAATACAAGGACCTTGAAATCGAAATCTCAAAATTGTAGCGCATGAGGACATTAACAATCCCAGTTGTAGTTGGAGCACTCGGATTGATATGAAAAGATTCTAATCGACTCAGTGAAGGAATCACTGCGTTAATGAAGTACAAACAACTGTACTCACAAGTACAGCCGACAATCTTACGAAGGGCTTTATCGATGTAAAATATGTGCGATTTTTTTAAAAACTGCTCAGTGGAAAATGTCATGATGTCATTTCTGAGAGTTAGGTCTCTGGTGGGAACCCGGAAAGAAATCAGTATACACCAGAAATCAAAGGAAATAAAACAACAACAACAACAAGAACAAGAACAACAATAATAATAATAATAATAATAATAATGCAGCTGAGAAAATACGTAAAAATTACGATAATTAATGTGTTTATTCAGACTAGTAGTACGTTTGGCAAAAAGCTTTCAAAAGATAACTAGGGTTATAATCTATATAAATAAACGGTAAATGCTGTCTGTCCGTCAATGTGTCCTAAACCACTCTAACCCGGGCCACACTTGCTATACATAGACATATTATACTTTTTTGAAATCAGGAGGATAGCGGGATTGAATATCTGCCCTTTATCTGGGGCTTGAATATCCAGCGTTTAGATTTGTGTCCGGATGGGTAGGGAACAGTTAAAAATTCAAATTTGAAAATGACTGGAAAAAAAAATAAGTGATTTTAAAATTTTTTCTTGCAT
Source organism: Acanthosepion pharaonis (assembly GCA_903632075.3). NCBI lineage: Eukaryota > Metazoa > Mollusca > Cephalopoda > Sepiida > Sepiidae > Acanthosepion > Acanthosepion pharaonis. The sequence continues at coordinate 124,485 of CAHIKZ030001094.1, read as the reverse complement.
ATTGATTTTAAACTATGACAAATTCTTTGTGAATTTATTTTTTTTTTTGTTTTAAATTCAGTTTAAAATATCTCCCAAACTTTGTGAATTGAGGAAATCAATTTTTTATTCTTCAAAATGCCAAGGAATCAGAGTTAAAATGAGAGTTTTCGAGACGCGAGTTTTTGAAGTTCAGCAGAGTTTGTGATTTGAAGAATTCAGTTTTTGGCCTTAATTGGAATTTCGACCCAAATCGGTCCTTTGGCTGGAACTGGACTTAGAGAACGAATCAGAGTTAAAATGAGGTTTTGAAGTTCCATGGAGTGAATTGAGGTAATCAATGTTATATCTTCAAAATTATCACTGCTGTTTTCTAAGCTGCCATAGAGGTACCTTTAGTTTTAAGCAGGAAGCGCAGGTAACCCTCCACATGAGATAATTTAAAAGTCCCCACGGAGTGCGGCTTTTAAGCTAGTATTCAAAAAATTAAGAAAAGTTCAAGTAAATGATTTGATTACTTGACTTAAACATTTGGTCCTGGTAATTGTTTCGACCCGAAAATTTTGTGTCAGCTAACCAGATAAGTCCCTGAAACTTTTCTTGATGTATTGAATATATTGTTTGATATAGCCAAAGAAAAGAAGAGGCTGCACTTTTGTCTATGTACGACTTTATAATTATCAGGTCATCCCATAAGTTCTCTCCGAATTTTAACTTTTTGTTAAAATGAACGAAATTTAAAGAGTATTTTATAATGTCTTATGGAGCTGAACATTATTTTTATGTTTAGATGCATTTAAACTGATCAAATTTTATTTAAGAGAATAATAAAATTAAATTTTGTTTGATTAAAACCCTGCTAACATGGAAGTACCCAAGAATCATTTGAGACACATAATGCTTTATGAGTTCAAGAAAGGAAACTCAGCAGCCGAAGCGGCTAGAAACATTCACTCAGTTTATGGAGAGGAATGTGTGAATGAAAGAACTTGCAGAAGATGGTTTACAAAATTCAGAGGTGGAGATTTCATCCTTGAAGATGAAGATCGAACCGGACGTCCAGTTGAGTTTGATGAAAAGCTTCTTGAAGCAGACTTTGAAGAAAATCCTGCTTTATCAGTTGAGGAATTGGCAGTGGTTCTCAGTTCAAACCATACAACTGTTCATCGTCATCTTCAACAACTTGGAAAAGTTCCTAAATTTGGAAAATGGGTGCCTCATGAATTGTCTGAAAACAACCTCAAATCCCGAGTTGACATCTGCTCTTCTCTCCATTCTCGCCAACTTGTTTCACCTTTTTTGGATAGATTTGTAACTGGCGACGAAAAATGGATTTTTTATCGAAATGTTAAGCGTCGTAGACAGTGGCTTGGTAAAGGGGAAGGACCCCAGCCACAGCCGAGAAGGGAACTTCATGGGCAAAAGGTTCTTCTTTCAATCTGGTGGGATCGCCAAGGAATAATCCACTTTAAATTCTTACCACCTAATGCAACAATTAATGCTCAAATATACTGTCAGCAATTAAAGTGTTTGAACCAAGCTTTGATGAAAAAAAGACCTGCTCTAGTGAATCGAAAAGAGGTGATGTTTCATCAGGACAATGCGCGACCCCACACAGCAAGAATCACGTCACAAAAGATCGAAGAACTTGGTTGGGAGAAAATTCCTCATACAACTTATTCTCCTGATCTTGCTCCTTCAGACTACCATTTTTTTCGTAGCTTACAGAATAATTTGTAACACAGGAAGAGGTTAAAACTGACATTGGTGAGTTCTTCGAATCAAAGCCAACAGAATTTTACAGTAATGGAATTAGTAAGCTTGTTAATAGATGGAAGAAATCATAGATAATCAGGGAAAATACATTGTTGATTGAATCTGTAATTAAATGTAACATTTGGTCACTTGTTTTCTTTTTTCAAAATTCGGACAGAACTTATGGGATGACCTGATACTATAAATTATGATATCATATTTTCTCATTTGAGTTTTTAATGTTTTTTTCCAAATATTATATTACGATATAGCGATTTTAAAGAGTAAAACAACATGTTGTTCCGCAGAAGCATGTTAAGAATTCCATGAACTGTGCATGTGAGTTACGAGGAACTTTTAAGGATAATAGAAACAAAAATGGACGCTTATATTTACAATCAGAAAGAGGCATGTAAAATATCTGTGACACGTAACAAAAAAAGTGGGTTTGGAAAATTTAACACTCATAGGACACAATGTAAGAAGCGAGCAGCTTACATAACTATTTTTTAAAGGTTAGGAAATTGTGAAGACAAATGTCCTCATGATCTGATGGAACATGGGCTACAGAAGAAGCATTCGAAAACAGATCCTCAATTTAAAAATTGAGGTTATATTTTGTCAAATTCTTATTCGGGTATTTTTCACGCATCTCCCAAAATCTGTACAAACAGCAATATTTTTGGAATCGGTAGTTGGTTAGACTGAGAACTTTCCAACATTCTTTGGTATATTTATCTAGATTAGAATATAATTCGATATATTTATCTCTACATTTATATAAACATATTGAAATACATGGAAATATACATATGTAAACATATCACTCATTTCTAAATACATTTGACACTTTGATATCAAAAGCGCTGACATTAAAATACCGGCCCTTCAAGTTTCTTTCTTTCCTTTTCTATTTCAGCTCAGCTATATATCCCTCTCTCTTTCTCTCCCTGATCTTCTCTCTCTCCTATCGTTTGATTTTCTTCGTCTTTCATTCTCTCTACAGTACAAGCTTCTTTTTACATTAACTTAACTTTGCGGGATTTTTATTTCTTTTATATTTACTTCTTTTGATTTATCAGCCATCATTCTTCTTGGTATTTTTTTTCTCTCTCTCTCCACCTTGCCTTGAATTCTTCCTAATAATTTCACCTTATCAGGCAGGCTACTGTCACCAGAACTTCCCATGAATGTTTCCTGCTTCTTTGTGCTTTAACACAGCTTCCTCCAGTCGACAAAGTTGATTTTTTTTAGACATTTCAAAAGTCGAAATTTGATGCCGTTGCAAACCCCGTCATCGTTGAATCTCTTTTCAGCGTCTCTTGTGTGTTCATTTTTTTTTCATTTATGCAATTCATTCTTTCTTTCTTTGTACGTATTTTTCGACCTATACTTTCATTCAATGGTTTTTTTTTCCGTGTTATCATTTCTTACAATCATTCATTAGTTCTCGATATTTGTGTCCCCACTTTTTTTTTTTTTTACATTTTCCTTTTATGACTTTGCAGTTTCCTTCTCAGCTGATCGGCATTCGATTTTTCCTTCAATTGTTGACTCTTTCTTTTCACATTTCGTTTATTCTTTTCTTTTTCCTGTTTTCTTCATTTTTTTTTTTATTCAATCTTTATTTATTCGCACGGTTTTGTGTTGTCCTTTACCACTTTTCATTTTCGGCGACTTTCCCGTCTATTTATCAATCCACCATTTGTTTACATTTATTTCCACGTTCCTGTAAATGTTTTTATTCTTTTCTTTTTATTGTCTTTTTCTCTCTTGTTTTCCCATTCGGCTTCATTTCTTTCCTTTTCGTTATGACATTCTTGCTTTTCTAACTAATTCTTTTTTTAGTGCCGATTTAGTATCTTCTTGTTTGCTATGATGCATTTCAGTCGGTCGATACTTTCTTTCTTTCTTCCTTTCTTTCTTTCTTTCTTTCTTTCTCTTCGCCTTTCACAGAGTCTGTCCCTTCTTTCTCTTTGGATTTCAGTCGGTCTATTCTTTCGTTCTTTCTTTCTTTCTCTTCGCCTTTCACACAGTCTCTCCCTTCTTCCTCTTTGCATTTCAGTCGGCCTATTCTTCCTTCCTTTTTTTTTCTTTCTTTCTTTCTTTCTTTCTTTCTTTCTTTCTTTTCATCTTTCACTGAGTCTGTCCCTTCTTCCTCTTTGCATTTTAGTCGGGCTATTCTTCCTTTCTTTCTTTCTTTCTTTCTTTCTTTCTTTCTCTTTGCCTTTCACAGAGTCTGTACCTTCTTTCTCGTTGCATTTCTGTCGGCCTATTCTTTCTTTCTTTCTCTTTTCTTTCTTTCGTTCTTTTCTTTCTTTCTTTCTTTCTTTCTTTATTTCTGTCATTCTTCCTTTCTTTCTTTCTTTCTTTCTTTCTCTTCGCCTTTCAAACAGTCTCTCCCTTCTTCCTCTTTGCATTTCAGTCGGCCTATTCTTCCTTCCTTCCTTCCTTCCTTCCTTCCTTCCTTCCTTCCTTCCTTCCTTTCTTTCTTTATTTCTTTCTGTCTTTCTTTCTTTCTTTCTTTCACTTCGCCTTTCACACAGTCTCCCCCTTCTTCCTCTTTGCATTTCAGTCGGCCTATTCTTCCTTTCTTTTTTTCTTTCTTTCTTTCTTTCTCTTTGCCTTTCACAGAGTCTGTCCCTTCTTTCTCTTTGGATTTAAGTCGGTCTATTCTTCCTTCCTTCCTTCCTTCCTTTCTTTCTTTCTTTCTTTCTTTCTTTCTTTCTTTCTCTTCGCCTTTCACAGAGTCTATCCCTTCTTGCTCTTTGCATTTCAGTCGGGCTATTCTTCCTTTCTTTCTTTCTTTCTTTCTTTCTTTCTTTCTCTTTGCCTTTCACAGAGTCTGTACCTTCTTTCTCTTTGCATTTCTGTCGGCCTATTCTTTCTTTCGTTCTCTTTTCTTTCTTTCTTTCTTTATTTCTGTCATTCTTCCTTACTTTCTTTCTTTCTTTCTTCTTTCTTTCTTTCTTTATTTCTGTCATTCTTCCTTACTTTCTTTCTTTCTTTCTTTCTTTCTTTCTTTCTTTCTTTCTTTTTCTTTTCTTTTCGCCTTTCACACAGTCTGCCCCTTCTCTTTTTTGCCTTTCAGACAGTCACTTCTTTCTTTATCTCTTTCTTTCTTTCACTTTTTTTTTTTTTCTCGTCTTTCTATTTCATCCTTTTTCACCTTTCCATCAGTCACTTCGTTCTTTTTTTTTTTTATTTATCTCCCCCGTTCAGCGAGTTGGTTCTTTTTCTTTCTTTATTTTTGTCTTTTCTTTCTTTCTTTCTTTTCACCTCTTTTTCTCATTGGCTCTTCTTACCTTCTTTCTGTGAATATCTCTTTGTTTTTCTTTCCCCATTTCGATATATCTTCTCAAGCACGTGATGATCTTTTACGACAAAGCTTACCAGACACTGTGTCGCGACATTTTACTGTCACCGATAATCTTCTATCTTCAGCTAGTAAGTAAATTTTCATTAAATTATTTTTTTTAATGTACATTTTGAATTATATATTTAGCTTGGCTAACAAAACTTAAGTAATGTGTCACAAAAATTTTTATTTATAAAAAGTTTAGAGATCTCGCAAAAATTTTGAAAACTTCTGTTTTAAGCAAATGCGACCAATGGATGCATCTTCCTCCCGTTATGACGTTTTAAAAAAGACACGTTTTATCCTAGTTAAACAGGAGATTTAAAATTAGTAAGTGCATTGATAAGCATTGTGAAAATTAACTGTCAAAAAAAAGATAATTAATTATAGGGGAAAGTTAAATTAACTGCAATTAAACATTAATATCTGAAATTTTACAAACATCAATTCAGTTATTCTTATTCTATATGCCGTGTCTCTTCAGGACGTTGGCGATCATGGCTCTCCACAATTTCCTATTCTTTATAGCTCTTAATAACTTTTATCTTTTTGCCATCGCTCCCAAACACTTCTCCACCATTCATTCGTTCCAGCTTGCTAGGTAGTGCGTTGCCTTCCTATGACCCACTTACCTTCACTCCGTACAGGGAGTATCAAATTTTCCAAGCGTTCTTTCCTCATTATGTGCCTCATAAATTTCAAGTGTCTCTTCCTGATATTAAACATAATTATCCTTTTAGTTGCCATCGTCTCCAGAACTTCGTCGTTGTTCACATGTTCGGTAAATTTGTATTCTCATTATCCTTTTGTAGAATCACATTTCTCTTGATTCAGGCCTCTTCACATATGAAGAGATTGTCCAGAATTCACTGACATATAGGAGGAATGGTAATATATAACAGTTCAGTGCTTTTGAGAAAACTATATAATGATTCTAAATGCATTAATAATATTTCCTTTATCTTAAAGTCATTTAATATTCGGTATTACTATTCAGACCGACATTCTATGGTCTTTAATTAAACAGAAGACGGTTAATAATTGATGATAAAAAATAATTAGACAATCCTTTATCTGATAAAAAAAAACAAATGATGTATAGCCATGGATAATATATGGGAGGGGCAAAATATTGTTACAGCTTTGAAATCTGTGATTTTAAAGATATATATATATCACAACTTCAAAATAACAGATCCTATGTACCCTTACCTCTAGACCCAACTAGCACATTCAAAACAGAATTATCACTTCTCTCAGAACCTGAACTACAACATAAAAAATACCATAAAATCTCTTATTCCTGAGAACCCTAAAACAGCAACATTCTACACTATCCCAAAACTACATAAACTCCCCAAAATCCTTTCAGAAAAACACCCTAACACTTTTTCATCCGACCCACATCAAATTACACAATCAAATAATGAAGAGAACATCTATGAAATTTCAAAAACCCTTAAAATCATGCCACTTGGTAGACCCATAATATCAGGCATTGGTACCCTCACAGAACTTATATCTGGGTACATAGACAATATCCTAAAACCTTTATTGCCCGAAATACCTAGTTATATTAGAGACACTACTGACTTTCTCAACAAATTACAAAACATTAACTTAGTCCACCATGATACAATCCTAGTAACGATGGAGGTTTCGTCCCTTTACACGAACATTCCACATGTTGAAGGAGTATCAGCTTGCTATGAGTTCCTTAGTAACAAAAAATTACCTAACTACCAAATTACAGATATATGCCAATTAATAAATTTCATCTTAACACATAATAATTTTAAATTCAACAACAAACACTATTTACAGATTAGTGGCACAGCAATGGGCACAAAATGGCACCTAGTTATGCTAATATCTTTATGCACATTCTAGAAAAGAAGATACTAGACAATTCAGAATATAAACTATCACATTACTTTAGATATATTGATGACATTTTCTTACTATGGACTCATGGATCAGAAAATTAAAAACCTTTTTTCATTTTCTGCAAATAATTTCCACGATACAATTAAATTTACCATGGAGCACTCATACACATCCATCCCTTTCTTAGACGTTATGATAAAATTAAACAAACATACACTTTCTACCAGTCTATACAACAAACCCACAAACCAACATAAATTCCTGCACTTTAACAGCTGTCATCCCTTTAAATTAAAAAAATCTATTGTATTGAATCAAACGCATATGCTCAGACCATTTAGATTTTCTATACAACATTAATAACTTAACAAAACAATTCCTAAAATGCAAATACCCAATAAAAATAATAAAAGAAGCACTAAATAAAACTATCCTGATAAATCGTAACACACTTCTCACATACAAGAAAAATAAAAACAACAATCGGATTCCCATGGTTTTTAACCACAATCAATATTCCCACACACTTATTCACAATTTAAAAGATGATTACAAGAACCTCCAATTAGACAACAAGATCAAAGACATTTTCGATAAACCACCCATAAATGCAATGAAACAATCTCCTAACCTATCAGCTATCCTCACCTCTACCAAATATCTAAACAATAGAAACCAAACAGGAAATTACAAATGTAACAAACCTCGTTGCTTAGTTTGCAAACATTTAATAATAATAATACATTTTCCGTACCCAACACCAATATCAGGATACAGCCACCTAACCTCACCTGCGATACCCATAACGTAATCTATTATTTATTCTGCAACTTATGTCCTAATAGTGGATATATTGGTGAGTCTGGAAACAATTTTAGATTTCGTTTTAATAACCATAAACAAACAATACGTCAAAACAACCCTTATTCCCCCATAGCTAAACACTACAATCAATCAGGACACACATTAGAAAACTGCAAATGTTTATTAATAGATTCCGATTTTACTTCCACATTCACACGCAGAAAAAAAGAAACATATTGGATTTTAAAATTAAATACACATAAACTAGGGTTGAATAGGGACTTAGGTGTTTTAAATCTTTATAAATATTTCAATAGTTAAGCAATTTTTTTTTTATAGATATAGTAAAAAAAAATTTTTTTTTAAATATTTATGAGTTAGATTTAAGTTAGGAATATCCGAACAGTGACGTTCCATATCACGTGACGTCCGCGTCTCACGAAGGACGCTACTTGCTAACAAACAGTAATTTTAATTTATTTGTAACAAACAGTTATTTCTGATGAAAAATTGAGGACAATTTGAAATATCAAATATATATATAAATAAATAAATACTTTAATAAAATAAAACATTATAATTTTTAATTTGAAACTTTTTCTATATATATATATATATATATATATATATATATATAAGTGTGTGTGTGTGTGTGTGTGTGTGTGTGTCTATATAAATATATATATATGGATATCTTCCATAAAATTTGTCTCCGTGTGATCTGTGGCTATACTTTTGACGATGTGGCATGCAATGCTGATATTCTTGCAAAATGCAACATTCCTAGAATTGAGACTTTCCTGATGCAGTCACAACTTCGGTGGGATGCTCATGCTGCAGGGATGTGTGATGACATAATACCGTAGGTCCTCATGTATAGCCCACTTGACAATGGACAAAATGGACATATATATATATATATATATATATATATATATATATATATATATAAAAACAAAGAGTAAAGAAAGGGAGAGTAAGGATTTTTATTATTCGTAAAAAAACCGGTTTAAATGTAGCCTAACTTCTTCCATTTTTAGTCGTTGTGTTCATATTGATACGCGTTGTCTTCGATTGATCTCTGAAGAGCGAGGAGCGATAACCAGTTCGCTCTATCTGAATAGACTTTGAACGTTCACCTATCATGGATAGGTGTTCTCTCAAGGAGAATTCATTGCTTTGAACGTCTACTGGGACCCGACATCAACTGGTACTCTCATATACGATCTATTGCTTAACATGATTGCAAACTTATCGCTTCGTGATACCGCTTCAGTAAATATCTACTCCACCTGCCATACTGTATCTATACAAGATACAGATCTAACCAAAAATGGAATATTGTTGCTATAACTAGATTAGAGTTGCCCAGAACTGAATTACCTGCCTACGCGGACTTGTGGGTAATGAATTTTTCTTCACCTTACAACCCCTTTCCTACGGACGAAACTTCAAAAGACGAAATTTCATACCACGAAACATATTAAACCTCTATCTTGAGTGGCTCTTGGACCATGTACGGGGTGAAAATTAATAAAAAAAAAATTCTACAAATCATATTTTCTCAGTGAGTTTCAATATTTCAATTGCCTCATTATGACGCTGAATTTTAATTTTTGCTTCTATTTTTCTGAAAAATTCGTCGTTACTGACATGTTCAGTTCATGGTATTCTCAGCATCCTTCTGTAGAGCCACGTCCCTCTTCGCTCAATCTGTGAGGAAATTGTGCATCATTCACCGTCAGAGAGTATATTTGATATTACGTAGCAGTTCATCACATTTTATTTGTTTCTAACGCAATTTGCTTCTTTCTTATTGCCTTGTGTTTATAGGAACTTTACTTCAGGCGTAGTGTCTTTCTTTTGCATGTTTCAGACGTTAGCGAATATTTTAATAAGTTTGGAAATATTTATTTCTTTTGATACTTGCAACTGACCTATATGAATATCTTCTCTGTTTTATTTCGCCCGTTGGGGACACAATTCAGTGTCATTTTTCACCAGTACAAATAACATACATTGATTTAATTGCCGAGTGTAAGATTTAATTTTCTTCACCTCTCAATAACGAATATTTCCGATTTGGTTTTCTATATTGACGACATAGCAAAACTGTTGCTCTGACAGCCATCTTTATGTTCTATTTGGGCTGCTTAAAACCTATCATCAGGAATGGATATCAGACACACCGTTTGCTTTGACTTATACCCTTACACTTTGTTATGGTCCGGTTCCTTGTACCACGGTGATAGTCCAAGGTGGAACCAATAAAGAAGAACTCGAACACAGGTATGGAATAACACAGATATATTACAAACAGGAATATATACAGAGAAGTAGAAAGTGTTAATACGAGCAATCGGGTTTAGTAGTAATTGTCTGAACGCGACTCTGTTTCGGACTGCCTCTGACTCGACTGACTAACTCGCTCTGACTGACTGACAGACTCCTGACGGACCACACTCCAAACTTCAGACTGAACGGTATTCAGTCACCCCCCCACGAGGGCATCATGTGGCACAAGGCCGGTTTAACGTGGGATCTCCGAGCCTGTGGACTCGGCCAAAAATATGCCCTTTGAACCCGTATAAACGGGTTCAGGGTCGGTTTACCTACCCGAAAGTGACTCCGCCCTTCGGCGTAGCCTCGTTCGGGTTCCTCCCCGCCCGAAGGCAGAGAGTTCAACCAATCAGCCGGTCAGCCGGTCGCCCGACTTCAGACTAAACTCCCTGCTTCCTCTTGAGGTGCACTATTTATTACGTATGGAATAGTCCATTATGTTATTATGGGTAAGGTCCCATAACACACCTGAAGCTATTTAGAGAGGAAGAAATAAATTAACCTTGTAAAAAGTGGCCGGAATAATTTATCGCACAGTTTCACCTGTACAGCTTCAAACGCAAAGTGAATCAATATACATTTTGCACGCTGTACTTTCGCTAAGATGAACAGTTGGCACTGATAGGAAAGATCGAAAGAATAGCACACAAATTATATCCACAAATACATAAGTCTAAAAATAATGGAAGCATCAATAATTAAAAAGAAACAACAGTCAATAACATCAACTATGAACACGCCCACAATGTGGTGACTGACAAAAAACATTCTAACACTCTAGATACATATATAAAGAAACCTACACTAAAAAATCCTTGATAATGGCTAACAGAATAGCCGAAAGCGCTTTGAAAATATATAGAACATTTGGACAGATTTTTACACACCTTTATGTCCAGAAAAGGAAAAAAAATTACGAAAAATTGAATAAAAAGATTAATAGCAGTACTTTGTCAATCGTCTTTAGTAACATTTGTATAAAAGAGGTATTGCTGCTCAAATACACACGCACACACACATGCGCACACACACAAACACACACACATATATGGTTGTGTGTGCGTGCGTTTATAAATACAACTATGAATATCTTTATAAAAGTGTTATATATATATATTTATATATCTATATATATTTATATATATATATATATTAAAAGGTATTATATATATATATATATATATATATATATATATATATATATATATATATATATTATAAATATTTTATATATATATATATATATATATATATATATATATATATATATATATATATATATATATATTTCATTAAATGCGACAGACAAGATTAGATCGCATGAGAAATGCGACAGACAATGATTAGATCGCATGAAATAAAAAAAAAAACTAAATAAGTTTTTTTTTTATTTCTCATGCGATCTAATCATTTTTTTTTCATTTCAGATGATAAATAATATAAAAACTGTCCGAATGTTCTTTTTATCCGAGCGCTTTCGGATATACATTTAGCCATTTTCAAGGATTATATTTTAATTGTTTAAAATAGTTTATTGTATGTATGTTTTATAAAATGTTTTCATTTTTCAAAACACGGTCAAGATATTATGTCCGTGTTCAAAGTTAATATTATTAAGTGTTGGTTTGTTTGTTTTTATTAATAAGGCTTCCATTAAATAATTATTAGATCGCATGAGAAATTGTAGAAAAAGCTACATATATATACCTGTCTGTCGTTTTCAATGAAATCTGTATATATATATATATATATATATATATATATATATATATACAGATTTCATTACATGCGACAGAAAAGGTGCTTTCCCGTTGGGGGAAACCTGGAGAAATGATTCTAACCTAGTTCCTTTAAGCTATTTCACTGATTAGTGTCACTGCTCTGTTTTGTCCTATTTGCTAAAGGCATTGAGTACTTTAGTTTATTGGCTTGATAGGTGAGTAATATTTTTCTTTTCTACTTATGTTTCCTTTCCTTCTTTTTACCAATCGTTTGGTTTATCATATATATATATATATATATATATATATATATATATATATATATATATATATATATATATAATCGTTTTAATCATATATATATATATATATTATAGCAAGAGTGAAGATTGTGGGTTGAGGCTACTGTTAGATTATCTGACCTTTTAGATCGTGCTCTCTCTCTTCAAGACGATTCAGACTAGCAGATTGAAAAATGCTGAGTCCACCATATATATATATATATATATGTGTGTGTGTGTGTGTGTGTGTGTGTGTGTGTGTGTGTGTGTGTGTGTGTGTATATTAGGCTGAATATTGCATTGAGTAATGAATAGACTGATGATTGCTATATACATATTCTCTTTACCTAAAAACTCTATCTCCGAATTCATCACCCTCCCTCGAAATTGTTTGTTAATGAAGACATATTTACTTTCAACACTGCTTTCTGTGCTTAATTTGTGTATAGAATTCGTACCATGCCAATCATTTCTTTATCAATCTAGTTACTTGCCTCTAGAAAAAATATCCCCAGTTATGAAAAGAAAGATTTGTCAAAATGTTTAAGATTCTATTCTTTAAGTTTCGTGCAGCAAGCAGAATGTCAAAGATATAATCTCTGATCAATTTCAAATTCCACTTGTTGATGGAACCTCTATGTACGTCTGATTATTAAAGTACAACAAAACTTGTCAAAATATCACTTTATCCTCAGTAAAAGTCTGGCCAATATTGTGAAAATGTTTTTTTTTTTCCTTTTTTTTTCTTTTGGCCTCCAGATACGAGTAAACTGGTGAGTCATGTTTCTTTTTCTTTTTTCTGTTTTTTTGTTTTTTGTCACTTTTATTTTTCGCCCTAATGTTCCTATTTCTGAAATAGAGGACTTCGTGGTGTGTTACAATTAAGAAGAACTATTTCATCTTATCTCGAAGGAGAATCATCATGTTTTACCCAACGAGTAAGTTTCATTACCCCTCAAGCAAAATAGATAAGTAATATCGAAAGCTTAGGCATATGTATAATAGGAGTTCCTCACGCTTCCGCTCTCTCTATTTTTCTGTCAGTCTGTCTTACAATATATATATATATATATATATATATATATATATATATATATATATATATATATATATATAATATGTGTGGGGGTGTTTAAGATACAAAGGGTATCAAAATTACACATACTTCTTAAAATCTTTCCAAATGATCAAACACCAGATATTTTTGGGAAAGGCCTCATGGTAGGGTCGATAACTTTTCTACGCTTCTCATCTTATCTAAGATAGCAGCCACTCCTTATTTTATACATTCTGATTGGATTATATATATATATATATATATATATATATATATATATATATATATATATATATATATTTATTTGTTTTTTATAACTATTTTTTGCAAAATAAATCCTTATATTTGCCGTGATAAAGAACATCAGATGATGAAACGCGTCGGCTACTATAAGTCTGCAGTTATTCTTTATTCATATATATATATATATATATATATATATATATATATATATATATATATATATATATATGGCGTGTGTGTGTGTGTGTGTGTGTGCGCGAGCGCGGTTGAATTATCTAGACATATTATGTCTATTTATTTTCACGTTAATGCTCTCAAATTCACGGATCAGTTTCTTAGTGCTGTTACAAAACTGATTAAGAAAGTTGCCATAGTTTTGGTTATTTCTTTTATTTTCCCAAGTAATTTCAATCTCAGTCTCAAGGATATTTCTGAAAAAATGCACAACTATCAATTACACGAGTCTTAGCAAATCATCTCTGAAGATGATCTTGGATGAGATTGAAAGTACTTGTTTAAAATGTAATATTTAAATAGAATTTTAAAATAGCTATAACAGATAAAGTTCAGGCTTCTTTTTAAAAGTCTCCATCACAACAGAATGCAGATTTTATTGCAGTTACAATAAGTTTGTCTTTGTAAATTACCCCTGAAGATGATCTTGGCAAAGATCGAAATTACTTGTGTTAAAAAAAACCCAAAAAACTACGCCTCCTCCCTTGATGAATTTTATCTTAACACTCTTGAAACGTTATTTTTGGTGGATACTCGTATTTGAGTAGACGATCCGTTTTCTTTTTAACAGTATTAATCATAATCGAGAAAACTGGTTAAAGATTCGAACCTGCGTCTGATCGACGTGCCTTAACCGCTCGGCTACGAAGAACTTCACAATGAAGCTCGGCAAAATAGAACCGTGCTTGATTTTGAAGTTCTTAGAAGTCAAGCAGTTCACGTACGTCGGTTTCAACTGCAAAGAGGGACAGAGGTTCGAATCATGCCGGACGTTTAGCACCATTTTCATTGAATGCCAGTAATTACACCTCATTATAATAAAAAAAAAACTCCTTGCAGGTAAATAGAGAAAATTTCCTGAAAAGCTAATCATGGTGCGTGACTCTCGATTAAACGTTTCGAGAGAAAATGGAAGAAATGATCTTTTGTTGACGAAAACGAGTCTATGTCGCTTGGCTGTAGGTTAAGAAAACAATCCATACATTTTCATCGGCGAAAAGAGATGGTGCTAATCAATCTATTCAAATAATTACGGGTTTATAAACAATTATGAATATTTAGATAGATAGATAGATATGAACAGAGAGGGATAAATACATAGATAGATCAATAGAAATAGAAATAGATAGATAGATAGATAGATAGATAGATAGATAGATAGATAGATAGAAGTATATTGTGTAAGATAGACAGATATAAGTATATTGTGTAAGATAGATAGATAGATAGATAGATAGATAGATAGATAGATAGATAGATACAAACAGAGAGGGATAAATACATAGATCGATAAAGATAGAGAGAGACTGAGAGATAGATAGATAGATAGATAGATAGATATAAGTATATTGTGTAAGATAAATAGATATAAGTATATTTTGTAATATATATGTATAGATAGATAGATAGAAAGATAGAAACAGAGAGGTATAAATACATAGTTATATCGATAGAGATAGAGAGAGACCGAGAGAGATATGAAAATAGATAGATAGATAGATAGATAGATAGATAGATAGATAGGTAGATAGATAGATAGATAGATAGATAGAAACAGAGAGCGATAAATACATAGTTATATCGATAGAGATAGAGAGAGACCGAGAGAGATATGAAAATAGATAGATAGATAGATAGATAGATAGATAGATAGATAGATAGATAGAAAGAAAGAGTTTGATAGGGATATGCCGAAATTAAGGGAACATCGATACATAATTTGTGACACTCATAGTGGATAACAATAAATAATTATAATGAAATACTATAGATTATTTGACTAGAAACCTTTATGTATCTATCTACCTATCTATTTATGTCAGACTATTCATATCTATCTATCTATCTATCTATCTATCTATCTATCTATCTATCTATGCCTGATCATATCTATCTATCTTTCTATCTATCTGTCTCTGTGTTTGTCACTTTTTCTACTTGGCTGTCTGTTTTGAGTGCGTAAGTTCATCACCTCTTTTCCTGGCTCCTCTCCGTACCTCACCCAAATCCTGTCATATTGACAACTTTATTTTTCACCCGATTATCGATCAAATACAAATCGGCTTATGATATCTATTTTTCGGTTGAATGTGTTTTTTTAAGAGGTTTTATTGACGCGAAAGGAAAATTAGTTGTGGAAAAGATGAAGAAAGCCGCTCTATTATGAAGAAGATGTTATTTTACACAGTGCTTCTTATGTGCCGTTCTTGACTTTCTTGTGACAAGACGATGAAAGAAAGTAAAACAGAGGCAGAAGGAAAACCAAAGACAGAAAGAAAGACGAAAAAGAAAGAAAGAAAGAAAAGAGAGAGTAGGAAAGATGATAAAACAAAGAAAGAAAATGAGAAAGATAGAAAAAAGAATGAAATAAGAACAAAACGAAGAATTTGTGTACGAACAGAGGCAAGGGAAACAGTAAAAAAAAATTAAGATCTGTATGATTTTCAGAACTGAAGGTAAAGAAGAAAAAGAAGAAAAAAGAAGAAGAAGAACAAGAAGAAAAAGAAGAACAAGAAGAAGAACAACAACAAGAACAAGAAGAAGAAGAAAAAGAAGAAGAAGAAGAAGAAAAAGAAGAAGAAGAACAACAACAACAACAACAAGAAAAAGAAAAAGAAGAAGAAGTAGAAGAAAAAGAAAAAGAAGAAGAAGAAGAAAAAGAACAAGAAGAAGAACAACAACAAGAACAAGAAGAAGAAGAAAAAGAAGAAGAAGAAGAAGAAAAAGAAGAAGAAGAAGAAGAAGAAGAAGAATATAACAGCAACAACAACAAAAACAACAAAGGAGATAGTGTCTTATCATTTTTGGTAACCTGATAGATTTTGGCTTTTGTTTTACTAGAAAATGATTTCAGTCGAATACAGCAAATAAACTTTTTTTTTTTATTTTTGCAGCAGAAGACAAAGAAACAAAAATGCAACTTTGGAAGAAGACGGAGCTAAAAAAAAGATAAGACGAAAATAGCAAGAATGAAAGGACAGTCTTTAATGAAAAGGTCTAAAAAAGAAGAAGAAGAAGAAGAAGAAAAAGAAGAAGAAGAAGAAGAAGAAGAAGAAGAAGAAGAAGAAAGAGGAGCTTAGAAAAACCGTAAGAAGCATTTCCACATCAAAGTTCTTCGCTTGGATTCGGGCGTGTACATTGGTGTGAAGGAGATTTAGGCAAGGAGGCATTAATCCTAATCCCGCAGTGAATGCCGAAAAAATAGCAACGAACGTTAACTAAAATAAATGGAAACAAATGAAACAAAATCGCGAAGTAAAGCAGACACTAAGTTGGTTTAAATTATCTAAAAATTAAAATCAAATAATGTTTTACACATTTTTTTTTTCAGGCAGGGAAACTTGTGCCCGATTAAGTTCATCTTCTTTACTTTCCGCCCCGTTCTATTTTCATAAATTCTTGTATTCTAATCTATCACCTTTATTTTCGTTCCTTTCTTGTTTTTATTCTTCCTGCATTGTCCTGTCACAAAGGTTAACATATAAACATCGGTTGATTTTGTTTCGCACTGTCATTTCATGGTAAATGTAGCTAAAATCCGAGAAAAAAATTATCAAGAGGGATTTTCGCGTATTTTGTTAAGCAAATAACCGACTTTTACCTTGATTTTAATTTCTTTTTACAAGCGTAAAAGCGCTTTTTTGTTCTTTCTGAAGATTATCGGGCCCTTTTCTTCAGAATATATACATACTTGTTTTGTTTTTGGGTGGAGCTATATATTTCACATACTTTGAGGATAATAAAATACAAAATAACAAAAGCTGAACAGAGTCCCGAAGGATAGCAATTTGAGATCCATGATCATTGGCTCAGAATAACTAAAAATTGTATCGGATAAGAATTAGTATTTGCTACAGTTAAATTTGTATATCATCCGACACAGTGGCCCTGGGAAAAGTATATTACATCTCTCAGTATATTTCATAATATTTGGGTTTAGCACGAGTGTGGGCTGGGAGCTGTAATTTGTGAATTAAGCTAGCAGGATTGAGTTAAAGGGCTGTAAAAGACGAAACATTTTTTTTTCCAGAAAAAGACAGACCCTTAGCTCACGTACAGAACCACCGCCCTCTATCATTTTAGAAACAAATGAATAAATCATAATTAATTTTCAACTGTTTTTCATCATCAATGATTTTCCTCCACTTTCAAAATTCAGATCAAACATCACTATTTTATCGACCCGCTTTTATATGTATATATACACCCTTGTGCAAATTGATTGAGAGAAAACGAATAATTCAGTTATTATTTACTTTTTTGTGTTATTACCAATTAAACATGGCTCAGTGCACATATTAGTAGTTCGTATGTCCATTCCTTGCCGAGTGACCACATATTCTCAATTGGATTTAAATCAGGAGAGATTCCGGGCCAGTCTATAGTACTTTGATTTGCTCACTGGTAAGGCTTACCAGTGTGTTCGTGCATGGTTACAATTTTCCTACGCTTCCATGGAGTAGCATCCATCGCAGGCAATGGCTGTAGGACAACTAATCGACAGACGAGACAATAGTGTCTGGGTGTGATAAAAACGCAATATGATGCAATATTTTTCAAGGACAAACAAATTTCATCACACACCCCGAAAATAGATTCATATTACTGCAAATGAACTAATCTGAGGAAAATAGAATCGATTATACACTGTCACTCAAGGGGTTCTAAAACTGACTGTATGGTGAAAAAGGAAATTAAAGGGCTGTTTCAAGTAATTTGCACAAGGGCGTATATATATATATATATATATACATATATATATATATATACACACACACACACACACACACATATATATATATATATATATATATATATATATATATATATATTATTAAAAAACAGAAAAACATCGTGATAAACACGACTACACCATAAACAGCCACAGCTTTCATCTATAACTAAAATGGTGACTTCCTACAGTTCAATGTGATATACTAAGCTTCTGACAAATGAAACTGACAAAAATATATATCAGAATAAACGCATTCCTCTGGTTTCTTAGACCAAGCACCATTTATCAAAAAATGTTAACAGTCAAAAAACTCTCAAAACCAAAAATTACAAACCAAACTAATAACAAAATACGAAAAACATTAGCAGCTTACAAATCTTCTACACAATGTAAGCTTTACCTACAGGAGAATATAGTAATAACCACTTATCAAGATTAATATAAACTTCTAAGCAAAATATCAGTCCCCTATTCCAAATGGGGACACAAAAATAAATTTCTCCTACGCTATCCACAGTCTCATAAGTGTTCTAATAAATAAACAATAAGTGAACAATAAGTAATAAAATTTAGTACGAAAATGCTGATAAATGATGGATAAACTAATAAAATAAAGCTAAATAAAAAAATTTGGAAAATTTGATTTAACCCTTTCTCCAACTTCCGATAAACCTTATGGCCTACACAAAGAGGAGTAATACTGAATTTGGCGATCGCTTCAACCCTGAAACTGTAGTCTTTTTTATGTCCACACTACTTATATTTAAAATATAAGTATGTACTCTATAAATTTCAAACTGTATATATGTGTGTTTGTGCGTTTGCGTGCGTGCGTGCGTGTGTGTGTTTATGCGTTTGTGTGTTTCTGTGTTTGCGCGTGTGTGTATTTTTGCGTGCTTGCTGAAATCAATTTCAGTATGTAAAGCAATATAACGTGTATTTTCACTAAATATTTTCAATCAACGCTGGTCATATGAAGTTGATGTCTCATTCTATGAGCTTTCATTGTCTTTTTGATCACCTGACGCAATTTCATACGATTCTGGTGCTTCTGGATTTGGTATTTCTTCATTATGGGGGGATAGAATGTAAAGGTGATGGAATTTGGGGATATTGCACCGTTAATTTTTTTTTTCTTTGACAGTCCCTTAGCAATTGGAGGCATCATGCAACATGCAGTGATCTGATCGGTTGGGTCTTTGCAAATTATAGACACAGCAAAAGGCATAGATTTTTTCCCTCGTTCCTGGTCAATCATTGACTGAGATCTGTTGCACATATATTACAGCATATGTGTAGTGCCTACGTCGTGTCTTGGTCTCCAATTTTCCCCTGACTTCATGTACACCGCCAGGCTCATAGATTGGATTCACAATTATTATCACTTAACGCTTTAATTAACTGTATGTATTATTCTGTATGGAGAACTTGGAGACTTAAACCGAACCTGACTGCTGATGAGTCCTGCTGCTGCGTGTTATGCTTGACTGCACTCATTGAGCTGCTCTTTTTACAACTTCTACTGTTGGGGACTACCTGTCATTTGTCTTTCCGTCTTTATTAGTAGCTCAGATATCGTAGTTATTTCTATTCTAAGCCTACGAAGCACTACGCCTCTAACCTAGCATGTACACTAATTCTTTCTGACATCTTATTCTCCGGTGTTCTTTCTTGAATTTTCACTTAATTCCACCGGGGGTTGATGACTACCGTTTTCTCTCCATACATGATCAGTCATTCCTGATTTCATTGTTTCTCTACTTACAACGTTTTTTTTTATGCTTCTCCAGCCTTACTTCTAGGAGACGGCTTCACTTTATATATAATTCTTGATCATGTCCTTTAAAGTATTTATTTTTTCTATTTCCAAGGGTAACTTTTGGTTTGTGTGTATACGAATGCCTTGAATGGCCTAATCCTGCTCAATTATAGAATTCCGTATCACCTTTCCTATCCAATCATGTTTATTTTCTAATGTTTCTGAATAAATTTACAGCATTTAATTATTATATAGTTGACGGCTTTTTCTGCGTTTCTTTTCTGACGACATGTATTGGGTTGGCAACTAAGTTCCGACTGTTTTTTTTTAATTTTTTAAAAGGTTTAATAAAAAATAACAAGGAATTAATCAATAATCTCCCTTATTGTTTACAACTTCTTCCCAACGTTCAAAAACATTTTCAATACCTCGTTAGTAGAAATCACCCTGTTTCGACTCGAAAAATTCATCCAACCAAGCTCTCAATTCTGCATCAGAATTGAACGAAACTCTACGCATAGCATTTGAAAAGAGATCGAAAGAGGTGGAAATCCGTTGGCGTCAAATCGGGAGAGTACGGTGGGTGTGGCAGCATTTCCCAGCCATCCGTTTGAATGGCTTCCTTGGTCATATTTGGCGATATGAGGGCGGGCATTGTCGTATAGCAAAAGAACTCCATGCTGCCGATTAGGTCTTTTCTCTTGAATAGCAGTGTTGTGTCGTTCCATCTGTTGAACATAGAGTTCCGTGTTGACCGTTGAAGCAATTCGTAATAGATAACCCCTTCCCAGACCCGCCATACGCACAACATCGTTTTACGCGGATGAAGATCTTGTTTCCCGCGCGGTGTGGCTTGTTTACCGGGGTTAAGCCATTCCTTACGCTGCTTCATACTGATGAACAGGCACCATTTTTCGTCACCAGTAACTGCAGAGAAATCGTTGCTTGTGTCCATGGGTTGATTGGTGACTAGCAAGCAAACCAGCGGAGATTGTGGCTCGTTGATTTTTGTTGGTGTCACTTAAAGCATTCGGAACAGATGCTCCACACTTCTAAACCTTTCCCAATCGAAGGAAGATGCTTCTCTATAGAGGTGTGGGAGCATCCCATTTTCTCTGTCAGTTCCCTTGTCGTTTGACGAGAATTTTCGGGCAAAAGTTGGTTTAATCGCTCTTCATCGAACCAGACGGTCAGAACGAGGTGCGTCTTTGAGGTCAAAATTTCCACTTTTGAACTTGGGATTCTAATCCCGAGCGGTTCTTTCAGCTATGGAATCCCCTCCACACACACGACAAAAGTCGCGAGCAGCTTTTGCGGCCTTCGAACCTTGATTAAAAGCAAAAAGGAGGTGTCGAAAATGCTTATTTTTCTTAACGACATTCCGTTTTAATGATCTGAAAGTAAACAGAAATTAACTTATATTAAATCGAAAAAAAAAATAGATTACAAAATGATTACAAAATAGAATTCTCGAAAAAAATAGATTCCAAAATTTTAAAAAAATCGACGGGAATTTAGTTGCAAAACCAATAAAATTGAACTACGTTATATCTCTATTAGCTTTTAGCTCGTTCTAATTCAACTGCTTTTTATTTAATACCATATCTATTTCTCTTATCAAGTGTTCTCTGCGCAACAATGCTCTTTGTTTATTAATATTACATATATGCTTTCTTTCTATTTTTTTCCATCATACATTTTGATTTACTCGTTCTTTCTTTTGGGCAGATTTTCTTGTTCGTCTTTATCAATGCTATTGCGATCTTTTATCGGCCTTTGCTTTCAAAGTTACGCGAGAACACCAGCCGTATTTCTTATTTAACAATACAAGTTTCTTTTGTATATAAATGTCTCTCTAACATCGTCAGAGGATGACTTTATGCTGCTATTTCTTTAGAAGCTTCGAAACCCATCACTTTTATTTATTATTCTTATCTGCTTTTATTAAGTCTTGTCTGATATTTATTCCGTTCTATTTTGGGGATTTTTTTTATTTTTGATTTATTTTATTTATTTTTATTTATTTATTTTTTATGAAATCATTTTGTTCGTTATCTCAGTTGTCTTCTTACGCACCCCCCTCATCATTACATTTCATCTATTTGTTATAATTATCATCATCATCTTTATCATCAAGAAATAATAATGATCAGTATTATTAATGTTGGTGTTGCTGTTCTTGGTCCATTATTAACTTTATAATCGCTTAATGTTCTTATCATTGGCTTCATAATAATGCATTATTTTTGTTACTATTACGACAAAGCAATGATTATTGGTTAATCTCTCTCGAAGTTTCTCGTTTATTTTGCTTTTTTATAAAACATTCGGATTTGTCTTTTTCATCTGCTCTATACAATTTGGATTTTGTTCTCTTAGTAATCTATTTCTTCTTCTTCTTCTTCTTCTTCTTCTTCTTCATCTTCTTCTTCTGCTTCTTCTTCTTCTTCTTCATCTTCTTCTTCTTCTTCTGCTTCTTCTTCTTCTTCTTCATCTTCTTCATCTTCTTCTTCTTCTTCTTCTTCATCATCTTCTTCTTCTTCTTCTTCTTCTTCTTCTTCATCATCTTCTTCTTCTTCTTCTTCTTCTTCTTCTTCATTCTTCTTCTTCTTCTTCATCATCTTCTTCTTCTTCTTCTTCTTCTTCTTCTTCTTCATCTTCTTCTTCTTCTTCTTCTCTTCTTTTTCTTCTTCTTCTTCTGCTTCTTCTTCTTCTTCTTCTTCTTCTTCTTCTTCTTCTTCATCTCTTCTTCTTCTTCTTCTTCTTCTTCTTCTTCTTCTTCTTCTTCTTCTTCTTCTTCTTCATCTTCTTCTTCTTCTTCTTCTTCTTTCTTCTTCTTCTTCTTCTTCATCATCTTCTTCTTCTTCTTCTTCTTCTTCTTCTTCTTCTTCTTCTTCTTCTTCTTCTTCTTCTTCATCTTCTTCTTCTTCTGCTTCTTCTTCTTCTTCTTCTTCATCTTCTTCTTCTTCTGCTTCTTCTTCTTCTTCTTCTTCATCTTCTTGTTCTTCTTCTTCTTCTTCTTCTTCTTCTTCTTCTTCTTCTTCTTCTTCTTCTTCTTCTTCTTCTTCATCTTCTTCTTCTTCATCTTATTCTTCTTCTTCTTCTTCTTCTTCTTCTTCTTCTTCCCACTAGTTATTCGCATTCAGTTCTTCATATTCTTCTTTCAAACAATATTAAGCAGACAAGTTCGCCATGTTTATATTTCTTCTTCGTCTCATTTTCTTCTCTTTTTTTTGTATTTTCTTTCATCTGAATTCACCTCTTTATTTCTCTCTATATTATAATTCTGTTTTTATTGTCCTATTTCAAGTTCTTGGTTATTTCAAAAGGTAAAATAATCAATTCTTTATTTGCATTTTTTCCTATTCTATCTTATTCTACTTCATTGTTCTTTATCACCGTATCATTATTATTAGCATCAATATTATTATTATTTACAGGAATATACGCAGAGGAGGCGGATTTTCATTTCTTTCTTTCTTTTTCTTCATTTCTTTCTTCCTTCCTTTCTTTCTTTTTACCTTTATGTTTGCCTTCCTATTTTTGGGCGTTTTCTCCATCTCTTTACAAATCTTTTTCGACGTTTATTTTCTCCCCGTTCATTTTTGGCGAACATTCACACTTCGTTTCCGCTGTGGATGGCTTGAAAGTCTAAGATTGTTCCGAAGAAGTTGGTTCCATTTCACTCGCTATGTTCCTTTCTCGCCACCAGATTTGCAAGTTACACTTACTATTGTGTAAAGAGAAACATTTTTATCAACGAGATGAACACAACCTCTTCTACATAATGGTAATTTTTTAACATGTATTTTATCTACAATATTCCCCACAGTACATATTTGGCTAATAGAGAGAAATCACACAAATACATACATATATATATATATATATATATATATATATATATATATATATATATATATATATATATATATATATAAAATCTAGAATATATTTCTTTGTAAAATGCATGAATATACTACGATATAGGTAGAAAATGTGCAGGTCTCTTTGTACATACAAACATTTCCAAAATAAAAATTAAATTACATTACGCATAATTTACGTTGACTTTCAGTTCGCATTCATGTGGCTTCGTAATTTAAAAAAATCTGCATTTCTGTATGAATCCTTGTACAAAAATAAAATTCTTACATTTGCCATCAGAGGATAAACTGCGGTGCCTAACATAAGTTCTCCTTTTACATTTATTCCTATTGGCTTTATTTATATAGTTTTAGTTTAGGTATATATATATATATATATATATATATATATATATATATATATATATATATATATATATATATATATATATATATATATAATTACTGTTTATTGTTTGATAACTTAACAAATATTAGTGGGCACGTGTTTAGGTCGAGGTTAAATGTTCCTTACTAGGATTTTTCAGTCTACGCTGGTTGTCATTAATTTCCCTGTTTAAGAAAAAACAGTGAACACACACACACACACACACACACACATATATATATATATATATATATATATATATATATATATATATATATATATATATATATATATATATATATATAGATCTTATTAATGCAAATACATTCGTCAAAGAAAAAACGTTAGAATTCATTTCTTTACTGAATGTATTTACATTGACAAGTCCTGGGGTGTTTTTTCTCGGAGACGAAGTGGGTAATATTGGAGTTTCATTCTTTGTAATTCTCCGATCTATCTATCTATCTCTCTCTCTCTCTCTCTATATATATATATATATATATATATATATATATATATATATATATATATGTATGTATGTATGTATGTATGTATGTATGTATATCACGAAATATGACATCATAAAATTATCAGTATCCACATCCTCTCGAATATATATATATATATATATATATATATATATATATCTATCTACATACATATACATATATATATATATATATATACATATATATATATATATATATATATATATCACGAAATATGACATTATAAAATTATCAGTATACACAGCCTCCCGAATATATATATATATATATATATATATATATATATATATATAGATAGATAGATAGATACGAGAGGCTGTAGATACTGATAATTTCATAATGTCATATTTCGATGCAAAATCCAACTATATCTTAGTTTAGAATAAAATTTATTAATTGAAATCAGCTCCATTAGAAACAAAACTTTATTGCCAACAATAAACACATCTATTTCGGTCGCACAGATTCCTTGAATTCTGTCATTAATGAATTACTGGACAGTGTTTTTTTTTATACTATTGGTTGGTTTTTAAATATCATCTCTTGCAAGAAATTGTTGGAAAGCTAATGAAAAATTACTGTCCTCTGTAGAAAGGTGTTGTTGGTAAGATGGATGCCGTAGACATTCGTAGCCCAGTTTGTAGAATTTCTACAGGCATTTGCGAGACGCGCGTTCTTTGAGTTGAATGAGAGAAGAAATCATTATTCTCAATTGACCATTTTTTGAAATAAAACGTTGGTGTGTTTTGTTGTTTTCCTGACAATATGTTTTTCCGTTGAAGTTTTGCCAAACTTCAATATGTAGTTCAGTTTTTCTCAACCAATTCTTGTTTGTGACCCGGTTTTGTTCTAATAGAATCCAGCCCTAGATAAGATCAAATAGCAATTCCCATGTAACAGGAATTAAATTTTATTTACAAAAACAAAATGTAAGAGAAAATATAAACCCTGACGAATGACTAGACTGTTTTTGGTATCAGCTGATACGTGACATCTGTCCTCCTTTACGGCAGCGAATTTTGGACGATCTCCACAAAGATGAAGAAGAGACTCGAGGCAGCGGAGGTATGGTTCTACAGAAGGATGCTTGGGATATTATGGACCGAGCATGTGAGCAACGACGAGTCTCTGAAGAGGATAAAAACAAGAAGAAAGTTTATACCTAACACCACGAAGACCTAGCTAAAATTGTTGGGACGCGTAATGAGAAAGGAGGGCTTGGAGAATCTGATACTCCCAAGTCGAATAGAGAGAAAGAGAGACAAGGGAAAGCAACGCATGATATAGCGAGCAGGCGTAAGCAAATAGATAGCAGAACATGGACTGGGGGAAGTAGCAAAGAGACAAAACAAGGGCAACAAGAGATAGGGCGAAGTGGAGAGCCATGATCGCTTAGGTAAGGAAAGAACACTATACATAAAAATAAAAAAGAAGCCCATGGTGTTTATCTATTAGATTGTCAGGTTGAACTTTTCAATCTGCAATAAATGATGTTTCTTTGTGCGTATATCCTTACGTCCTGAAGATCCCTCCTCAACCTACCAGGTGGCGAGGAAATCAAGTCAGAATGTAACAATTCTTCTTTCAAAAAGCGAGGAATCGGAGAATTTTAGGTTCAGAAATTTTTATTTTGAATTTCAAAGCTCAACTATTTTCCTTGAGCCAACTGCAGGCCTATATTTACAATTTCTCAGCCCCTCCTTATGGGTCTAACTGTCCACGTTGTAGTAGATGTTTCCACTTGCTGACCGCTAAACAGTAACCAAAATCGAAATATTTTTGCTTTCTGGGATGAAGTTTTACACCTAGGTCCAGCCAGTGAACATAACACCGTCAATTGTCATATCAAATGCAATATTTTTTCCCAAATGAAATAATGTAATAAAAAAAATACATCATTTTGGTATTGAAAAACAAGAGCAGAATAAAAATTGTAACAGCAGTTTTTCTATCTGTCTGTATTTGTGGGATGAGGTATTATAATTATTTAAAACGTTTACATTGTTCGGACTGCTTTAACCAGGTATTGAACTCAAAAATCCTTCGGTCCTGTCACTGAATCTAACCAACGCCTTTATCCACTGTGCCATGTGTCCTTAATAGCTTTGAGTTCAATACCTGTTTAAGTCAGTGGGGAACTTGGAGAGGGGAATTAACAAAAGATAACTGAGAACTGACATCCATTAGACATGACATGTGGGACTAGAACAGTCTACCCCAGCGAGCAAAATAAAGGGTTCAGTTCGACATTCCAACCACCTGAAAAAGGCCAGAGCGTACAACGGCCGAAACGTTGTGATAAATATGGCAAGAAAGATGAGGACAATAGTCCAAATAATGTAAATAGTGATATTTCTGTTGCCACAAGTCTTCTTTACGATTTATTTCATCGGAGGGGAAATTGTCCAAAATGCACTGCCGTAGAGGAAGAAAAACAATTAATTTTCCATTTCAGTCAATTATTTGCCGTACGTGATACAAGCTTACGTGTCCATGTCTCTTTCTATTAATAACTGGCTAGGGGGAAAATCTTTCCGCAGTAGGTTTGCCATTTCGTTCTGCGATAGACTGGTTGCCAACCAAGTCTAATGAATCCCAGCTTGTCCTGCTATTCAACTCAAAAGAGAAGTGATTCATGTCTTTTTCAAGGGTATTTGCTCGTATGTGAACCCGATTGGAATTCGAACACAGCTCTCTAATTTTTCATTCCGATCCGCACCGCGCATCCCATTTTGCCTTTTACCTATGTTAAATATATACAAGCTTCTACTATCTCTTTTTACTTATTAAATAAATTTGAATATATACATATCACGTGGAAACTGAGAGAGGGGGAAAGAAAGAAGACAGTAACTATTTCCACTTACTATCAAAATCTCCTCGTTGTCTAATAGTGCCAGATGCTGCCTGTAGAATAGGTTTTCTTTGTAATATATATTTGAAAATCAAACTCTTTATTTGAATTCGTGTATCGCCAGGTGTTATATACATATTAACAACTCTTTCATCCTCTACATAGAGTCTCTATGTTTTCAAATATCTTTTATTTTCTCATCATTAGCTATAGGATATATCGATTTATTTTTATACTTAAAATTGCACCAAGACTGTCTATGTACCAATATATTCACTTGTTTCCATGATATAATATCAAAGGTTTGCCAACAATGGAACACTTTATGTTGATTGTCGAAAGAACAACTTCAACCAATAATTTTCGGGAAACTGAAAATTTCTCTGGTCTAATTGCTGTTATTAACACCAGATATTGACTGATCCATTTTTGTGGCTTTCGTCAAATGCCTTCTATTAGAAAGAGGAAGTAAAATCTTTCTGCAAGGAGAAAATAACCATTAAGGGTATACAGCTGATTAGGGCTGAAGAGTAGATCGGCCGAAACATTCTGCACTAGAACATTGATATGAAATGGTAATGGAAGGAATTATCCCGACAATAGTATGAATGTCATTCATTCTCCAGAAAGAATTTACCATCATCTTCATGGATTATATGTGACACACACACACACACAC
The DNA here is from genome assembly GCA_903632075.3 of Acanthosepion pharaonis. Lineage (NCBI taxonomy): Eukaryota > Metazoa > Mollusca > Cephalopoda > Sepiida > Sepiidae > Acanthosepion > Acanthosepion pharaonis. The sequence goes on along the minus strand of CAHIKZ030001094.1, from coordinate 96,036 downwards.
ACACACACACACACACACACACACACACACACACACACACACACACACACACATATATATATATATATATATATATATATATATATATATATATACACATATACACACACATATATATATATATATATATATATATATATATATATACCCATGTATAACATTGGTGTATACGGGATAAATTAAAAAAAAAAAAATACTATTCTTAAAAGAGTCCTCAATACAGAGTAGAGCAAATATAATTTATTCGAAAATTATAACATAAATAATGCAAATTTTTTTTAAACTCTATACTAAACATTAAATCTGTTACGAAAAAAAAACTAAACAAAATGAACACAAACGATCAGCTTTAAAAAAAAGGACTCGTAACTGGAAAAAAACGAATGAAAAAGAATGTTAACAACAAATACTTTTTCACACCCAACCCAGTTCTGCGGAATCAGAATCAACGTTGAGTTTAAGCAAGCGAATGAGCCAATTGAAGTAAAGTGCCATGCAGATTTAAATTTTTCCCACTTGTGATGAATGCAGCCATCGATTTTTTTTTTTTGCATGCTAGTTAACATTCGTGTCAGTCAGCTGTTGGATCTCACGCTGGCCAATAGAATCTTCCTGCCTATTCATGGCAGCCAGCTATAGGCTCTCACTCTCACTCTGGCCAGTAGAAAACGGCCGCAAACTACATGAAAACTGCCGTAGAAGCATGAAAAAAATCGATTATTTCCACTATCGATGGGAGTTGGGAAATGCAAAATCGGTCGTGGCCTTCCCACTAACTTGAAGCATGTGCATGTAAATTTTGGTGCAAATCCGTCGAAAATTGCGGCCTTCAATTCGTTACACACACACACACACACACACACACACACACACACACACACACACACATCCTGCCTTATATATATATATATATATATATATATATATATATATATATATATATATATATATATATATATATATAGGTGTGTGTGTGTGTGTAGAAATTAACTAAATAAAGAGATATGATTCAACCATACATATGAGCAATTATGTACACATACAAGTGAGTAAATAACTATTTATTTAATCAATGGCGTAGACAAAACAGTGTTCAATTTAGATCTATAAAGTATATATTAATAATTACACATATATACCTATGTTTCCTTTAAGATTTCTTGAGGCCTGAAAATTGCCGGATTAATAATAAAATATCCCTATAAAATATATCTATGATATAACCATATATATATATATATATATATATATATATATATATATATATATATATATATAACAATATTGAAGGAAAAATGTATGACGAAGTGGACAAAGTTTTCTTGTGATGTGTTTCCTTTTTAGGACTTCATCGGACTAATATGAAGCGCGTCGCAAGAAATCTTTTTCACTTTGTCATATATTTTCCCCCATATATATATATATATATATATATATATATATATATATATATATATATATATATATATATATATATATATTCGGGTTTACAGAGCTGTTGTCCTTGCCATTCTTTTGTAAGGATCAGAGTCGTGAACTCCATACAGTAACATATACGCCAGCTAGGTGTTTTCCATAAAAACTGTCTGTATGCCATCTGTGGAGTTAAGCTTCAAGATAGGACATCTAACGTAGACGTGTTTAACAGGTGTAATATTGGAGGAATCGAGACTTTTATCATACAGTCTCAGTTACGGTGGACTGGTCTTGTCTTGAGAATGTCTGATGACAGGATACCCAAGATCCTAATGTACAGCCAGTTAGATCAGGGCTACAGGAATGTAGGACGCCCATGGTTAAGATACAAAGACAAACTGAAAAGCTACTTGTCAGCTGTCAATATACCTCATAACACCTTCGAGCGCTTAGCCTTGGAGCGGGTAGAATGCAGATCAACATGTTTTTGTGAACTCAGCAATTTTCAATCTGCTTGTCTGAATCGTCTTCAAGAAGCGAGAGCAAGATCTAAAAGGTCAGCCAATCTAACAGTGATCTCATCTCACAATTCTCACACTTGCTCCATATGTAGGCTCCTTTGTAAATCACTAGCGGGTCTTAAGTGCCACTTAAGATTATCGCACAAAATTTCATAACTGAATCAATTCGTTAAGTTGTCTGATCCTCATACGTCGAAATCGACGGGAGAGTCCATTATTATATATGAATTCACAGCTTCGTGCATATATATTCATTAAGGTGTTGAAAAGTTATCAGATCGACAAGGAAAGATTACAACATTTATAATAATTTATTTTGAAATAATTTTTCGATGGGCTGAGAACTTTTCAGACCATATTGGATATATTTGTGAGTGGGTGTGAGAGGGAAAGATATAGAAAAGATGGAAGCTCGGAAACAGAATAAAGAAACTCCATTTAAAGTCTTTTCACAATCCAAGACCTAGAAGATAATCAAAGTACGTAATTTCATTAATCTAAAAATTCCATGTGACGACAGAATTTTCCCTGGATAGATTTCTTGTTTCCATTCCAATATGTATACGCGTCAATTTCTCTTGAAAGCCACCATAAAAAGTCGACCAACATCGGTACTCTTTTTTATTCCATTTTTCACTCTAAGTTAATTTTTGTGCTTAACAGACAAAATCCGACGATAAAAATTTAAATAAAAAACCCTGAAAATTGTTTGTTGTTGACAAAGCAATAAATTCTTTTCTCAATATATTCGAAGACTTCATTTGCTTTCTTTTCTGTTTTATTTGATTTTTTATCCAATCTTCTGTTGTAAGAAACGTGAATGATACCACGAATTAAAATGAAATGAAAAATATTACGACCTTGCGAAAAAAACATTTAGGTGATATCATTGTCGAAATCAGGAAGAATACTAAGGAAAGACTTGGGGTTTTAAGGATTAAGATGGCTTCCGATTGATTACTAGCGAGAATAACCAGATATAAAACTTCGTTAAAAATTCAAAAATAAAATTTACATCTAAGATCTCTATTCTGGCAGTGATATTGAAATTAATACCTGACTTTTACGTTCTGATATTTTAGTAACAAAACTTTAATGAAACCTTTTAGTTTTAAAATTAGCGAGATTTCAGGTTTAACCATCAACTCTCAACTTAACAACAGACAATTTTAGTTTTCATCAAAGAAAATAACCCCCGATAACGAGGTAAATGCTGAAGATAGTGGCTGGTGATATATTTTGCCTACATATGTGGGATGCAAAAACAGTCATCATTGAAATACACACATTCCCTTAAATCTTCAAAGAATAAATAAAATAATACCTTTTTAATAAGTCTTACCTTTGGGTTATACAAATAGTAGAATATTACGTTATATAAGTAGTCAGTGTTATCTTGATTATTAGCATTAGTAACAACGTAAGTATAGAGATATTTTTATAATGGAAATAATAATGGAAATTATTAACAGCACTTTATGCAACGTATTTATTATTGCATAGATAAAGCCCTTCGTAAAGTGTGGGCTGTATTATTCTTCTTCTTATTATTATTATTATTATTCAGAGCATGCGATGTTGATTGCCAGTATAAAATTTCCGTTGACCACCTATGACTTGAGAAAATAAACTGATGTTAACAAACTGTATTTAATATTATCCAGAGAATTTTTGTTCTTCCGAGTTGGAAAGATTTTTCTAATATGCTCTATTTCAATATATGCAGGTTGTTTCCAACGAATCCAAGTGGTCCAGTGATTACTGGTACTGAAATCACATTCCTTGCCTGTCCTTCAAAAAATTTCAGAATTTCTTAAACCATTGTTGTTCTTCTTATTTACTTTCCGTTCAGTTGTAATGTCAAATGAACAGGAGATTTCAATCAGATCACAAATCATTAGTAGTAGTAGTAGTAGTAGTAGTAGTAGTAGTAGTACAACTCCCTATTGAATCAATTTTCTTTATTTTTATAACTAAATATTCATCTTTCACGTTGTAAGACCATTTGTTTAATTCTTCAGTTTTTTTTCTGAGAGATTCCTTAATCTTTAGGCAATGATTCCAGTTTTTCCTTTCCAAATTATCCACTTAGTCATGAAGAGGAAAGAAAGTATTCTTTAACTTTTACCATTTGATTTTCCGACTATTGAAGTAGGTTTTTATCAAACATTTTAATCGATAGCCACTTGTAATATATATATATATATATATATATATATATATCGATTATAATGTTTGATAAAACCTATATGAATAGTCGGGTAATCGGATAAAGTTAAAGATGGCATATATATATAGATATATATATATATATATATATATATATGAAGTGAGAACGAATCGAATCCAGTTCGGACGTTAGTAACTTTCAAAAGAATAGAAAAAAAATATTCTTTATTTTAGGTTATTAAATCAAATCATGTAAAAAAAGGAAACGCTACACAAATGCAATCAAGTTTCGATGTCTATTAACGTATCTCATCAGGTGTAAGTAAATAACTGTTAACCAGTTATTTACTAATGCCTGATGAGATGTGGTAATATTCTAAAAATAAAATATATATATATATATATATATATATATATATATATATAATGATTATTTTATTTTAAATATCATTCCATCGCTACCTAAGAGTTCTAATGTTTCAAAAACAGAAGCTAAAACCTTCGATTTAATTATAGAAATTAAATTAAGTTAAAGTACCTAGTTCTGTTTTATCCTCAACCGAATTTTGAAATAAAATATTTTGAAATTTACGGAGCTTTATAAGCATATACAGTGGTAATATTCATTTTAATAAGGGGCAGTAGGGTTTACATTTTCATTGATAACTATTGTATCAACATATTAGTTACTTTCGAAAGAAGTTAAGTGAAGGTAGGGTCGGGGTGCCTATTTTCAAACCAATGATGACATCCGTTCAACGCATATCGTTTGGTCTAATTCTAATTTTGGTCTTTTTTGGCAATTTTGTTATGCCGTTAAATTTGTATTTGTATACATAAAGATTTTTTTCTAAACGGGGTTTTTGTATATGAATACGTCCTACTGAACAAAATTTGCTTATATATATATATATATATATATATATATATATATATGATAAAATATAGTTTTAAGATATGCTATATTCATGGGTTAGTGCTCACTATAGAGCAAACGAAGATATAAAGGTGAACACCCAGAGGCGAGAGTTTCATGCTCAAAGCAAATTTCATGGCCTTAATAATGTAATGAAGTCGGGCATACTAAAAATGATGAAAATTAATCTTAGAAGTACTTCTTGATTGGACTAAGATGTTTTCAGTATCTTCTCCTCTATTTTTCACACTTATACACCAACACACACACACACACACTCACACACACACACACACACACACATATATATATATATATATATATATATATATATATATATATATGGGAAGAGAGATAAAAAAGAAGTATAGTGAGCCTACTGTAGAGTAATATGTATTGATTCAGGTCATTGATCGTCTAGTGAGAAAAAAGTGTACTACATTAAAACATCCCTGTATTCTGAACTTATATATTGGCTTATTCACTCGTATGTATTTATTTTTACAATGAGGTTCGCCCTGTACAAGGCCCAAGAGCCACTCTAGGTCTAATGTTACAGAGTAAGATGCACTGTTTACGATAATATAGTGGTAAGATAACGGTTAAACCTAACGGTGCGAAAACATCCCCTTGGGAGTCGGTTCCACAGTGCAGTTGTTGGTGAGAAGAAGCTGATCAAGTGTCAGTAATATTTCAGCAATTGAATATAAAGAGAATGGCGCTGTTTAGCTACAATGTGTAGAGCATCGCAGGTCTTAGCTGTAAAGTTTAGAACTGGTGAGACTATGGAATATTGTTCGTCTGAGCACTTTCCATTGAAATAGTGATAGAGTAGCCAGAGTCTTGCGACGTTTAGTCTATGAGAAAGAGTTGTAAAGTGGAAAATAATTCATCACCCACAAGGACAAGGAGACGTCTTTGGACTCTATCGAAGCAGGAAATTGAAGACTGTGCAGCTCCTGTTCATATATGTTGGCAGTACTCCATTGTAGGCCCGATCTGGCTCTTGTAAAGGTTGAGAGTAGCACGAGGAGTCAGGTACTTTCTGGAGCGGTACAGAGAACCGACCATTTTTCCAGCATCTTTAGGGATGGATCGTATGTACGCGTTGCACTTGAGGTCAGCGTTGGGTTTAAGGCCTAAGAGGCGCTCAAGGTACGGGGGCCTCCCTGAGGGAGCATCCTTTCATTGTGATTGGTGATAGTTCTACGTCCGATCTCTTATAATATAATGTAACAAGTTTCCCACCACCACTGAGATATTAGGGCTAGGTCAAAGGTGACATCAGCTGCCAAAATCTTTTGTCATCTATAGTTTTCTATGTCGAGGTATATTGAATTGTTACCCTAACTTCACACATACACAAGCATATACAAACTCTTGCACATATATTCGCTCATACTCACACATTTATTAATCATTTCACCTAAAGTAAGGCGATAATGCCACTAAGACACAAGTGCATGCTGGGAATGTAAGAGAATAAGAAAATTTTAGAAGGAATCGAAAATTTAATCTTAAACCGGAAAGTAATAAACATCTAATGTTTTTTCGAAAAGTCTGAGAAGGAGTTTGAACTGGGTGATTCGTGCACACGCACTTATAGACTTCCACACTGACACACATGCATATATATATATATATATATATATATATATATATATATATTTATATATGCATGTATGTATGTATTCATGCAGAATATATTAATGAACTCGGGTGAATTAACTAATTTAGAATTTCAAACGTCACATTTTTTTCACATAAAACACTGGTGCCAGTAACAAGAGAGATGAAGCTGGTGTCAGAGGAGGAGGTGATGAAAAACGGTGGCGGTAGGGGGTGTCAATCAATTAGCGTGACGATGAAAAGTACGATAATGTACTACTTGGTGATGGTGATGATGATGATGATGATGATGATGATGGTGGTGGTGGTGGTGGTGGTGGTGATGATGATGGTGGTGGTGGTGGTGGTGGTGATGATGATGATGATAATGGTGGTGGTGGTGGTTGGTGATGATGAAAATGGTGATGGTGGTGGTGGTGGTGGTGGTGATGATGATGATGATGATGATGGTGATGATGATGGTGGTGGTGGTGGTGGTGGTGATGATGATGATGATGGTGGTGGTGGTGATGATGATGATAATGGTGGTGGTGGTTGGTGATGATGAAAATGGTGGTGGTGGTGATGATGATGATGATGATGGTGGTGGTGTGACCTCTCAACACGCGGAGAATAAATTCATATTCAAATTTAACAAATTAAACATCTAGCAAAAAAAGAAAAAAAAGAAAAAAAAAACGAAAATAAACAAAATATAAAATATAAATTCCAGTAAGAATTTAAACAAGAAAAGTTACATATAACCTTAATGCATTTTTTTTTCTTTTAAATATTTCCTTATTTTATTTTATTTTATTTTTTTAAGTATTTTATTTATTTATTTCTTTAATTTTTGCCTCTGCTTCCGGAGTAACTTATGATACCATTCTTTTTGATGAGATTCCATTAGAGTAAAACTGTTTAGAAAGTAATTTCATTAAATTAATTATTTGATTTTTAAATGATTTTCTTAATTACTCTCTCTGGGACCTATTGGGCAATTAGTGAAATTATTTTTAAAAAGACTTCTTGTATTTAAAAAGATGCTAATCAGATCCCAGACGAACACTGAAAACCAACAATGCGAAAATCAAGAACTGAACGACTCAGATTCGTGTGGTTTGATTTATCAGAAACCAATCGTGCCGTTATGGCTTGATAATTAACCAACTTATATGATTAAAATATTCAAAGAGTCATCAAAGAATTGAAAATTCTGATTTTATAATTTTTTCGACTCTCTCTCTCGTGTGGTTCGCTTACTCATAAAACTGAAACATTAAATAAAGTTTCTTATCGTTCGAAACTTTGAAAACTACAGGTAAATACGTCCTAATTTCTGTCGGAGTTTCTGGGATGATGTGTTTTTAGTTAAACAAAGCAGGCTTTTGTGGGTTTAGGAAATTAGATAGAATTTTCTATTGCGCAGTTAAAATGTTGATGTCATCAATTGGATTTCTTATAAGTCGTACATTGGAAATGAAAAATACCAATGTACTCTCAGTGTTTATTTGAAATTTTATTTAACTTTTTTCATTAGAGTTTTGAGATGGAAAGATTGAAGACTCACATCAACTTGTCCGTTTTTATTATTCATATCTCTCAAGTATCAAATAAATTATAAAGAACTGACTCTATCGATTATGAGGTGGGAAAGTATGTTTCGGATGGAGTCTGGTAACATCGGTGTGATTGTTTAAATGGATTCTAATAGATCTGTGGTCAAATAGGGGTAACGTAAGGCGTCTGGATAAGCATGTTGTAGTGTGACCAATGTAATTATTTATGAATTCGCTTTGATCAATAACAGTTCGTTAAGGGGCATTTGAACTCATAGATAATGTCCGTTCGTTGTAATTTTGATTTTGTTGTTGTGTTGTTATTTTTGATGATAAGTTTACTTTTT